>PVHT020001751.1:9054188-9108999 GCA_004024745.2 Catagonus wagneri
TTTTTTTTTTAATGGCTGAATAATATTTCATTGAAATATACAAGTGTTGAGGGACACTTAAATGGTTTTCATGTCTTGGCTATTATAAATAGTGCTGCTATGAACATAGGGGTGCAGATATCTTTTTCAGTAAATGTTTTCATTTCCTTTGCATATATTCTCATAATTGCTGGGTCATATGGTAATTCTATTTTTACTTTTTGGGGAATCTTTGTACTGTTTTTCATAGTGGCATTACCACCAACAGTGTACAAGAATTCCCTTTTCTCTACTTCCAGATCAGCATTTATCTTTTGCCTTTCTGATGATGGCCATTCCAGCAGGCATGAGGTGCTATCTCATTTTGGTTTTAATCTGCATTTCCCTAATGACTAGTGATGTTGAGCATCTTTTCATGTACCTGTTGGCCTCTTGCATATCTTCTTTGAAGAAATGTCTATTCAGGTCCTTTGCCATTTTTAAAAATTGAATTATTTGGAATTATTATTATTTTCTTTTGCTATTGAGTTGTACGAGTTCTTAAAATATATTTTGGCCTTTATCAGTTATATGATTTGCAAATATTTTTTCCCATTGCATAGGTTGTCTTTTCATTTTGTCAATGATTTTTAAAAGCTGTACAGAAGTCTTAGTCTGACGGAGTCTCACTTTAATTCTGTTGCTTATGCTTTAGCTGTCATATCCAAAACATCATTACCAAGACCCATGTCCAGATTTATTCCCATGTTTTCTTCTAGGAGTTTCAAGGTTTCAAGTCTTATATTTAAGTATTTAATACACTTCAGTTAATTTTTGTGAGTGGCATAAGATGTGCATCCGATTTTATCCTTTTACATGTGAATATTCTATTATTCTAGCACCATTTATGGAAGAGATTTTTTTCCCCCGCATTGAATATTCTCAGCTTTCTTGTCAAATATTAGTTAACCGTTTGTGTTTGGGTTTATTTATGGGCTTCTGATTCTATTCTATTGGTCTATTATCTGTTTTTATGCCAGTCCCATACTTCATTTTTTTCCCCCTTGAGTTTTATTGAGATAAAATTGATATATATCACTGTACAAATTTGTGTATAGCATAATGGTTTGAACATTTATTGTGAAATTATAACTGCAAAAAGTTGAGTTAGCATCCATCATCTCATATAAATACAATACAGAGAAAAAAGTTTTTTCCCTTGTTGTGAGAACTCTTAAATTTACTCTCTTAACAGCTTTCTTATATACCCCACAGCAGTGTTAACTATGTCATAAAATTGTATGTTAATTCCTAGTACTTTCTTATGTTATTTTAATTAGAATATAGTTTATTTAATAGTGTTGTGTAAATTTCTGCTGTACAACATAGTGACCCAGTCATACATATAAATACGTTCTTTTTCTCATACTATCTTTCATCATGTTCTATCCCAAGAGATTGAATGTAGTTACCCTGTGCTGTACAATAGGACCTCATTGATAATCCATTCCAAATGTAATAATTTGCATCTACCAACCCCAAACTCCTTGTCCATCCTGCTTCCTCCCCTGCTTCTTTTCAGCGACAAGTCTGTTCTCTATGTTTGTGAGTGTGTTTCTACTGTGTAGATAGGCTCATTTGTGCCATATTTTAGATTCCACATACAAGTGACATCGTATGGTATTTGTCTTTCTCTTTCTGACTTCATGTGGTATGAGAATCTCTAGTTGTGTCCAGTTGCTGCAAATGGCATTATTTCATTCTTTTTTATGGCTGAGTAGTATTACACTGTGTACAAGTACCACATCTTAAATCCATTCATCTGTCAATGGACATTTAGGTTGTTTCCATGTGTTGGCTATTGTGAATAGTACTGCAGTGAACATGGGGGGTGCATATATTTTTTTGAATGAATGCTTTATAGTATAACTTGAAATCAGGAAGTGTGATGCCTCCTGCTATGCTCTTCTTTCTCAGAATTTCTTTTGTGGTTCCATATAGGTTTAGGAGGGTTTTTTTCTACTTCTATAAAAAATGCCATGTAATCTTGATAGGGATTGCATTGATTCCTTACTTTCTGACAAAACAAGATATTCTAGATTCTTACTTGCACTCATTTACTTATTTATATTTTTAAAGCCTTATAGATTTCCATTTTATTCAGTGGTTGTAATCCACCACTATCACTTTATTTAAAAGTAATTGCTCATTTCACCTCCAATCTCTGTCCCGTCAGATTCATCCTTTACTTTCACCAGATTAATCTTCTAAAATCTTAGCTACTGTCGTTATCTTTTGATCAAGCTGGCAGCTTTGAAGAAGCAGGAAAAAAATCTAAGCTTCTCACCTGTCATTCAAGACACCCCCCACTCTGTCCTCACCCCTTCATGAATTATTGGGAAGGTGACTGTGGCAACCCCTTTCAGGATGCTCAGCTGTGATCACAACTACGCCAGCTTCTGTAAATTTGAGGATTTCTTCTAGGGTTATGTTTTCTAAATTTCAGAGATGGCAGATGATTGACTGGCTGTTTCACATCAGATTTCAGTGTCAACTGTTCTTGACGTTTACTTCTGATTGATTTTACGCCTTGGTGGATTCTTGCAACAGATTTTAGAAAAAAGTATCATCATGCAGGATACAATGCTCTTAGCATAATGCCCACACGAAAACAAATAGACAACCCTATAACCAATCAGCCTAACCTTCTCCCTGTTATCGAACTTGCATAGTTTTTCTACCCCAAATAAACATAATATCTTCCAAGTTTGAAGTTTGGGTTAGATTCTTTCAGCCCTGTACAAGTTCCTGATGAGTTCTACTGTTCATTCCCACGCTGCTTTGAAGAGGGCTGTGAGGAATTACACCAGTAGTACTGTAGGTGGCGCTGTGTACCCAGTGCTCTGCGGTCCGTGTAGTGCTAAGATTTCCTTTTGGAGAAGGCATGGCGCCTGGCATCTTTTTAGTTAAACTTGATCTATCTGCTCAGCTTCTGTGGAGCAAGTCTGAGAAACAGATTAGCCAATTTCTGACCCTAAACGGAAGGTCAGGCGTTCTGTGCTCAAATGTAGCCTTCACCACAGGCTGGATCATATCCTGGGCTGGGCTTTGGAATTATGCCACAGGCTGTGAAAATGACCCGGAGGTGTTTCTTCCGAGTCTTCGCCTGGGCAGTCTTTTCTGGGTTTTGTACTTGGAAGCAGAGACTACATTAGAGTCACACTCTAAGCCTGTGAGCATAGGGAACTAGCTTCCTTTTTAAGCAGCAAGTCTACTTGGTGTTCCAACTGACAAAGCTCAATTTCTGCAAGATTGCCTTTTAAAGTGGTACATTCTTGAATGAAGCCTTTGTTGCCCCCACCCCAACCCAAGTCTTCAGAGCTCCTTTTTGTCAAAAACCTTCCAGACCATTCAGGAGAGTGCGTCTGCAGTGTTAGGGAGGCTGTGATCATGTACTGCAGAGCACCTAACAGCAGGGTGATGTATCATTTGTCCGCCAAGCTGCAGGATTGCAAATTCCTTAATTAAACATGGATGTTTCAGATTTCATAAAGCTAATCTGCATCTTATTTTTATGGAATTTTAACACGTAGAATTGAAAAGCACCTTAGAACCGTGTGCTGGAGGACCTGCTAGTGTATTACAATTCTAATTCCCTAAACACATTTACTCAAGGCATATCTAACTTCTTTACCGTCTCTTACAGTTTGTTGCAATGAAGGGAATGGTATGACACTTCCCATCACATTTCTGTAATGAAGTTGTTCAAGTCGAATTTGATTATTTTTCTCTTTCCCCGTTTATTGTTTTCAGATGATGTCCCTTTTCACTTGTGACCAGTAGATGGCTCTATGGCGTTCCTTGATCTGACACATTAGTTTGGTGCCACTTAATGTATGAACTCCATTCACTTTTGCCCTGGCTTGAGGTTGGGGCTGGACAGGGGATCTTGAGCTGCTTTGTTCAGTCCCACAGGTGAGGAGAATAATGAATAAAGTTTCTTCCACTGGCCCCCATCACCATCTCTACGCTTGGTGCCTGGATCTTTTGAGAGCCTCAGGGTGTGTGTGTGTGTGTGTAGGGGACTGTCCACTGGAGTGGTCAGATGATGGAGCAGTCAGATACTAAGTCTGGGGCACAAGGAGAGCAGTCCATCTGGATGGTCCATGAGCAGTGTGATGGCTCCTGTTGATAAAGGGCCCTCACCAGATGTCACAGGGCACGAGGACCAGCATGGCTGCTCAGCCCTGGGGGTGTAGAGGGCCTCCACCATGGAATGGAGTCAGACCGTCTGTGAGCTAGAGTTGGGCTTCCATTTGTCTTTCTGGTGCCCGGCGTTGTTGCCTGAATGCAGGGGGAGTGAGGGGCATGTCTCCAGATGGCTCTTGTACTGTCTACACTGTCTCTCCAGGTGAGGCCCTTTGTTGATTCTCTTACTACTCCCCTTTCCTCACCCTCCCCTCCTCCTTCCCCATCAATCACCTTAGAGGTGGGAGACTGTTTGTCCCCATCACAGATTTTTCTAAATCTTTTGTTCTTACCTCTGTGAGCTAGAGATTGCTAGTGTTCACCCACATCTGGTTCTCCATTTCTTCTATTTTTTTTTCTTTTCTACTCCCATGTCAATAGTTTTATTCACAATAGCCAAAGCATGGAAACAACCTTAAGTGACAATCAATGAATGAATGGACAAAGAAAATGTGATATATGTTATTATATAAATATATAAATCTAATCTACATCTATATATAGAGAGATAAATAAAGGAATATTATTTAGCCTTAAAATAGAAAAAGAAACACTGTCATTTACAACAACATGAATGAACCTAGAGGTCTTTAAGCCAGATAGAGAAAAACAAATACCAAATGGCATCACTTATATTCAGAATTAAAAAAAAAATTAAGTTGAACAGAAGAGATTGAAAAAAACGTACAAACTTTCAATTATAAAATAAGATCTGGATTTCCCATCATGGCTCAGCAGCTGGCAAACCTGACTAGCATCCATGAGGACGTGGGTTTGATCCCTGCCCTCCCTCAGTGGGTTAAGGATCCAGTGTTGTCCTAAGCTGTGGTGTAAGCCACAGTCGTGGCTTGGATATCACATTACTGTGCCTCTGGTGTAGACCATGGCTACAGTTATGATTAGATCCCTAACTTGGGAACATCCATATGCCCTGGGTGTAGCCCTTCTCCGTTTTTTCTTGGGCACACGTGAAGACGCAGCTTTTCAGTCTCCCTTGTATTTAGGTGGGCCATTTAAATTGTTCTTTTCCACACAGTGTGAATGGAAGTGGCATTTTCTGATTCCAGGTGGTTATGACTGTACCGGGTCTCCTCCCCCACCTCCAGCCTTCCCTGATTCACATGTTGAAGCCCTAACCTCCAATGTGACTGTATTTGGAGAGACTTTATTTTATTTTTTAAAAGTAAAACAAATTTATTGGAGTGTAGTTGACTTACAATGTTGCATTAGTTTCAGGTGTACAGCAAAGTGAATCAGTTATATATATGCATTTATCCATTCTTTTTCAGATTCTTTTCCCATATAGGTTATTAGACAGAATTGAGTAAATTTCCCTGTGCTCTATAGTAGGTCCCTGTTGATTATCTATTTTATGTATAGTAGTATGTGTATGTTAATACCAGCCTCCTAATTTTCCCCTCCCCCCAGCATTTCCCCTTTAGTAGCCATAAGTTTGGTTTGGAAATATTTGAGTCTGTTTCTGTTTTGTGAATAAATTATTTTGTATCATTTAAAATTATATTCCACTCCATGATATGTGATATATGATATTCATCTTTTTGACTTACTTCACTAAATATGATAATCTCTAGGTCCTTCCATGTTGCTGCAAATGGCATTATTTCACTCTTTTTTATGGCTGAGTAGTATTCCAATGTATATACGTACCACGTATTTATCCATTCCTCTGTTGATGGACATTTATGTTGTTTCCAAGTCTTAGGTATTGTGAATAGTGCTGCAATGAACATAAGGGTGCATGTATCCTTTTGAATTATGGTTTTCTCTGGATATATGCCCAGGAGTGTGTTTGCTGGATCATATAATAGTTCTAGATTTAGCTTTTTAAGGAATCACCACACTGTTTTCTGTAGTGGTTGTACCCAGTTTACATTCCCACCAACAGTGTGGGAGGGTTCCCTTTTCTCCACACTCTATCCAGCATTTATTGTTTGTAGACTTTTTGATGATGACCATTCTGACTGGTGTGAGGTGATACCTAATTGTAGCTTTGATTTGCATTTCTCTAATAATTGGTGATGTCGAGCATCTTTTCCTGTGCTTTTTGGCCATCAGTCTTTGGAGAAAGAAACTTTAAAGAGATCATTAAGGTTAGCTGGGGTCAAAAAGTGTGGGGCCCTAATCCAATATGCATACTTATAAGAGGAGGAAGAGATACCAGGGATGTGTGCATAGAGGAAAGGCCATGTGAGGACAGAGAAGGCAGCTACCTGCAAGCCTAGGAGAGAGGCCTCAGGAGAAACCAAATATGCTGACACCTTGGTTTTGGACTTCTAGCCTCTTGAACGGTGAGAAATGAATTTATGTTGTTCGAGCTACCCAGTTCGTGGTATTTTGTAATGGTGGCCTGAGTAGAATTGTACCTAAGCTGAGGAATTTTAGATTGAGTGTGAACTCTTTGTTTTCCTTCTTCCTCTGTTGCACCTGACCTTCAAGATCTTGTGTTCCCGGTAATGTTCCTAAGAGATGGAAGAGGAAGGCCCAAACCAAATAAGTTCTCTTGTGCCAAGCCACCGATATTCCTGGTTCCATTTTTGCTATGGGATAGCCTTATCTTAATTAGGCAGGCCCATTCAAACTGGACCTTGCCTTTGCAAACAAAAGCTAAGCACCAGACGCTTTGGTTCTGCGGCTCCATGGGATGACCCCTCCTTGAGGCAGTGGATGCTTCATGTCTGGATGCATGAGTGGGGTTGACTCATAGGGTAACTGAGAGTATCAAGGTGAAGAGTGGGTTAATGCATCAAAATATGACTCTGCTGCAATTACATAGGGCCCAAGGGACTTACAAGATTTCCTCTGGGTGCTCAAGCTGTGCCCTCCTGGTCTCAGAGATCTGCTAAAGATGTTTGAAGTGGAGGTCAAGAGCAAGGGGAACTTTGGGTTTTCTATCTTAAATCAGAGCAACTCTACTTACATTTGTTTAGGGTTCTGTGTGGAATTTAATTTAAATGAAGTGTTCTATTGCTAAGGAAATTAAAAAAAATCACTATGATAGTTCCATGGTCATGGGCAAAGAAATACAGGTTTATGAGTATATGAAGTCCTTGTAGGTTGAAGCTTAATTTGATCTAGCCAGATCTCTATATTGATGTGTTCAAGGCCATAGACCTCAGTTCAGCTCAGTTCCTTGATCCTCAGGTGACTGGGAAAAAAAAATCTCTGATGCATGTAAATACATTTGTAGAAAGTGGGAGTCCCTGTTGTGGCTCAGTGGACAGGAATCTAGGAACTATGAGTTTGCGAGTTCAATCCCTGGCTTCGCTCAGTGGGTTAAGGATCTGGCACTGCCCTGAGCTGTGGTGTAGGTTGCAGACGCAGCTCATATCCCATGTTGCTGTGGCTGTGGCGAAGCCCAGCAGCTGTAGCTCCAATTAGATCCCTAGACTGGGAACCATCATATGCCATGGGTATGGCCCTAAAAAGAAAAAAGAAAGAAGGAAAAAAGGGAAAAAAGAAATACATTTGTACAACTTATAGGATTTACTTATTGTGGCTTTTTATTTATTAATTTTTGTTTATAAGAGGTATTTATGGAAGACACCAGTGGCATGCAGGAGTATAGCAGTGGTACTAAAACCATGGCCTGAAATGGCATACGTGTTTGACAAGCTGCCATTCCCCATCCTGTGCTTACGACAGACATTGTTAATTGATTACAGAACTCATTCCTGTAGAGCCCAGATATATTTTTACAATTCTCAGTATAGTGCTCTAGGCAGCTTCTTCCAACTAATTGGTCTTGGCCCACGAAACGAGACCTCTTTTGTCATCATTATGCACAATCAGTAATGATTGGGATTCAAAGTTGAATTTTAAAGCTGTGGTAAAGTTGGTTACTGAGTGGTCAGTACTTTCAGAAGCCCACGATGACCTTGCTGACCATGCTTTTCAGACTGAAATTAGAAATGTGTTCCATAAAAAAGTGCTAGTGTGGTTTAGTGTTTGAAATGAGAATGTACCAGTTAAGATTCTCGCTGGTAACAGACAACATACCCAAAGTGATGAGTAGAGAATTTATTGACGGGGCTATGGACAGAGGTCAGGGCAGGTCAAGGGTACCTAAGAGGAATGGTGAAGCATCCAGGTACTAGCAACACTGAGAAGCCTTTCTCATCCCTTGGCCTAAAATGGCAGCACGTGGGATCCTGGGGAGAACTGGAGACCTGGGGGCTCCCTCTGTAGGAACTGTGGCCTTAGGCTGAGGGACAAGCCTAAAGCAGATGAAGGCAAGGAGGGAGTGGGGCAGTGAACAGCCTGACCCTTTTTTCCTTCTACCACTTGATCTCTTGGCACATTCCAGTGTCTGAGCCCTATGTACCGAGCAGCCCCTGCAGTCAAGTCTCTTCAGTTTAATGAGGAGGCCAGAGGACTAGGACCTCAGGCGATACAGGCCACAGAGGTTAGCTGCCTGGATATAGAGAAGGGAGGAGGATGGGTCTGGTGTGTGGGACAAAGAGTAACCAGCATAGAGAGGTGTCCGCACCAGGCCAGGGACTTCATCTGATTATTTATCACTGTATTTCCAACATCTGGAGCAGTGCTGGACACATAGTAAATATTCAATATATGTCTGTTGAATGAATGAATTACTGGACATCAAGCTTGTATAAAAAAAATGCCCTACTCAGAATTTAGGAATTGTCAAGGGGGCCTAAAGACATGTCAGATGTGGTCTTTGTCCATGGGGAGGTTGAATTTTAGCATATGCCCAAAACAATTTGTTCAGTTTGATGCTACTCATTTGTTAAGAGTTGGTTTGAGGATCCAATGAGATTATATATTTTAAAAGAACTTCCAGAGTTCCCATTATGGCTCAGTGGAAATGAATCTGACTGGCATCTATGAGGACACAGGTCCAACTGCTGGCTTCCCTCAGTGGGTTAAGGATCTGGAGTTGCTGTAAGCTGTGGTGTAGGTCACAGATGTGGCTTGGATCCTGCATTGCTGTGGCTCTGGTGTAGGATGGCAGCTGTAGTTTCTATTCAACCCCTATCTTAGGAACCTCCATATGCTTTGGGTATGGCCCTAAAAAAGAAACAAAGAAACAAACAAAAAAGATAAGAACTCCCATTTCCATTTTGCTCATCTATGGCTATATAACGAGTCACCCCAAAGCTCAGTGGCTTAAAAGAACCATTTTATTTTGCTCACAGTTTTGTGGGTCAGGAATTTGGGGGTGTCTTGACTGAGGGTCAGCTGGGCGGCTGGGGTCTGGAAAGATCCATTTGCAAGATGGCCCTTTCACTCGATGTCTGGGGCTTGGGGGTCCGTGGCCTCTCTTTGTCTACATGGCTTCATCCCCAGGGCCTCTCCACATGTCTTGGGGGTCTTCACAGTGTATTGGAATCAGGGTAGGAGCACTTTTTAATGGTGGTTGGCTCCCTAAAGGCAAGAAGCGTAAGCTGCCAGGAAAGTGAAAGCCACTGAAAGCCCACTTCAGCTGTATTTTATTGGTCAAAGCATCTCACAGCAGTTCACATTAGAGTGGTGGGGACACAGACCACACCTCGAGTCCACACAGCAGAAGAGCAGGTCAGATGGAAAATAGCGTTGCTGCAAGCTTTGTAAAATACAACCTGTCTCAACTCATTCCAGTAGCCCTTTATTCAGCTTGTTAGATGGTTCCAGGTCTTTCTCAGAGCCCCTCTCTTGATTGTAACTACAATTTGTTAAGCACTTGGTCACTGACTCCTCACAACCGTCCAGGAGGTAGATTCTATCATCTCCGTTTCACTGATGAGGAAGGTGACGTACCTGGAGAACAGTGAATTACCTTGCTTGAGGCCTGCCAGGTAGTAACTCACACTGGCCTTGTTTCAGAAAGGATTTATGATGCTTAAAGATACATATAACACCACAGAATAGCATAAAATAAGTGGGCTAGGAAGTTGCAGGTGGGAAAAAGGTAGGTGAAGTGATGGGGGGGTTAGAGCACACAGCGCCTGCCCGCAGGTCCGTGGACTTGCCTGGGGTAAGCTCCACTTTTGCTATTAAGACAGCTGGTAGCCAACACAGGGAGGGAGATGGGAGTAGTTCATACGAAAAAGAATGAGAGTGAGAGAGACAGAGACAGGAGGAGGGAAAGGGAGAGATAGGCAAAGAGACAAAAAGAGACAGGGACAGAGAGACACAGAGAGAGGAAAGACATAGAGACAGAGAGAGACATGGAGACAGACAGAGAGAGACACAGAGATAGAGACAGAGGGAAAGAAACAGAGAGAGACAGAGACAGAGAGAGGAACCTGTATCACTGTTCTTATTCCTAATGCTAACCTCAGGAAAATGTTCCTCTCATGGGCCCTCCAAAATGTAGCAAGCTTCATCTTTGGAGATCCCCGTGGGTTTGAGTCCGTAGGTTCATTTCTTTTAATATGCTTCAGTGTAGGTTGAGGCTTGGGATGGCCCAAAATCCAAACAGGGATTTTTAAAAATATAAATAGTTTCCATTGTGGCTCAGTGGTAACGAACCCAACCAGTATCCATGAGGACGTGGGTTCGATCCCTGGCCTTACTAAGTGGGTTAAGGATCTGGCATTGCTGTGAGCTGTGGTGTAGGTCGCAGACACTGCTCAGATCTGGCGTTGCTGTGGCGTAGGCTGGCAGCTGTAGCTCTGATTTGACCCCTAGCCTGGAAACTTCCATACGCCAAGGGTGTGTCCCTGAAAAATGCCCTCCCCGCCAAAAAAAATATATGGACAACATGAGATGTTAGGAAGCAATGCCCTTTAGTAAACCCGTCATGTCCCCTGCTTCACCCCAACCCCCCAGACAAGGTCAGCCTTAGACAGAGTTATGTGAGGGTCTTAAAAGGGCTGGGGATCCGCGGAATGGGGCATTGCCCAGCAGCTTCAGGCAGAAGCTTTCCAATCTCTGAGGGAGGTGGGGTTTTTCTCTCACATACCTACTCCTGCTGGTGATTTTCAACCAGGTTATAAAATAGATGAAAATGTAGGAGAAAGAAGAAAGGAGGGAAAACTTATGTAAAATAATAAAAGAAAGATAGAAGGCTAAGAGAACATTAAAATGAAAACTTTGAGGCTGGGTAAGAGAAAGTTGAAAGAAAATGAGTAGAATAAATGTTACAATAGGAGAAAAAAAGCCCAATCCCGATAAAAGGTTAAGACTTAAAATAATCATGAGAAATAAATAAGGTTTAAGATAAAGGAACTAGGAGAATGGATCATTGAAAGAAAGTGAAGAGTTAAAAAAAGTGAATGGCATTATTTTGTTCTTTTTCATGGAATGAATAAGCAATGAGATTCCTGCTGTGTAGCACTGGGAACTATATCTAGTCACTTTACGATGGAGCATGATAATGTGAGAAAAAGAATGTATATATGTACGAGTGACTGGGTCACATGGCTGTACAGTAGAAAATTGGCAGAACACTGTAAACCAGTTCTGATGGAAAAAATAAAAATCATTAAAAAAATGAAGCGAAAGTCAAATGAGAGTTAAAAAATAACACTAGTAAGCTAAAACTAAAATTAATAAATTAAAATTAAGAATTGAAAATTAACAAGGTAATAAATCAGATTTAAGATGAAAGATACAGTAACACAAATCAACCAGGTGAAGGTTAAACACATCAAAGTTAAAGAGATAAAAGATTAAGAGAAAATAGCCTCAAACCTATGGAAAAAAATGCTAAACATATAGAAGCAGATGGGTTTGAAGCTTAAGTACAAGATTAAGGAATTAAGAATGCTCCTTTGAGTGCTAATACTTTAACAAAGAAGATTAAGAGAAAAATATTCTGTAAAGAAACTAAAAGAAAGAAGACTGAACTGAGAGGGATAGACAGTAAAATAAAGTAGGAGTCAAAGAAAGGATGATTTAAATTTGTACAAATCAGACAGCAAAATTCTCAGCAATAATAACAAAGAATAAAACTAAAAAGCTATGTAATAAATCCGGGATGTTTACCTGGTCAACAAATACCCAGTAACCACAAGACCACATCTGTCTCTTAACCAGATCCCAAGGTGGGTCTGGGCTCTACACTGGAAGATCCCCTGTTGTGGCGGCAGTGGTGTTTATGGCGAGATGAAAAAGCCAAGTCCTGTTGGAGAGGCTCATTACATTTTACCCAGAAGTGCACACTCTCTGCTTTCAACTCTTTCTTTTGCGGCAATGACCTTGGCACTTGCTCCGTAACTCAACCAGCCAGGGTTGGGGAGAGGCACAAGCAGGGCCAGTCCAAACTATGTAGTCATCTTGGACAAATACCACGCGGGGAAGTAATTCCACAGGTGGTGGGGTAGAGGGAGATGGGGCGGATGGGAAGGGGAATTAAAAGTAGCTTTACTTTGACATATGGATAGTCAACAGGTGCATGAGACAGGGCTCTACATCAAGAATGCCCAGGGAGATGCAAATCAAAACCACAGGGAGATAACCACCTCACACCTAGAATGGCTGTTCAAAACAGCAAGTAATAACCAGTCTTGACAAGGATGAGGAGGAAAGGGAACCCTTGCGCACTGTTGAAGGGGATGTAAATTGGCATAGCCCCTGCGGAAAACAGTACAGGGGTTCCTCATGCCATTGAGGAACTTTGAAGTTTGGCTTTGACTTTGAAGGAGAGGAGGTGGCCATGGGGTGTTTAAAGGCCACGGGTGATGGTCACACCTCTGAGGATGATGGAAGGGGCCACTGGCCACAGGGATGGCAGTGAGGTTGGCAAGCCCTTGGGGAAAGCAGGGGAGAGTTCTCACGGTCAGTATACAGTGGTGACCGGAAAGGGGAGAAGGTGGAATGATTCATTCAGGAGAACCGAGTGGAGCTGGTGCAGTGGACGAATGAGAAATACGTGAATCCCTCCTTCTGGGTCCCTGGGTTGGAGTAAGTGGGAGAAGAAATGGTCTTCCTCCTTCGAGAACATGGTGAAGGAGGAAAATGGGTTTCAATGAAAGAGACAAACTGAAAAGGGGGGAAGATGTGGCGATGAGAGGCAGATCGACTCAAAGAATCTCTCTTCTGATCTGAACACGGTGGCAGCGAAGGAAAGGCTTCCTTCAGCCTGGAGAGGGGGAAAGTGGAGCTAGATAGGACTGAATGGAGTCTGAAAGGAGAATGTGCGCTGACTTGAGTCTAGGTTCATCATTGTGCGCCACTGGGGCAAAGAGGCAGCCTGAGTAGCCGTGAGGGGCAGGGGTGGTAGAAATGTGGGTGATGTTGAGAGGAGTTTGCCTACTTGTCATTGGACAAGTTAGTATAATTTATCCCATTCCAAGGTTTCAGTGTGGGTCTGAAGGATTCTACATACACCGGTAATACAGGGGCAGGGCTTTTATTGCTGTTTTCTTATGGGAAGGGGTGCTACCACTAGGGGTAGGCAAGCGGGCCATTTAATATTCACTACCAAGTTTTGATGGATCAGAAATACAGTGGCAACCAAAGATGAGCAGTGAAATTTTAGGACTTGAGAGTAATTGCAAAGAGGACTGGTTTGAGACCCAGGGCACAAAGAGGTTATTACAGATAGTTGGATTGCTAAAATACTGCTGCTAAAGTACCTTTGATTTCTGGCATTTTAGGCAATAGATATAAAATACTTTTCTTTTTTTTTTGGTTTTTAGGACCGCACCTCGACATATGAAAGTTCCCAAGCAAGGGGTAGAATCGGAGCTGTAGCAGCTGGCCTACACCACAGCCGCAGCAACACAGGATACCCTCCTTGTCTACAAACTGCACCACAGCTCACAGCAATACCAGATCCCTGACCCACTGAGCGAGGCCAGGGATTGAACCCGCATCCTCATGGAAACTAGTCGGATTTGTTTCTGCTGGGCCACTATGGGAACTCCTTACATAAAATTTTATTGTGTGCTTAAATTTTTTTTTTTTTTTTTCTGGGGCAAGAGCTGCTGGCAACTCTTCTGCAGGTAATTATAACCTGAATCCTTATGCATCTGCTTAGGCGATGGCTGATCAGTGATGCTTAATGACAATGATTTGTTTCTGGTTGGATGTGTTACCTTGCCAGCTATTAAAACCTTGTGGTAGTGTCTGAGACTGCTGGGAATGATGCAATTGCAAGGACTTTTTCAAAGCACACCCTCCACAAGACTACCTTCGCATGCTGGGCATCATCCAAAGTCTGTTTAATTTTTGTTTTTTGTTTTCTTTTTATGGTTATATCTTCAGCATATGGAAGTTCCTGGGCTAGGAGTGGAATCGGATCTGCAGGTGAGGCTTATGTCACAGCCACGGAAACACTGGATTCAAGCGACATCTGCACATTTTGACAACACTGGATCCTTAACCCACTCAGTGAGTCCAGGGATTGAACCCACATCCTCACGGAGACTATGTGAGATCCTTAACCTGCCAAACCACAATGGGAACTCCCAGTGTCAGCTTTTTTTTTTGTGAGAAAGAATCTAGACCATCAATTTGAATACAAATTAAATGGCTAAAGATATCTTGGTAAATGCATTGATCCTGGGTAATCTGGCCCCAACAAGTCTTTGGCTGGCAGTGCTGCACTGAGTTAGTTCTCAATAAATATTAGTTACCTATTTGTTCTGCCACACTAATATTAACATTCATTGAGAACTTTGTTCCAGGCACTGTTATAACTGCATTTCACTTATTCATTATCAGAAGGTTCCTTGTCACAGTAAAAATGATACAGAAGCCCTGGAGATACATTCCAAGGTATTACATAGAAAGATTTGGGGAAATAAAGCTAATGATTAAGGGCTCAGTGAAATTATATTAACCTACCTTTGAAAAATGTAAAATATGCATTCAGAAGTTTGATAACAAGTAGAAAAAAGAACTTAAAGAATTTAGAGGAATACAAAGGTTATGAAGGTGGTCTGTACTAAGGAAAGGGAAATCTAGGTTTTAAAAAACTCCTGTACTTAATGGGGTCCTAGGCTCATTAGCCCCCAGAAGCTCCTGGGAACTGACCACACATGTTTCTAGACTCATCCTTGAAAGAGGAACTTATAGGTGATCATTTGAGAAGAAAAATTATTCAAAGCCTTTTCTTTATGGCCTCAAATTTTATTTATTTATTTATTTATTTATTTATCTATCTATCTATCTATCTATCTATCTATCTGCTTTTTGGGGCTGCATCTGTGGCATATGGAAGTTCTCAGGCTGGGGTTCAATGAAGCTGCAGCTGCCAGCCTACACCACAGCCACAGAAGGCAGGGTCTGAACCGCCCCACTGAGCGAGGGCAAGGATTGAAACTGCGTCCTCATGGATACCAGTGGGGTTTGTTATGCTGAGCCACAAAGAGAATTTCCTGGCCTCAAATTTTAATATCATCACCTTAAACGCAAGACTTGATTTGTTTTTCAGAGCCAGTCAAGAGAATGAATAGTTACAATAAAAATATAATTATAAAAGGTATGTAATTATAGGTGCAGTGTTTTAACCATGTAATAGAATGGGCATTTTAGATATTATTTCTAATTCAGTGCTCACAACAAATATTTCTTTTCCAAATTTTACCATGAACAAATCGAGCCTCAGAAAGGTAAGTAACTTGCCCAGAGTCACATGTAAGCTAAATGGTATTGTGCTGATTGTATACAATGCATTATTTTAAAAATAGAAAGAGCTTCTTCAGAAAACAGCTTTCATTTCAGACTATTCATTGATAATGAGATTGCTCTATATCCACATGTGCAATCATGTCATCTTTGTCATTTTACAAGAGGCTTGACACTTTGTAGCACAATTCCTGGGGTTACCATAGTCTGGCCTCTGCTACTGAGTGGTCCTATAAAGTATTGAATCATTCAGTGCTTTAGGTTCATCATCAATAAAATTTAAATTATATCCATATAAACTGAAAAATCCTTTGGCTACTGAGGGAATGTAAATGCACTGACAGAAGCGACTCACTGACGAGGGTTCCGGGGTGCCCTGTGGGGGATGATAATAGAGCAAATGACGGAGTTTCCATGTGGCTTGGTGCCTTAAGGATCTGGTGCTCTCACTGCAGTGGCTTGAGTTGCTGCTGTGGCATGGGTTTGATCCCTGGCCTGGGAAATTCCTCCAGTCTGGGAACTTCTCCTTGCCATGGACATGGCCAAAACCAAAACCAAACAAATAAGAAAACAGGGCAAATGGCATCTTTTGACCTTGGGCCCCTAAGGGAGGGGTTGTGAGAATTCTCTTTGGAAAGGAGCTGGATGGGGCCTTTGAGGGAGTTAAAGGAGAATCATCTCCCCCCACCGCCTTTTTCTCTCTCTCTTTTGTGGTATGTGAGGGAAATTTAAATAACCTGTCAATATCATACAATTATTTCCTGTTGAGGGTACTACTTGAACTCAGATGTCTTGTCTGCTATTTAAAGGGCCTTTCTTTTTCACCACTTTCTTGGAGTTCATTCTTTAGAGATGATCCTCAGTCTGCATTGAAAAAACTGAGAAAAAGCTGTCATTTGTGTGTGTGTGTGTGTTCACTCCAAATATGTGCTTTTCTTTAGTATTCTCTATTAGACTGAAGAAGGGGTTGTTGGGCAATATTACAAAGTAGAATCAACCCAAGAGAAACAAAAGCCCAACTCCTCAGGAACAGATCTCACTAGAACACCTCTGTGTCTTCCAGGACTGAGCGGGAGCTACTGTCTACGCAGCGAGAGTGGGAAGGTCATCGTTAGGACTGACCTGAATACTTCTGTGGTACCAAGTCCAGGGACACCGGGCCAGGCAGCTTCTAGGTTGGCTCCCAGTGAGCCTTGATCCCTGGTGTTAAAGCCCTTCAGTAATTTCCTCCACTTGGGTGTGGGCTGAACCTAGTGACTTGCTTCTAATGAATGAAATGCTAATAGGTGAGCGAGAGTGATGGGCTATCACTTTTTTAAATTACTCAATGAATTTTATTACATTTAGTGTTGTACAATGATCATCACAACCCAATTTTATAGCATTTCCATCCCAAACCCCCAGCTTCCCCCCCAAACTTTGGAAACCATAAGTTTTCCAAAGTTGTCATTTCTTTCTTATTCTTTTTTATTTTTATTTATTTAACTCAGTGTATTTTATTACATTTAATGTACAATGATCACCACAACCCAGTTTTATGGCATTTCCATCCAAAACCCCCAGCCCATCCCTCTCCCTCCAACCTGTCTCCTTTGGAAACCGTAAGTTTTCCAAAGTCTGTGAGTAGGTATCTGTTCTGCAAAGAAGTTCATTGTGTACTTTTTTTTTAGATTCCACATTAAGTGATAGCATTTGATGTTGGGGTCTCACTGTCTGACAAACTTCATTTAGCATGATAATTTCTAGGTCTATCCACATTGTTGCAAATGCCATTGTTTCTTTCCTTTTAATAGCTGAGTAATATTCCCTTGTGTATGTGCACCACATCTTCTTTATCCACTCCTTTGTGGATGGACATTTCGGTTGTTTCCATGTCTTGGCTATTGCGTATAGTGCTGCAATGAACTTTGGAGTACATGTGTTTTCGAGTCATGGTTTCTCTGGATAGATGCCCAGGAGTGGGGTTTCTGGATCAAATGGTAATTCTGTTTTCAGTTTTCTGAGGAAGGGCTGTCACTCCTGAGGTCACAAAAAGACTCTGGTTTCCATCTTCCTCCTTCTTCCTTGCTCTCTTGCTTGCTCGCTCTCAGGGAAGCCAGATGCCGTGCTGTGAGCTGTCCCCTGGGGAAACCCACAAAATAAATAAGAGAGGCCTCCAGTTGACAGTCAGGAACCAAGGCTCTCAGTCCAACAGGCCTCAAGGAACAAAACCTGGTCAGCTCCCACATGAGTGAGCCTAGATGTGGTCTTTCCTCTAGGGAAGCTGTGAGAGACCCTGAGCAAGGGGACCTGGCTAAGCCTCTCCTGGATTCCTGAACCACAGACATTGTGACATAATAGATGTGGTTTTTTTAATTGATAAATATTGGGGTAATTTGTTATGCAGCAGTAGGTAACTAATGCAGATGCACTTGCTCATCCCACTGAAGAGTGATTGTTGGAAGTCTTTAAAATGAAGTGGAATGTTCCATTTTTCCTCTCCACCTTAGTGATTTTAGAACTACAAGCTATCAGCTAGTGCAAAGTTATCTTTTGCCACAGATGTGAATTAATCTTTGGACAGATTTACTGTTTTAGTACTTGTGAGATTCTGGTAGTCAACAACCTTCACAGCATCAGCCATGACCTTGTGTTGCCTGAGTTCTGAGGTGATAGAATGTTTATAGACAAGCATCTGAAGCACATTGAGAATAATAATTTTCCCCCTAAAGCTTCCAATATTAACAGGTTACTTTCACCATCAAGCATGGCTCACAGTTAAGACTTGGAACATATATAGTTCTATGTTAGAACTTGTGAATTTCTGCACAGTGATGGGCATTTTAGGACATTAACTATCCCCTGCTATTTGAGATCTTTTCACCTAGACATTCAGAAGTGATCTATCCCAGGCCCTCTTTTACCCAGTCATATGAAATGCAGGTTTGGACAAGGATGATGCACTGGGACGCTCAGGCTTGGTGGCCAGAGTTACAGAGAGTAGTGTCCACATGCCAGTATTGTTTCTGATGCCCGTTCTCTCTCTCTCTCTCTCTCTCTCTCTCTCTCTCTCTCTCTCTCTCTCTATTTCTGGCTGTGTGCAGCATCTTGATGTAGGATCTCAGTTCCCAGCCTAAGGACTGAACACAGGCTGCAGAGGTTAAAGCACTGAGTTCTAACCACCGGACCACCAGGGAACTCCCTCTGCTGTTAATTCTAAGGAAATATACAAACTGCAACCAGAACTTGTTCATTTCTTGAAAGAGTTGGGAATTCCATAACAGAAGAGGTGTCCAAAGATTTTACCTTCTCTGAGGTAAACGTGAGACATCATGGGAGAGGGTGGTAGGAAGAGCAAAGATTTGGAAATTATGTGGATCTGAGTTCAACCTTCAGTATCACTTACTAGCCTGTGATTTGGAACACATCATTTATTATCCTGAGCCCTAGTTTCATCATCTATAAAATGGGGATAAAAATACCTAACTTTACCAACATGAAGAAAACAAGGATTATTTACATTTACAAATTCATAATGGTTGGAACTACAGAACCAATTTCATACTTAACTTACAAATAAAGTCCAAAAAAAAAAAAAACCTAACTCGGGTTATGATTTAATAAGACAAAAAATGCCTACTCTACATGGGTTACTCAAAAAAGAATAACTTCTAATGTTACCTTTTGAGGTCTTGCTGCAAGTCTCCTAAAGTCTAGCAGGAGGCCTGTTAAAGACAGCACAGAACTCTGGTTCTCCAGATGCTGACAGGCCAGAGGGAGAATGCATAACATCACCATGGCCCTTGCTGCTTGCTCTGGAGAACAATGCATCTTTATGTTGTTTTCCTAGCATTTATAGGAACTTATTGGGAGTGAGGATGAGGGAGAGGCCCTGTACATTGTTCTGATTCCAAATCTGGTTTTGGGTGTGGTTACCACTCCCCAGCTCGTTCACATACACACTTGGGTGATGATCACTATAGAAAAGGCTAGAAGCTCTGAATTAGGGTGTCCCAAGGTTGTTCTGGTCATGGGGCAAAAAGTTGAATTTTTCTGCTTTAAGAATAACAAATGGTAAATCTTAATGCTATAACTGGATTTAAAGTTTATTTTATTTTAAGTATGTTCAAGATTCAGTGACTCTAAAAAATATCTGAGGACTTATACTCTATTGCATTTTCTGATAATTTTTTGTTTAATCTCTTGGTCTGCATTAAAATATGTAAACAACAAAAAGAGATATGCTAACATATTTAAACTTTACATGGTTTTCTGTGATGTAATGTAATGCTCCTCCAGTTACGTTACATCACAGAAAACCATGTAAAGCTTAAATATGTTAGCATTTCTCCAGTCTTCCACGGGAGCTCTTTTACGCACAGCTGCCTGGTGTTTGAGCTAAAGGTGTTTTGCTGAAGACTTCCTGTTGTGGCTCAGTGGGTTAAGGACCAGACGTTGTCTCTGTGAGGATGCGGGTTCCATCCCTGGCCTTGCTCAGTGGGTTAAGGATAAAGTGTTGCTGCAAGCTGTGGTGTAGGTCGCAGATGCGACTCCTATCCCAATCTGCCATGGCTGAAGTTCCCATTTGAGCTGTATTCTGGGAACTTCCATATGCTGCAGCTGTGGCTGTAAAAAAAGAAAAAAAAATAAAGTTGTTTTGATGAAAGTAAGGAGGAGGGATTTGCTCAGCATTTGGGGAACACTGAAGGTTTTTAAGCAAGTGCATTCACATGATCACGTTTATGTTTTACTGGTACTCTGGATATACTGTGAAGAATAAATTGGAGGTGGTAAAGATTGACGATAGACCAGTTAGAATGATAGTATAAGGTTTCAACTTGGATATAGAACGTATAAACTGGAATTTAAGGAGAAGAGAAATCTTAAGGGTCAACTGCCAGTTATATTCAGCTTGTCTTTTTCTGTTTATATTTATGTGTGTATTTGTTAGTGTATCTTAGTGTATATTTGGGTCTGTGTGTGTGTGTGTGTGTGTGTGTGTGTGTGTGTACATGCATGGAGGACCACTGCCCCTCAGGAAAGTGCTTCTCCAGCAGAAATCTCAGTGTTGCCTTGGATGGGGTTGCTCAGAGGCTGTGGGTCTGGGAACATGGTTACAAAGTTTAGAAGCTCTTCTCCATGAGATCCCCCTCCTTTTTAGCAGTGTGGCAGTGTACCTTGATTTCTATTTCCAAATAGCACTGAAAAGTTACCTTTTCTGACATTTAATATCTTTTTATTTTGAAATAATTTCAAACATACAGAAAATTTGCAATGTACAAAACAGAAAATTGCACCAAAGCCTCTTGGATATGTTGTACCAGATTTGCCAGTTGTTAGTATTTTGCTACATTGGCTTTCACTTTCAATTACTCATCTGTATAAGATAATTATTTTTTCTAAGCCATTTGATAATAAGCTGTAAATATAATGCCTCTTTTCCTCTAAATAATATGGCATACATTTCTCAAGAACAAGGATATTCTTTTACATAACCACAGCACAATGATCACATTCAGAAAAATTAACTCTGCAATAATATATAATCTAATAAACAACCCATATTCAAATTTCCCCAGATGTCCAATAATGTTTTTTATAGCCATTGTTTTCTCTGGTCCAGGATTTCACACAGGATCAACATCGCATTTAGTTGTCATGTCTCTTTAGTCCTTCAGTCTGTCTTTTATGACAGTGACATTTTTGAGGTGTACAGGCTGGTTATTTTGTAGAAGGTCCCTGGGTTTGGATTTGTTTGATGTTTCTTCATAATTATATTCTTGTGCATTTTGGGCAGGAATGTAGTAAAAGTACATCACCTCAGGAGGCACTTAATGTCAGATTGTCTCATTATTGGTGATATTAACGTTGATCACTTGGTTAAGGTGACATCTTTCAGGTTTTTCCCATTAAGTTGCTATTTTCTCCTTTGTAATTAATGAGCAGTTTTAGGGAGACACTTCCCTGCCACTTTGAGCATTTACTAAGTACCAGGCTGTACTAGGTACTTTACAAGACTGTATTTACTCTTCCTAACAAACTATGAAGTTTTTTATTCCCCCTTTTCTCCTCCTCTCTCATTTTGTGGATGAGAAAATGAAGGCCTGTCTCAAGTCTATAATACGGTTGTGCCTCTAAAGTCCATCTTGGTTCACTCATCCAGTGTCTCCTAGGAACAGCCAAACATCCAGAATTCCTGGTGCCCACACAGAGTCTATCACCCAGTCTAGGTAGACCTGAGTCCTCAGCAGGAGCTAATGGACTATGCCATTGATGTTTCATAAAGTAAGATGCGGAGGTGTTGAAGGAGTACAAAATCCTCACTCTAATCATGCAGATAAAAATAGACTGCATTGGTTAATAGACTCAGATCTGTCCATATATATTTATCATGTACATCAATCTGCGATTTACAAACTGAAGCTGACTCTGTTATGCCATGGAGGGTGTGCACAAATCCTGGTTATTTTCCATGATTAGGGGACTCGAGTTCTTTTTCTCAAGATTGGCAATTCAGGGTCTTTTGTGGTTCTATATGAATTTTAGGATTATTTGTTCTAGTTCTGTGAGAAATGTCATGGGTATTTTTGTAGAGATTGCATTAAATCTGTAGATTGCTTTGGATAGTATGGACATTTTAATAATAGTAATTCTTCCAATCCAAGAGCATTTAGTATCTTTCCAGTTCTTTGTGTTATATTCAATTTCCTTCATTAGTGTTTTACAGTTTTCATGATAGAGGTCTTTCATCTCCTTGGTTTAATTAATTCCTAGTTATTTTATTCTTTTTGATGCAGTTGTAAATGGGATTGTTTTCTTATTTTCTCCTTATGATAGTTAATTATTAGTGTGTAGAAAAGTAACTTTTTTTTTTCTTTTTAGCTGCGCCTGTGGCATGTGGAAGTTCCCAGACCAGGGATTCATCCCGCACCACCGTTGCAGCCTATGCCGCAGATTATAGCAACACTGAATCTTTAATTCACTGTGCCACAAGGGAACTTCTGAAAAGGAACAGATTTCTGTATATTAATATTCTTTTCTGAAACTTTGCTGAATTAATTTATTGTCCTAGGAATTTTCCTTGTGACAAAGTGCATTAAGGATCTGGCGTTACTGCAGTGGTGGCACAGGTTGAAACTGCAGCATGAGTTCAATCCTTGACCCAGGAACTTCCACACGCTGTGAGCATGGGGGAAAAGTGTATTAGTACTAATAGTTTTGGGGTGTGTATTTTATGGTTTTGTATGTAATATATCATGTCTTCTTCAAATAGTGGCAGTTTTACCTCTTCCTATTTGGATGTCTTTTATTTCTTTTCCTTGTCTGATTGCTATGGCAGGACTTCCAATACTATGTTAAATAAAAATGGCAAGAGTGAGTATCTTTGACTTTTTCCTGAATTTAGAGGACAGGCTTTCACATTTTTACTGCTGAGTATTATGTTAGCTGTGTGTTTGTCAAATATGGTCTTTATTATGTTTAGATATATTTCTTCTGTACCCACTTTGATGAGCGTTTTTATCATGAAAGAATGTTGAATTTTGTCAAATGCTTTTTTGCATCTGTTGAGATGATCATGTGATTTTTATTCTTGTTTTCATTAATGTGGTGTATCACACTGATTGATTTGCAAATGTTGAACACCCTTATGTCCCTGAAATAAATCCAGCTTGATCATGGTGTATGATCCTTTTCATATATTGTTGGATTCAGTTTCCCAATATTATGTTGAGACTTGTTTCACCTACATTCATCAAAGATATTAGCCTGTAGGAGTTCCTATTGTGGCACAGTGGTTAACGAATCCGACTAGGAACCATGAGGTGGCGGGTTTGATCCCTGGCCTCGCTCAGTGGGTTAAGGATCCAGCGTGGCTGTGAGCTGTGGTGTAGGTTGCAGATGTGGCTTGGAACCGGCGTTGTTGTGGCTGTGGCATAGGCCGGCGGCTACAGCCCCAATTAGACCCCTAGCCTGGGAATCTCCATATGCTGTGGGTGCGGCCCTAAAATGACACATACACACACACAAAGCCAAAAAAAAAAAAGATATTAGCCTGTAATTTTTTTTTTTTTTTTTTTTGCAGTGTCTTTGGTTTTGGTATCAGTGTAATGATAGCCTCATAGACGAATTTGGGAGTGCTCCTTCCTCTTCAATTTTCTGGAATAGTTTGAAAAGTATAGGTATTAATTGTTTATATGTTTGGGAGAATTCCCTTGTGAAGCCCTCTGCTCCTGGACTTTTGTTTGTTGGGAGGTTTTTTTTTTAATTATTATAAATTTAATTTCATTAGTAGTGATTAGTCTATTTTATGTTTCTTTTTTATTCAGTTTGACAGGTTTTATATTTCTAGAAATTTGTTCATTTCTTTTAGATTGTCCAATTTGTTGGCATATAGTGGTTCATAATATTCTCTTATGATTTATTTATATCTCTGTGTTATCAGTTGTTATTTCCCCCCTTCCATTTCTTTTTTCTTTTTTGTCTTTTTAGGGCTGCACCCACAGCATATGGAAGTTCCCAGGCTAGGGGTCAAAATGGAGCTTCAGCCCCTGGCCTACACCACAGTCACAGCAATACAGGATCTGAACCACGTCTGCAATCTACACCACAGCTCATGGCAACACTGGATCTTTAACCCACTGAGTAAGGCCAGGGATCGAATCTGCATCCTTATGGATACCAGCTGGATTTGTTACTGCTGATCCATGATGAGAATGTCCACTTCTTATTGTTTATTTGTGTTCTCTCTCTTTTCTTCTTGGTGACCTTGGCTAAAAGTTTGTCAATTTTGTTTTTCTTTTCAAAAGACCACTCGGCTTTATTGATGTTTTTTATTGTTGTTTTTGATATCTATTTTATTTCCTCTCTGATTTTTTAAAAAGTTTTATTGAATTATAGTTGATTTACAGTGTTGTGATAATTTCTGTTCTACAACGAAGTGATTCAATTATACATTCCTTCCTTCCTTCAAAGAAGACATACAGATGGCTAACAGGCATGTGAAAAGATTCTCAACATTGTTAATTATTAGAGAAATGCAAATTAAAACCAGAATGAAATATCACCTCACACTTGTCAAAATGGCTAGCATCAAAAAGTTTACCCATAACAAATGTTGAAGAGCATGTGGAGAAAAGGGAACCCTTGTACACTATCAGTGGGGATGTAAATTGGTACAGCCACTATGGAAAACAGTATGGAGGTTCCTTAAAAAACTGAAAATAGAAGTGATCCCACTCCTGGTTATATAGCCTGAAAAAATAGAAACACTAATTTGAAATGATACATGCACCCCAATGTTCATAGCAACACTATTTAAAATAGCCGAGAATGAAAGCAACCCAAGTATCCATCAAGAGACAAATGGATAAAGAAGATGTGGTATATATGGAATATTACTCAGACATAAAAATAATGAAATTCTGCCATTTTCAGCAACATGGCCAGTCCTAGAAAATATTATGCTTAGTGAAATATGTGAGACAGAGAAAGACAAATACTCATTGTTATCACTTACATATGAAATCTAAAAAACAATACAAAAATGTTTATAGCAAAACAGAAACAGACTCATAGATATAGAAAACAAACTAGTGGTTACCAGTGGGGAGAGGAAAGAGTGGAGGGGCAAGTTAGGGATATGGGACTAAAAGATACAAACTGCTATATGTAAAGTAGATAAGCAACAAGGATATAATGCATAGCGTGGGGAATAATAGCCATTATTTTATAATAACTTTTAATGAAGTATAATCTGGAAAAATACTGAATCACTATGCTATACTTTGAAACTAATATAATATTGTAAATCAACTATACTTCATAAAAAATAGGAAAGGTTAAGAACTAATAAAACAAAACAAATGCCACAAGACTGCTTCTGTTAGCACCCAAACATGAAATACTTAGGTATAAATCTAACAAAACATATAAAAGATCTACATGAGGAAGACTACAAAACTCTGATGACAGTTATCAAAGAGGAATGAAATAAATGGATTAGAGGACTCGATATTGTCAAGATGTCTGTTCTCCCCAACTTGACCTATAGTTTAAATGGAATCCCAATCAAAATCCCAGGTTATATTTTTTAAATTAAATTTTATGGGCATATATTTGACTTACAATGTTGTGTTAGTTTCAGGTGTCCAGCAAAATGAATAGTTATACATATACATATATCCAATCCTTTTCAGGTTCTTTTCCCATGTAGATTATTACACAGTATTGAGTAGATTTCTCTGTTATTGTAGGGAAATGTTACTTATCTGTTTTATATATGTTAGTGTGTATATGTTAATCCCAGCCTCCTAATTTATTCACACCCTCCCCATGTTTCTCCTTTGGTAACCATAAGTTTGGTTTCAAAATCTTTGAGTCTGTTTCTGTTTTGTGAATAAGTTCTTTTGTATCATTTTTTATTAATTTCACATATTAGAACTCTCATATAATATTTGTCTTTCTCTGGCTGACTTCCCTCACTTAGTATGATAATTTTAGGTCCATTCGTGTTGCTGCAAATGGCATTGTTTTATTATTTTTTATGTATGTACCACATATTATTATTATTATTATTTTTTGGTCTTTCCTTTTTTTTTTTTTTTTCTTATCTAGGGCCGCACCCATGGCATGTGGAGGTTCCCAGGCTAGGGGTCTAATCGGAGCTGTAGCTGCCAGCCTTTGCCACAGCCACAGCAATGCGGGATCCGAGCCGCGTCTGCAAACTACACCACAGTTCACGGCAACGCCAGATCCTTAACCCACTGAGCAAGGTCAGAGATCGAACCTGCAACCTCATGGTTCCTAGTCAGATTCGTGAACCACTGAGCCATGACGGGAACTCCACATATATTATTTTTATGTGTATATAGGTACCACATTTTCTTTATCCATTCCTCTGTTGATGGACATTTAGGTTGCTTCCATGTCTTGGCCTTGTAAATAGTGTTGCAGTGAACACCGAGATGTATGTATCTTTTCAAATTATGGTTTTCTCTGGATATATGCCCAGGAGTGAGATTGCTGGATCATGTGGTAGTTCTATGTTTAGTTATTTTAGAAACTCCATAAGTTCTCCATAATGTTTGAACCAATTTATATTCCCACCAACAGTGTAGGAGGGTTCCCTTTTCTCCACAGTCTCTTAGGCATTTATTCCTTTGATGACAGGCAGACCTATTTAGGTCTTCCTATTTTCCGATTTTTTTTTGGATATGGAGCTGCAGGAGGTATTTGTATATTCTGACAGAACTAAATGTGCTCTTACCATAAGCTACAGCAATTGTGCTCCTTGGTATTTACCCAAAGGAACTGAAAACTTATGTTCACACAAACACCCATGGACGTTTGTAGCAGCTTTATTCATAATTACTACAACGTGGAGGCAACCAAGATATCCTTTAGTGAGTGAACCGATAAACTGTAGTACATCTAGATAATGGACCATCATTCCATTAAAAAGAAAGAGCTTGAAAAATGAGCTATCAAGCCTTCAAAGGGTGTTAAGTACATGTTATTAAGTTAAATAAGCAGATTTGAAATGGCTAAGTGCTATATGATTTCAACTATGTGGCTTTCTGGAAAAGGCAAAAGTTGTGGAGACAGTAACAAGATCAGTGATTGCCAGGGGTGGACAGGAAGGGAGGGATGCATAAATGGAGCACAGAGGCTGTTGAGGACAGTGAAATTATTCTGTAGATTCCATAATGGTGGATACATGTTATTACACATTTTTCCAAACCTATAAAACATGCAACACCAACAGTGAGTCCTAATGTCATCTGTGGACTTTGGGTGACTACGATGTGTCAGTGTAAATTCATCAGTTGTTACAAATGTACCACTCTGGAAGTCCCTGGCCTTGCTCAGTAGGTTAAGGATCTGGCGTTGCCGTGAGTTATGGTGTAGGTCGCAGATGTGGCTTGGATCCTGCATTGCTGTGGCTGTGGCGAAAGCCGGCGGCTACAGCTCCTGTTAGACCCCTAGCCTGGGAACCTCCACACGCTGCGGGTGTGGCCCTAAAATGACAAAAAGGCAAAAAAAAACCCCCAAAAAAACCCTGTTCTTAAAAACAGTCTGGAGCTCCTGTTGTGGCTTAGCGGGCATAGTGTCTGTGAGGATGTAGGTTTGATCCCTGGTCTCACCTAGTGGGTTAAAAATCTGGCGTTGCCATGAGCTGTAGCGTAGGTTATTGATGTGGCTTGGATCCGGCGAGGCAGTGGCTGTGGTGTAGGCCAGTAGCTACAGCTCCAGTTTGACCTCTAGCCCTGGAGCTTCCATGTGCTGCAGATACAGTCCTAAAAAAATATCAAAAACAGTCTGTTAGATTAAAGAGTGGATCCTGATAGAGTTAAAAGTTTTTATTTTCCTCAGTGACTGCAGTTAATTATCTTAAGATGTCTCGCCAACTACTTGATGAAGATGTATATACTTTGTTTTAAAAAGTTGGTGATTATTTCTAAAGGGAGTAGAGGCATGGGAAGGAAAAGGAATAGAGGAAGCTGAGGAGGGAAAATTATAAAGAGAGAGAGAGAGAGAGTGTGTGTGTGTGTGTGTGTGTGTGTGCGCGCGTGCGTGTGTGTGTGTGTGTGTGTGTGTATTAGGAAGAAAGCATCACAAGAAAAACAGATATCCTTCCTGTGGCCTTGTCTGATAACATTCTGCATTTCCAACTGCAAGTATAAAAGGGAATGAATCACTCTTTTATTCTTGCCCCAAGCATGGTCTGGGATAGGGATGTGGTGCCTATCAGAGTAAAATGTTCTTTCTGATCCCATAAACTGCCTGCCAAGGCCCAAGCCTGCCCTGAGGTCTGCTCTTTGCAAGTGTTTTTGATTTGCAGGACAATGCCTGCCTCACCGGCAGCCAACTTCAGGCCATAGGCAGGGCTCAGACCACCTTGCAGATAGTGACTGGTGGCTAAGGGCTGGGAGAGCCAATACCCTCAGCCACTCATGTGCTGTCCATAAGAAAACACGACAGAAAACATGACAGGTGAGGACGTTGAGAAAAACTGCCTGCCTTTCAAAGGCATGAGGTTCAGGGATAAGAGATAGGTGGAAGGAAATGGGAAAACTTCCTCTAATTCTCCAGTGGGATATTACAAGCAGGCTGGAAACCAGTTATCCTCATGGAAGAAAGAGAAGCCAACCTAATAGATGCTGCAGGGAAATTTTTGTGTTGTGGAGTCTGAAGCTTCTCAGGTCTCCCGAGAGGCTAAGAGATAGGATTGCATGGTGATGCCGACTGATGCCTTCCAAAGGTTACTTAATACTGGAATCAGCCGAGAAATTGGACTAGATACCTTGAGAGAAGATCTTTTTCATGTGAGTCACTCAGAGAAGATGAAAGAGGAGGGGAAGGAAGCTGAAGTCAGAGAAAAATAGGGGAGGGAGGAAGAGGGAAAGGGGAAAAAAAGTGAGAACCTTGTGACAAGATAGAAGGCATTTTGATTTCACGGTCTCCTTAACTTTCTTGACTGGGATGTTTTAAAGGATGGGATCGGGCAAGAGATCATTATGCTTTGATTGAAATAGCTCTCTATGAAAGGCAAATACCATATGATTATCACTTATATGTGGAATCTAAAATATGGCACAAATGAACCTATCTACAAAGCAGAAACAGTTTCACAGACATAGAGAATGGACTTGTGGTTGCCAAGGGTGGGGAGAGGGAATTCAGGGATGGTAGATGCAAGCTATTATATTTAGAATGGATAAGCGATGAGGTCTTATTTTATAGCACAGGGAACTACATCCAATCTCCTGGGATAGAACATGATGGAAGATAATAGGAGAAAATGAATATGTGTATGTATGACTGGGTCACTTTGCTGTACACCAGAAATTGACACAACATTGTAAATGTAAAAAATTAAAAAAAACTATGAATAAGTAAGTGGATTAAAAAATTGAGTTAATAACTGAGAATATTGCTGGTAAGTTTGGGTTTGCATCTTACTAACATATTCATTGATCAAAATATCTGTCACAGAGTTCTTTTGTTGTGGCTCAGTGGTTAATGAACCCCACTAGTACCTATGAGGATGTGGGTTCGATCCCTGGCCTTGCTCAGTGGGTTAAGGATCTGGCATTGCCATGAGTTGTGGTGTAGTTTGCAGATGCAGCTCGGATCCCATGTTGCTGTGGCCCTTGGTGTAGGCCAGCAGCTGCAGCTCTGATTCGACCCCTAGCCTGGAAACCTCCATATGCTGTGGGTACAGCCCTAAAAAGACAAAAACCAAAAAAAAAAAAAAAAAACCAAAAAACCTGTCACGTTGGTATTCACTGGAGCAGAGTCCACCATCCAGGTGTCTTCATGATACTAACCAGGTCGTCTGTGCTTATGTATCCATTTCCCACCTCCCCTCCTGCTTTAATCTTCTTGGAATGCTATAACAGAATACCATAGACTGTGTGACTTATAAAGAACAGACATCTGGGGGGGGTGTTAACATATACACGCTACTGTATATAGAGTAGATAACCAACCGGGGCCAACCGTTTAGCACCAGGAACTATTTCCAATATCCTGTAATAAGCTATAATAGAAAAGAATCTGAAAAAAAGTGTGTGTGTATATATATATATATGTATGTATATGTGTGTATATATATATATACACACATATGTATATCACATGCATATATGTCATATACACACATATACAGATACATACATATATACATATATATAACTGAATCTCTTTGTTGTACACCCGAAAGTAACACAACATTGTAAATCAACTATACTTCAATTAAAAAAAAAAGGAACAGAAATTTATTTCTTCCAGTTCTGGAGGCTGTAAGTCCAGGATCAAGGCACTGGCAAATTTGGTGTCTTGTGAGGGCCCCAGACAGCCCTCTTATGGCAGAAGGGGTAAGAGAGCTTCCTGGAGTCTCTTTTATAAGAGTGCAGCCCTCACGACCTAATCACCTCCAAATGCCATCACATTGGGGATTATGTTTCCACATGCATTTTTTGGAGGGAGACGAGAACATTCAGTCTAGAGTACCATCTAATGTCTCTTAGGGTCTGATAACTGTGGTAGAGCATTAGAAACTGTAAATTACTAGGCAAATATAAGAGTGTATTATTGTCCTAGTTTTATTTCACAGCATAGAGGGCAGGATCACATAAAATTATTTCTCTTCTTTTCAGGAAGGAAGTGATGTTCATGCCATAAGTGATTCACCTAGAGCCACTTGGCAGGTGGAACCAGGCAGTGCTCCTGAGGTAACCATGTTGGTCCTGTCCTCCGTCCTTAATTCTGCTCCTCAGACCCAGCCCGACTGCTTCTGTTAGGGTGGGGTCGCTGCATTGGCTGCGCGCTGGAGTCCTTTGAGAAAGGTGTGAAAAAAATACCAGTGTTGGGATTGACCGCATTTCAATTCAACCAGAACTCTGGGGATGGGAGCCCACTGTTGGATTTTATGAAAAACTCCTCAGGGAGGGAGGGTTCTAAGGAACTGAGGTGAAGAAACTCTAATGTAAGCCATCTTAAATGACTGGAATTTTGTTCTATCAAAGTCAGCCCAGGAACATTTGAGGGAGCCATGAGGCTGCTTCCCCTGGGCAGGGCTCCCTTCCCTCTGCCATGGTAAATGGTCCCAGCTAGCATGGCCTCCTCATCCCCTCAATCTGATCATCTTCAGAGGTCAGTAGTTTGATAAAGAGCCAGGCGGTACCAAGTAGCAGATCCCTGGTGACAGGAAACCGAAGAGAGGTGTTGAACCAATAAGGGTCAGAACTCTCCCTGCTACTTAGAGGACTTCCCACCCCCACCCCCACCCCCTAACCCTTGAGAGAAGACAGAACTGTCAGAGGAAGCAGAACTCCAGAGTAAGACTGGCAAGCTGGAGGATGCAGAAGAGTGGTGTTAAGTGGGTGAGTAGGGAGAAGGCGGTGAGCAGAGGTGGAGAGGTGGTGTGGGGCTAGGGCCTCAGGCAGCAGTGGACTGAGGGTTAGGAATTAGTGGCCAAAATTGTGCCACTCTGGCATCAGCCATGTAAGGCTCGCAGTCAGTCCATCAGGTCAGAGCTGCCCAGCTCCAGGGCAGAGAAGCCACAGCACTGGGGTCTCAGAAGGAAGATGCAAACACAGAGAGGAACACACAAGCTTGGAGAAGCAGTCCACTGCACGCTGGTCTTGGCTGTGTATGGAGGTTACTCTCCTTGTCTATACAGCCTGGTCCTAGCTATATACTGTGTGGGGTCCAGTGCAGAATGAAAACTTGGGACCTCTTTCCCAAAAAGCAGGAAAAAAGTGATGTTTAAAGTACTAGAATCCAAAGCTTTTTCCTTTCTCCCATGTTCTCTCTCTTCATTTGTCTTGGTGATTTTTACTCGCTCTACAGTATCTTTCTAAGTAAAGACAAATTGAAAATTTAGATTATCAGCATGAATTTGACTGTTCACATTTATATTGTGCAATGCCAGTTTTCAATGCAAATATGAGGGTACTCAACTCTTATGGAGAATCACCAGATTTATGCTATTTATACTGCATGCAAAATAATGCGTTTGTATTTTGTTCTGACCAGAACGGTGGTAACACTGTACAAAATGAACTCAACTGTTTTTTTATCTTGCTTCTTGATATGTGCACATTCAACCAGCACTCTCTACCTCTGTCTTGCTGAGGAGTGAGGAAGGACTGAAAGGAGGGGAACTAGGCCTTGCTCTGTTTTCCTCTTCTTTTCCATCTTCATTTTCATTGGCAGAGGGTGAAAGTCACACCAGGAAGAAAGGATGTGATAGGGTTCCTTGGATGTTCGTGTTTCTTTGAACACCACTGCCTTCTTTCTGTGTTTGACATGACTGAGCTATGTATTTAACTCTTTATTTTAGAGTGAGTCATACAGGCTTTTAAAAACAAAGGCAGCAGTTCCTGTTGTGGCTCAGCAGGTTAGGAATCTGACATAGTGTCCATGAGGATTCAGGTTTCATCCCTGTCCTTGCCCAGTGGGTTAAGGATCCATAAGCTGTGGTGTAGGTTGCAGATGGATTTGGATCCAGTATTGCTGTGGCTGTGGCGTAGGCCTCAGCTGCAGGTCCAGTTCAACCCCTAGCCTGGGAATTTCTATATGCTGCAGGTGTGGCCCTAAAAAGCAAAAAAAAAAAAAAAAGAAAAAGAAAAAAAGACAGAACCAAAATTCAGGGTCCACAGTGCCAGGAACTGCTAGCGTGGTTCTCAAACTTTAGCAAACCTCAGAGTCACCAGGAAGGCTCGTCCAGCTTGTAGATCTGGGTGCTGCTGATGGTACCGGGCCAGGCGTCATGCTTTTGAGAACAGCTGTCCTAATACAAGGTGTTTCCTGCCGATCTTGAATGGTCCCCTGGGGAGGTGGGAGGCAGTTGTGGCTCACTCTGGGGACACAAGCTGGTGTCGCATGCACTGGGGTACCTGTCTGCATAGCCCTCCTGGAGGGGGATATCCCATTTGGGTCATTAGCACCAACGAGTTCTAATTTGAACAGAAAGTGTAGCTTCTTGGGGCCGTGAGTGTCCCTCTGCACACTCAGTTCTAGGTGTCACATGTGCCATGTGGTCACTTTGAGACATATCATGGGTCCACAGAAATTCTAGGCTTACGGGGCATTGGGAATGCTCTTGCTAATGGGGCAGTGGGAACGACGGGGACCATGTGTGTCAAGCACATTTCCTCTGCTCACATCCGTGCTCCACTGTCCTGTGGGGTTTCACAAGCAAAACAATTAAGAAGAGCTGAACATTAAACCAATTGCAGGGTCCTTCTGAGGCCAGGCCCCTGTGTGAGTGCTCCTTTTGTGTGTCCGTGAAGCTGGCATTGCTGGAAAGGACAAGTCCTGCTAGCGGAAGTGCTCACGAGAGTCGGGAACTGGGGTGGTTGTTTGTAACCAAAAATGATTCCTTCTGGTTTTAATTTCGCTTTTGAAAATGGAGGCGCTCATTTTTATTTAGAAATGTTATCACTTCTGTAATTAACGTCCCATTGCAAGCCAGATCAGCTCCTGCCTAGATTAATCTGAGCAGGGAGTACAGAGCTGGACGAGGGCAGGCTTAGCAGCTGGGGAAGTCAGAAATCCCCTAAAAGCTGTCAATCAGGCTTGTTGGATGGAGCAGAGGGAAAAGTACTGTGATAGTTACCAGATCTGGGAGGCTGTTGTGAGGCTTGGCCAGCCCTGGAGAAGGTGAGGGGACAAAACACACCCTGAGGAGTTTCAGCAGAGGCAGCGGGTGCCAGCCCTGGTGGTGGCCTTGCGAGCCACAGGACGGCCATGGCAGGCATTCAGGCTGGCCGCATCACAGCATCTGACCTTGTTATTGGCAGTAGGTTTGAAGGATGAGTCACTAGTTTCTGGGGAACAAGTATAGACGGTCAGGAAAGGCTGATTCCAGCTCCCAGAGGAACTGGAGGCTGTGAAGGCGAGAGTTCAGAAGCGCTGAGACCTACACAAATGCTGGTGGAAGAGGCAGGATTTTGTTGTAGGAAGCAAGGCAAGGGGTCCCAGCTTTGGGTCTGGGATCTGCGATCGGGGACAGGAGTGCCCCCCAGACCCAATGGATACAGAGCCCTGGGCCCCAGTGTTCTGTGTCGTCCGTAGGCCACAGATATGCCCCAGCACCTGAGGAAGGGCAGAGTGGCCCCAGCTAGGGCTTTGGACAGACGCAGGAGTGGGGACCCAGGGAGGCAGTGACCTTATGTGCGCTCTTTCTGCTGGAATGCATGGGTTTGCTCCTTGATTTATATTTTCCATATTGAAAAAAAAAATGCTCAGCATAATAGTCCTCCTTTCTCCAAAGAGATTGTGCTTGCCAATGATCATGGAACACACACTCATGTTAGTTTGTGAAGCAATTCTAGGGGCTCAGACTTCACCTAGTTCTGCAGTTTCCCACCCCCACACCCCTCCCCCAAGGAGTCCCAGTGCTTTCAGCATTGTACACATGAAACCCAAACACTGAGACAAAAATTCCCCAAGCAAATTTATTAAAATTGACAAACAGTAAATCACTCATTCAGTCCATGTACTGGAATCAGCAAACATTAAACATTGTAGTAATTTCCAAACTGTAGCCTGTGGCCAGTGCTTGGCATGCTCAATCATACAGCACATGTCTTAGCTGGCTGAGCACCGGTAACGTGACCTGTCCTACCTCCAGCAGCTCTGACAGAGGCCAAGGTGCTGTGATTTCTCATCACCTGAGGCTGGAGTCACTTCAGGATTCATCGCAATTCTGGAATGCTCCAGGATGTAGACACTTGCACTGCATCTGAGCCAAGAATCCAGAGTTATCTTGTCACAGGGCTCAAGGCTGACATGTGTGGGTTTGTGTGTCTGTGAGATTAGGGAGCCTACATTTCTAAAAATGATTCCTTCATTTTCTGACTTTAGTCAGCGGCTGTGGTGCGTCTTAATTATTAACGTATTACCCCTTGGCTTCCAAATCATGATTCTTGCACCTGTTTCTTGCCACTTTCTTTCCATTATCCATGAGGTTTTGTACATCTTTGGGAGACTAAAATAACAACCCGTCTCTAGTTGGCTTTAAGGCAAGGACAGGAGTTTTAAATTCTTTGGCATTTCCGTAAAGTGTCCATAGATCTAGTGGCTTAGTTCTGCATGCATAATTAATTGCGAACATGTTCACAGCTCCTACTAAGTGGCCTGCTTTACTTTGTGAAGCTAGCAGATGCGGGCTGCTCTGTTAGCCAATCAGAGTTCCTGAGGATGGCCAATACAATTCACGGGTAGAGATTGTGTCCTTAACAGGCCTTGAAGGGAAGTGAAAATAACCAGGTCTTGATTTGCACCTATGGTCACTGCAGGTTCTGAAAGATGTCATTTTTAGATATTTCCTGTGTTTTCCTTTAGAGTCACAATACGTCAGGCTTGGCTAAATGAAGAACTAAATTAAAACTGTCATTTCAGCTCATAAATAACAGATGTCTGATGCATTTAATTATTTATAGTCTTGAATCTTTCAAAAAATGAAAATGACTATACACATTTTTAATGCAGTTCTTGGTAATTTGACGCCTGACTGATAAGATTTGCTGATAATCCTGGCTTGCAAACATGAAAAATAAAACTGAGACTGACTCATTTATTTCATGAGACTGTTTCTTTGCTCCCTTGTGGCTTTAACAGAATTTAAATTAAAGTGAAATCTAATCACAACAGAATGATGTTCATATACTGATATTAATAATTGAGTTTTCGGAGATTCTGCGGTAGGTACCTGGATGCCAGAGATGTTTGCACTGCCTGAAAAATCAATGCTTCATCTTTCTGCAAACTGTCCCCTGATCAGAAGGTTGTGATTGGACCCATCGGCATTTAACACCCCACTTGAGCATACTCGGCCCAGAACACATCTGCATGTTTGATGAGGACTTAATATTGGTTTGCAAACTGGCCCCTGTTCAAGGAGGACAACGAGAGACTGAAGAATGAGGCAGATCAGTCCAGAGTGGTGGGTGGCAGATTTCACAAGCAGGGGAACTCAAGTATGTGTCTTGTCTTGGGATGCTGAAAGATGAGTAGATCTCTCCTCCCACCTGCCAAATCTGAGAACTTAGAGGCATTTACTGGGTTCAGTCATACATTCTGTCCAGATGTTCTTAATAGTGCATTGCTCTCTCAAGACTTGAAAACAGCTCCTACTCTGGGAACGGTGAGCAGAACATACATTTCAAAGACAGGGGAGGGGATGAGGCGCCTCCTGGTGCCCGGGTCGAGCTCTGAAGTTAACCGGTTGTCACGTCCTCTGGGGGGGCTCCTCCTACACCTTAGTGTGGTTCAAAAAGGCTGTTGTGATTGCAGGGACACTAGGAGGTACCTTTCTTCCCTGTAGTGTTTATCTCTTTTTTTGTCTGTTGAGAAATCTGTCAGGTCTCCATTAAGACTCCAGAATGACTTAAATTCACATTGAGGTATGACTTGGCTCATGTTAGATCCTGAGAGTAATTTTTTGAAGAGGAGAGAGGAGATAGTTAAGATGTCTTGATTATTTGAGTAGTTACTTTCTTGGAAATATAAACATTTTGCTTTTGGTCTAGTGATGTAATGAAAAGTGAATTAATTTGGGCATCATCAAGACCCAAAGTTTGAATTTTGATTGTAACAATAAGTTAGTGTCCCTGAATAAGTTACTTAAAAAATCTCTATGGCTCAGTTTCTTTTCAAAATTATAGTTAACTTACAATGTTGTGCCAATTTCAGCTGTATAGCAGAGTGATTCAGTTTACATATGTATATTTATATATGTATATATGTATATACACACATATATATACACACACATAGATGTATTTTAATATTCTTTTCCATCGTGGTTTATCCAAGAGATTGAATATAGTTCCTTGTTCTATACAGTAGGACCTTGTTGTTTATCCATTCTGTATGTAGTAGTTGTTTATCCATTCTATATGTAATAGCAGTTCTATGGGTAATAGTTTGCATCTACTAACCCAGTCCATCCCACTCCTCCCTCCCCCCCCCCCCCCCTTGTCAACCACAGGTCTGTTCTCTATGTCTGTGAGTCTGTTTCTATTCTGTAGATAGGCTCATTTGTGCCATATTTTAAATTCCACATATAAGTGATATCATATGGTATTTGTCTTCCTCTTTCTGACTTTCTTCACTTATTGTGAGAATCTCTAGTTGTGTCCATGTTACTGTTGAATGTATGGCACAGTTTCTTTATTTCTAAAATTGACATAATAGTGCCTGTCTCCCAGGGATGTTGTAGAGAGTAAATGAGGCAACATATGTAAACCAGCTGTACCTAGTAAGCATACTATAGATATTAGGGCTGTTTGTATCTGACTTGGAGAAAAGCAACAAACTGCTCATTAGTGAAAATAATGATAGTAGTTGTTCCTTAGAGTTCTCATTGCTAATAGTACCTACATCTGCTCCTCCCCAGTCTTGTTATTTTACTTCTGCAAAAATCTTCACTGACTTTTCAGTTCTGCTCGGTGCTTCCCTTTGGGATTTCTCTGGATCATTTGACTAGTTGTTACTGCTCAAGTGTGTGTTTTGGAACAAGCCTGTCAGTTCCTCCTGCAGAAGAAGACCCTTCCCCAGCTTGTCCACAGTCATGTGTAGCCCTATCGTGTCCCTGGTATGTCTCAGGAGCCATAGTGTGTATCCAGAGGCCCTGCATGGCCAAAGCGTGTGTCTCACTCCCAAATGTCAGCAGGACCAGCTGGAGCTCCCAGAAAATTTTGGGGACTGCAGTGATATGGAGAGATCACGTCTAAGATGGTACAATGGCTCCTTCCCAGCTCTAGATGATCATTGTCATATGTGAACCGGGCCCAATGTTGCCAGGGCTTTAGATTTTTGAAGAAAAGACAGATATAAGGTATTATGTGTAAACTTCCAAGTTTCAATGGCAGCAAGCTCTTCACACTAAACCAAACAAAATAAAGCCTGTGAGGAGGACCAGTGTTGTGCTATGTTAACAAAGCAGGTCTTTGGCTTTCCAGTTTTGACCTATGGGCCTAGGTGTTTTATGGGCCAGATTTCTGGATGCCATTTATCTCTCAGGAGTCTTAGACCACCCGGGAGCAGTTACAGTTTTTCCCTTAGTAGCTATAAAGATCTCCTTCTTCCTGTCATGTGGTTCATGACATTTTGATTTCGCCATTTGGTTGCTATAATGATTTTTATATCTAATTCGTGGCCATTAAAAAAAAAGATCGGACTTAAAAAAAATCAAGTGATGTCTTTGACCCTTACTCCATCCCTGACTTTTAAGCCCTTATCACCTTTGTATCTCTGAATCTCACCCTATCCCAAGACTCCCCAGAGGTAAGAGGTGTTTAATAGATAATGTCTATAGTACACAGATCCTTAGAGATTGAGAAGATTTGCAAATTAATGGTTTAAACTTTAGGCTTGGGAGTTCCTTTTGTGGCTCAGTGGGTTAAGAACCCAACATTTTCTCCCTAAGGATGTGGGTTTGATCCTTGGCCTTGCTCAGTGGGTTAAAAATCTGGTGTTGCTGCAAGCTGGGGCGTAGTTTGCAGATGTGGCTTGGATCTGGCGTTGCTGTGGCTCCTATTTGACCCCTGGCCTGGGAACTTCCATGTGCTGCAGGTGTGGCCCTAAAAAGAAAAAAAAATTTAGGGTTTGTGAAATGACCTACTATTAAAACAAAATATCCTGCTTAGGATCTTGAAGAGATGAATGTTTTTAGTCTTACTTCTCCTGGTAGAGATTGTTCCTCAAAGACCAAGATATTATAGGCTCACAATCCCTTTCCCCAACTGGTGCAGATAGAGCTGAAAAGTCAGAACTGTTTGAACTTTGGAAATGTGAGATATGTATTATGGAACACTTTCAATATAGTCTGGGGCAGCATCTGATAATCAAATATACCAATGTTTCTATAGCAAAAATGGATATCCTGCTAAGTGGGATAAATGAAGACCATTAAAAGTCATATGTCAGTTCAGGTCAGGTTTTGATACCAAGTAAATTATGGAAAAGATTCTGGTTTTGGGTGTCAGGATTATGGATGAGGGGCTATAAACCTACACATGAATCATATCACAATCCTCTTGCTGTTCAGTGGCAATCTCCTTAGCATGACTTACATGGACAATCTCATTTTGATCTTCTTTTTGTTCTTTTTCTTTTAAGATAGATAGGTAGATAGATAGATTAATTAATTAATTAATTAATTAATTTATTTATTGAGGTTCCCAGGCCAGGGATCGAACCTTCGCCATGGCAGTGACAACACCACATCCTTAATCCACTATTCCCCAAGAGAATTCCCAGCATAGTTTGTTTGATGGTCAAAAATACTGCCAAAACATAAAATTGGGAAAGGGGATTTATAAAAGAAGTTCTCAGGAAATGGCTAGGAACCCCCTGTGGACATGATTCTCTCTCCCGCCTTCTCTGAAGCCAGGTGGCCAGTTGTTCCTGGGGCCTTGCTGCCCATCTCAGTGGCGGTGTCCCTGAGGGCTGCACAAATGGGTGGCTCTCTCCAACAGAGCTGTTCTTTAAATCATTAAATCCAAATAGACTTTGTTTTCAAAAGAGTGCAAGATTTAAATCTTCCTTGTTGATGAACATTTAATCATTCAAGTTCTCATTAAGTGAACTCTGAGAAGGCCTCCTGTAGTTCTTGGACCTAGGGCTCTTTGGATCGCTGATTGTTTTCTCCATCACCTTTATTACTTACCATCTGCTTCTTTCTCCTGCCATCTGTGGATGCTCTGCTTCTCTCCCTCCACAGCCATTTCCATGGCTCCTGCCCCTTCACCTCCCAACCTTCCCCTCCAGTCCTGCTCCATCACAATTTCTCCTAACAGTGGTTCAATTACTACAGAGCTCCCGCTATGTTCTAGATCCAGTGATGGCTTATGTGCAAAGTTCCTGGCAAAGACAAATTGCTGAGTAAATGTTCATGTGTTTATCTTTTTCTGCAGTTCACCCTTACTTCTCATGCAGAAAAAAATAAATCCCATTTCGTCCTTTCTGTGTGAAGTTGTATTATGAGGGCACAGAAAAATCTCATTGGTACATATAGTTTCCTGCTGTGGTAGGAGTTGGGTGGGGGACAGTGTGTACCTACATCTTTGCAGACCTGTCCCAGGCATTCTTCAAGGTGTCTACCCACAGGGGAGTGGATAGCAGGGTACAAAAAGCAATTGGGATTCTGATGGCAGTCTAACTCTCATGTGGAGGGCTGCGAAATTTCCCTCTGGACCCTTGAGCTGATGAGCGTAGAGAAGGACTCCTAGTGCCAGCAACTGAGAAGTTGGAAGGTGGGAAGGGAAACCCCTCCTCGAAGTTTGGGCTCCCATTACATCTTTAGCATCATCAGATTACCGATCTCTCTTGGCTGAAAGATCAAGACTTCTTCAGTGGTGGCTGATGCTTTGTAAGAAGTTTTGTTTGTTTTGTTTTATTTTGTTTTTAGGGCTTCCCCTTACGTCATATGGAAATTCCCAGGTTAGGGGTCAAATCGGAGCTGTAGCTGCTGGCCTATGCCACAGCCATAGCAACGCCAGGTATGAGCCACACCTGTGACCTACACCACAGCTCACAGCAATGTTGGATCCTTAACCCACTGAGCGAGGCCAGGGTTCAAACCTACATCCTTATGGACACTATGTCGGATTCTTAACCTACTGAGACACAACAGGAACTCCGGAGTTTTGAGTTTTGTTGGTGGCTCTCCCCACCCCATACTTTGAAGCCAGGGGTAGTGTGGCTCAAGAGGCTCCAATCCTCCCACATTGGAGGGAAAATGAAAGTCCTAGTCCCCGAGGTACATAGCAGCTGTATTAGTTTCTTAGAAATTCCATACAAATGACCACAAACTAAGTAGCTTAAAAGAAATAAAATTATTCTCTCACAGTTGAGGAGCCCCATAGTTGGAAATCAAGTTGTTTGCAGGGTGGATATCTTCCGGAAGCTCTGAGGGAATAACCATCCCATGCCATTCTTGTTGCTTCTGGTGCTGACCCACATTCCTTGGCATCCTTCAGCTTGTGGAGGCATCTCTTCAATCTCTGCCTCCGTCTTTGCATCACCTTCTCCACATCTCTGTGCCTTTCTGTTTCTTATCAGGACGCTCCTGCTGTCCAGTGGATTTAGGGCTCCCTCTGACCCAGTCTGATCTATCTCATCTCCATCCTTACCTTCATTCCATCTCTGAAGAGCCTATTTCCAAATAAGGTCACAATCTGAGGTCCTGGGTAGACATGGGTTTTGAGGGGCACTATTCAATCCACCATTGTGGTCAATCTAGCCTGACCCTTCTTTCCTCTGAAACTCAGTCCCACATTCACTTGGCAAATCATCATCATGCCTTATAAAACACCTTACCCTTTGCAAGTGCTTTGATATCTGATATCTAGTTTGAGCTCGTCCCTGTGAGACAGCTGGGGTGGGCGCTGCCTTTTCTAAATATCACCTGTAGAGTATTTTACAAGAAGATTAAGGTAGGTTGCAGAGACTAGACCAGACCCCATGTCCTCTTGATCCTCAGAAAGCATATGCGCTATAAGGAGAAACTCAGGAAATGATGGTCTTGCCCCTCCCTCTTCCTTCTTGGCATGCGTATTGCGGGAAGGAAGCCTATGCATTGTTCTTTATTTTGTGATCAACACTCGTAATCAGTTATTATGGGATCAGCTCACTGAAGCTTTGACAAAAAAAGCAGCTGTAGGACCTCCTTGCTCTTCTCTCACATCCCTGACAGTGATTCTGAGTTCATACCCCCCATGCTTACTCCTATGAAGAAGGGTTGATGTGTGGAGACCCAGGCTTGGCTCAGGGTCCCACCATCACTCATTATCACATACCCTATCCCTTCCCCTCACTTTGAGTGTCTGGGCTCTGCAAACTGCCCATTGGAATGACAGCAAGCTTCCTGTTACATTGTCCCTTGTAGAAGAGATTATTAATGGGTAAACGGAGGCTGAGTCCTCTCTCCTTAAGAAAATGAGAACTTTTCAACACGGTAGACATACTTACTTAATATAGATAAACCATTTTCAACCAACCAGCGTATATAAACCATTTAACATATGTAGACCTTTTAAAAGAGATGAAAAGGTATCACAAGGTCAACTGTGTGCCTGAGAAATGTTTGGCTTCAAGACGATTTTTTAAATAGTAGTTATTTATTTATTTAAAAAATTTTATTGGAGTATAGTTGACTTACAATGTTGTGTTAATTTCAGGCATACAGCAAAGGAAATCAGTTATACATACACATATATCTATTCCTTTTCAGATTCTTTTCTCATATAATTATTACACAGTACTGAGTAGAGTTCCCTGTGGTATATAGGATGTCCTTATTACCTATTTTATAGACAGTAGTGTGTCTATGTTAATTCCAACTTCTTAATTTATCCCTCCCCCCATGTTTCCTCTTTGATAAACATAAGTTTGTTTTTGAAATCCTTGAGTCTGTTTCTGTTTTGTAAGTTCTTTTGTATCATTTTTAATTAGATTCCATGTATTAGTGGTCTCATGATACTTGCCTTTGTCTGACTTGCTACACTCAGTATGACAATTTCTAGGTCCATCTATGTTGTTGCAAATGGCATTATTTCATCTTTTTTAATTCAATTTTTTATCCAATTTTACTGAGATACAGTTGACTTACAATGTTTATTCAATTTTTAATTCAGTTTTTTAGAATATAATTGACTTACAGTGTTGTATTAATTTCAGATGTATAGTAAAGTGAATCAGTTTTACATATAAATATATCAATTCTTTTTTTCCATATAGGTTATTACAAACTGTTGAGTAGATTTTCCTGTGCTACACAGTAGGTTCTCCCTGATCTATTTTATACAATAGTGTGTATATATTATTCCTACCCTCCTAATACCTCCCTCCCTGCAACAGTTTCACCTGTGGTAACTATAAGATTGGTTTCGAAATCTATGACTTTGTTTCTGTTTTATAAATACATCCTTTTGTGTCATTTTTTATTAGATTCCTCATATAAGTGATATCATATGATATTTGTCTTTCTATGGCTGACTTGCTACACTCAGTATGATAATTTCTAGGTCCGTCCATGTTGCTTCAAATGGCATTATTTCATTCTTTTTTAATGGCTGAATAATATTCCATTGTATGTATTGTCCTCTATTGCTGGACATTTAGGCTGCTTCCATGTCATGGCTATTGTACATGGTGCTGCAGTGAACACTGGGGTGCATGTATCTTTCTTCCCCCCCCTTTTTTTGGCCATACTCATGGCATGTGGAAATTCCCAGGCCAGGGACTGAACCCACACCACAGCAGTGACCTGAGCTTCTGTAGTGACAATACCAGATCCTTAACCTGCCATGCCACAAAAGAACTCACATGTAATTTTATTTATTTATTTATTTTCCATTATAGCCAGCTGCACAGCGTGGTGACCTGGTTACACATACATATATGGACTCACTCAAGTGATTAGACATAGTTCCCAGTGCTATAAAGCAGGATCTCCTTGCTTTTCCACTCCAGAGGCAACAGTCTACAACTGTTAACCCCAGACCCCCCTACCATCCCACTCTCTTGGCAACCACAAGTCTGTTCTCCAAGTCCTTGATTTTCTTTTCTGTAGAAAGGTTCATTTGTGCAGGAAATTAGATTCCAGATATTAGTGATATCATACGGTATTTGTCTTTCTCCTTCTGACTTACTTCACTCAGTATGAGGGTCTCTAATTCCATCCATGTTGCTGCAAATAACATTATTTTATTCTTTTTTATGGCCAAGTAGTATTCCATTGTGTATATATACCACATCTTCCTAAGCCAATCATCGTCAATGGACATTTGGGTTGTTTCCATGTCTTGGCTATTGTGAATAGTGCTGTAATGAACATGCGTGTGCAGGTGTCTTTTTCAAGGAAATTTTTGTCCAGATATATGCCCAAGAGTGTGATTTCTGGGTCTCATGGTAATTGTATGCTTATCTTTTTCTGGAACCTCTATAGTGTTCCCCTTAGTGGTTGCACCAGCTTACTTTCCCACCAATAGTGTAGGAAGGTTCCCACGATGATGTTTATTTGGAGAAAACAGACTTGGAAATGGGAAATAAGTGTGCTGAAGTTTACTTATATTTTGTTCCTTGATTTCTTTGGGTCTCAGTTTCCTCATCAGTAAAATGAGGATTATAGTATCTCTTTTTCTACTCCATCTGAGATTACACTTTCTAAAGATTCTTTGCACAAATTAAATACCATCCAGATAAACGTGTAATGGTTATAAATTCCATAACCCAGGTGGTTCAGTCTTAGAACCACATCCGGGTGAAAAAATGTGGTCCACAGAACTAAGAGACCAACTCAGGTCCTTTTGTGGTATGTCTTGAAGAACATGAAGCGGTTATTAATTGTCACCCCCAAATTCCCTGCTCTTGCGCCATCCGACACTACCTTCTGACTCAGGCAGAAGAGTCTGATGATCAGTAGGCTGCAGTCTTCTTTAGAGGAGCAGACCAGTGGAAGGGTAGGGACACACAAATACACTAAAAATAATAGTCTGTTATGTGATGCGGTAAATGTTATTAGGTTGGAGTCCAGAAAACTCTGCTTTTGGCCAGAAGATTGGGGGTGGCAAAAGGTCACAGCCACAGTTTCAGGCCACGTCTGCCTGGCCAGATCTCCAAGTGGCAGAGAACAGAAAACCACTGCTTTTCAGGGTATCAGAGAACCACACACTTCGGTTCTGGTGCACTTTGCAGGAGCTTCTGGAGCCCCTGCTTTCTTTAGCACTGAGAGGAGAAGGCACTTCTGGAAAAACCGTCATTTCTGGTTGTACTTGAGATCATTGGTTTACTAAGGGTGTGGGGAGGTTGTCTTCCCACCGCAACCCCACTCTCAGGCACATTTAGCACATCCAGAGACATTTTTGGTTGTCACAGTTTAAAGAGGGGTGTGTGCTACAGGCATCTGGTAGGAAGAGGCCAGGGAGAGATGTGGCTAACACTCTATAATGCACAGGACAGCCCTACAACAAAGAATTATCTGGACCCAAACATCAGTAGTGCTGAGGTTGAGCCCCTGCTCAAGACTTTCCTGGTCCTCCCATCACAAGCTCTCACCCTCTTCCCCCATCTCAGCTGCATTCTGACCTTGACCGAGCCCAAATTCCAGGGAAGCATTTCTAGGGGAAAAAAAGAGACTGTTTCTGGGAGAGCAGCTGGGAGTTTGAAATTAAGAAATTCTGAGGGTTGGAGAGAAAAGGGAGGTCAGAGCTGATTGATTTCCCTGCCATTAAAAATGGGAAGTAGCATTTAAGGAATGAAGAGGGACAAAGGGCACGTACACGAAGAGGAGCATCACACGCAAATAAAATGCAGTTCCAGCCCCAAAGCAGGGGATGGAAAACAGGCTGTAAACAAACAGCCTCCATTTTCAGATGAAAAGAGGACAGCGGGTCCCATCAGCCCCAGGAGCGTATTGACTGGGCAAACAGATTTCACGTTGACATTTCCCAGGAAAGACAAAAGCAGTAAAATACCAAAAGCAATCTGATTCCAGCGACAGTAGTACCTCTTTAAGGGTGTTTTTGCACCGATGCCCATTTTCACAAGGCAGCGTTGGTGAGACGCTGCCCTTTCCAAACTTCCATGGAAATATTTTCCATCATTTTGACATTTCATTTAAAATGAAATATAGGAGATATTAAAAATGCATGTTCATGACAGGTATTATTTGTTTGACTTTGAAATATGCAGTGAACACACTGTTAATGAACAGCGAGCCGAGTGTCAGGATTGTGTGCGCGTGCATATTCATGGGCTGCTTCCTGACTTCAGAAGAAAACAATTGCAGAATCAGAGAGGGCTGACCTTTTATGGTTCTAAAATCCACGAGTGTGTGGTTATGAATAATTGAATATGGAATAATAAAAATGACCCCTTTTTGGGGGTAGTTCAGGTAAAAGCAAAATGCCACGACTTTATCCTGGAAACGTGAGCCTCAATTATTTCTAAATTTGCATGAATTACATAAATATCTCACTTGAAACATTCCAGGGATGCAATCACATTAATTCATCCAACTGCCAGCGTGCCATCTGTGTTTCTCTGTCGTCTTTCCTCTGCCCTGAGGAGGGAGGGTGCAATTCATGGGTTTGGAGGGAAAGGCTCCCAGCCTTTGAATCCTCCTTTTGCTTCCCATTTAGACTCAAGGAGGAAATGGCTTTTTCCTAAGCTGGGAGACATGTTTTCTGCACTGTTTTTAGTGAAGGGAAGGAGAGGAATGGTTTGCGTTAATTACCCTTGGCACAGAGAAAGGCTGCTATCAAGGAATGGGGAGAAAAGAGTGGGAGGAGACCCTGGTTCCTCACAGAGTAAGACCAAAGAGGGTAGCCTCCTATTTTCTCTTATTCGAAACGGAATTTATTATTATGACTTGTAAAAATCAAGGGGTAGAACTGTTGCATTCTTAAGAGTTCTCCACCACGCTAAATGCTGTGACCCTCTCTCAGTTTTCTCATCGATTTCCTTTACAAATTAAAGTTTTATCGATTCACAAATCCTTCCAGCAAGCCTGCCATCTGCTGGATGCAGTGGAGAGACAGTTTCCGGCCTCACAAAATTTATATTCCAGTGGGGAGCTGAGCAGTGCCAATAGAGGGAGGGTGAGTTACATGATGCATCTGATATGGGGAACCAGCCTGGTCTGGAAGTTCCAAGAAGCCTTCTGGTGAGCCTTGGAAGAGGAGTAAGAGCTGGCTTGGTAGGGAAAACTGCAGGTATGAAGGCTTCTGAAGGGGAGACACTCTTCTATGACGATTCCCAGCCACTAGAGGTGTAACAGCAGCACAAAAACACCAAGAGAAATGAGCACCCAGGGATAAAGCATGATGGGATTCAGCAGGCCCGGAGTCTAGTGCTGGGTCTGCCCTTTATTTAGGAACAGAGAGGCTCTGATATTTGTTCAAGGTCACACAATCTGTTTTCTCACTGGAATTTCTGGGTTTGGGAGATGGTGGAAGCATGAGGTTCCGGGTTAGATTTAGTGGCCTAAAATTCTATTTTTGAATACTCAGTAGTCTCTTATGTTTGTGTATGTAAAGGGTTCTGTGAATCAATATTAATGCTTTGATTTTTCCCTCTCTAAGATTTTCTTTAAAATGATCCTTATCCCATGGCCTATGGCACTAAATACAAGCTCAAAGAGAAAAGGAACTTGTCGCTCTTGTTTACTACTGCCTCAGAGAGTTCACGGTGCCTAGGAGGTATCTAATAAATAAGGCTGAATGAATAAATCAATTTTATTGAAAATGAACCACTTACTGGTGTTCCCTGGTGGCTTAGTGGTTAAGGATCTGGCAGTCAGTGCTGTGGCATATTCGATCCCTGGCCCAGTGACTTATGCATGCTCTGGTTGTGACCCAAAAAAAAATGAGCAACTCACCTGTCAGTTAATATCATAATGGGAAAGGTTGGTGGGGCACAATTTTAGAGTCCAGGCCCCTTGGTCACGTGACAGTGCCAGGAAGAAGTAGTGGGCAGAGGGTTATTGTGTTGATTTGAGTGAAGTTTTCACTTTCCACCCAGATTTTTCAGCACCAAGTATATTCATTGTTTATGTCAGCAAGTTTCAAGATAGCTTATTTTCAACAAGGCAGACTTTCTCTAGTGGAGTCCATTTAGGAGATGGTGATGAGAGGAGCGGAAAATAAAGTGTTCACTATCAGAACCGATCCCACAGAGGCTAGTAGTTCAAAGAAAGCCCAGTTTCTCTTCCTTCTCATCCCTCCCTGTTTGTTTTAAGATCAAATCCTTTTGTTTAGTCAGATACTTCTTCCTATATTTCTAGCATACACTTCTTTTCTGTTCTGCAATAAGTTTTAAGATATCAATTTGACATAGCAATATCTTTACATTCTGCAGCAAGGAACCCTTTCAAAGATGTTGGTGTTAGGATCTAACACACAAATAATCTGCCCACCCTTCATAAAAGGGGAGGGGTTTTCCATTCTATAGATCGGGAAGATGACACACCGTGAGAGGACTTCCCTAGGGTCACAGCGGGGATCCTTCCCAGCCCCCTCAAAGCTGGATACTTCAAGGAAGTATAATAAGGAGACACTTTACAAAGGTTTGCACTTGGTATAGGGGATAGTCTTAGGAGGTAGTGCAGAATCCTACAGCTGTAAGGAGTGAGGCTGTGACTACTGTCAGTCTAAAGGTATGAAATGACTAACAAAATCCAGAGACAGGAGGGATGTCTCACGGGGGCCATCTGACACAGCTACCCATTTGACATGACAAGGAAAAGCCAGGAGAACAAACCCTCTGCTTCCATCTCTATCTTGCTCATTTGTTGCCAGTATGCCCTAGCCAACAAACCCAGTTGGAAGCCAGAGGCAAGGAAGTTCATTCTTGTCCATCTTCTGGCTCCTAGTAGGTTGGCCGAGGGGGGAGAGTGATCTGGAAGCAAAGAAAGATGTCTGTCACACCATCCACCCGTATGAGGTGGGGTTGGGAGTAGAGGACACATCCCCAGACTCCCCTCTCACTACTTGTCACAGGCCAGGCTCTCCTCCAGGTGAGAGAATCTGAGCTCACAGCACCTGGCCCCATACCACCCATGAGCTCTTTGATATCTATGTCTTGAGGGTTTCTGGTTAGAAAGCAAAACTTTGGGTGGATATATTTTATCCATTTATCATCCTTGCCCTTCTTTAACATGGACTATCAAAGTTATATCTATTAAATGATCCTCCTGACCATTAAATATGAGAATTTGTTTCCATGCCCCAACTGCAAGGTGATTTTTGATACAGAGCAACTGATTTTGTAGTCTAGCTACGCACATCAGCATGTTGATTATGTGAAATCTCGTAAGGAATTATAGTCAATGCCAATCATTGCGTAAGTGAAGGTCAAACTTTACACCTTCTATTGATTGTCATCAGCATTTTTAGGCTAAATCTCTGAAGCACACAAATTAAGATGGGGATACATGTCAGCACTGAAGGCATCTGTGAGAAATTACGTGCCTGTGAACTACGTAAGAGAGAGGGCAGGAGAGAGAGAGAAAAAATACCAGAGTCCCCATGAACAAAATTGTTGGTTTAAACTACAAGGACTATGATCGGTCAGCTTTTAAAAAGTGCTAAATGTAGCTCAGATTTGAGTTAAGTCAGAAATATGGCTTCCCAATTTTAAATGTTTAGTCAGTGAGCAGCTGTGGAGAAAGACCTGCATGTGTACGTGCTCTGTTTAAAATTATAGCTGAGAGTGCATTTTTAGAGGTTTTACACACACACACACACACAATGATAATTAAAAGCCTTTCCTTTGGATTAAGGTATACTGAATTCAGATCCTGGCTCCACCACTTACCAGTCGTATGATTTTTCTGAGCCTCTGTTTCTTCCTATGTCAAATAGAAATAATAATAATACTATTTGTATCAGTTAGTTTTTGCTATTTCAACGCTACATCTGCATACAAAAAGCAGTGTGGAACCTCATAATCACAAGGCTTCAGTGGCATAGAACTACAGTGGCATAGAACATTTATTGCTTGTGTGTTTAAAATCCCATGGATGTTGGCAAGGAACCTCTGCTGGTCTTGATTGGACAGGATTATTAGTCTGGGTGTTGGCTGGCTAATTGGTTAATCTCAGTGGCCTCATCTGGGGTGACTTGGGTGACGGCAGGGTTCCATGTGTCTCACATCTTCTAGCAGGTCAGCTAGGGCATGAGCTCATGGTGATGGCAGAAAGCAGCATCAGTAGGCAGACACACAGAGCACTTTTCAACCTTGTGGTTGCTAATACTCTACTGGCCATGACAACATAGCTAAGTCCTGAGTCAGACTTGGAGGGCACTAAAACTGACATACAAAAAATATGGAAACAAGGAAAGAAGGAGAGTTGGGGCCATTAATGCAGTCAATCTACCGCAGGATAATTAGGTTTAAATGAACTAATACTCAGCAAGTACTCTACACTTGGTGATCACAATAAATGGTAGTTATTATTACTGTTCCCTATTTATATCACAACTAGCATTTATCAAGCCTATCAAAGTCCTTTTTTTTTTTTTTTAAAGCTGATCTTCGTGTGCTACTTTATGAGCTTATAGAAATTCTTACTTTAAAATAGAATGGAGAGGTTTGGGTTTAAAGCTTGACTGTGAAACTCTCAGTACAATCTTATCATGTGATGTGGTAGAAGGGAGTGTTTGCTGGGGAGCCAGACAGACTCTAATTAAATATAGTGACCATTTTCTATTCTTAGATCTTGTGTATTTACTTCTACTCAGTATCCTTAGCTGCAAAATGCAGACAATTTTTTTTTTGTCGTGTTGAATTATGGTTAAGATTAAATAAGAAAAATGTTTTACATTTTTCTCAATATTTGTCACACAGTTTGTGTTCAATAAATGGTAGCCATTATTATTTATAATGTCAGTAATCTATGTAGAAAAATTAGAAAATTAATTACAAGGTTTCTATTATATAGACATAGGAACTAGTAACATACGATTTTACCATACTTTATATGCATATGTTTCTAAAATTAGTGTTTTATTTCTTTCCTATTCTGTAAACAATTTTCCCCACTTGATAGAATAAGACATTTTTCTACATGAACAAATATAAATCTAGAGCAATATTTTTAATAGATATGTCATATCTACTATGTGGGTATGTTCTAATTTACTGAACTTATACTCTATTGTTGAATCTTTAGATTGTTTCCAGTTTTTCACCATATCTCTATAACACTGCAATGAGTATAATTTCTATATCTTGCATCAAATTTAGGTTAAATTTTTGGAAGTAAAATTGCTGGGTTAAAGGATATTCACTTAAAAATTATTGTCAAGTATGACAAACCTAGAAAAATATACAAATTTTAAGAGGTCAGCTTAGCAAATCATCATAAACATTCATGTAATCACTAGTACCCAGCTCAAAAAACAAATAGGGATATGGGATTAAGAGATAAAAACTACTATGTATAAATTAAGCAATAAGAATATATTTTACAGCACAAAAAATATAGCCATTGTTTGTAATAATTTAAAATGGAATATAAGTGGAAGTTCCCATGATAGCTCAGTGGTAATGAGCCTGACTAGTATCCATGAGGATGTGGGTATGATCCCTGGCCTCGCTCAGTGGGTTAAGGATCTGGTGTTGCTGTGAGCTGTGGTTTAGGTCACAGACACAGCTTGGATCCCATGTTGCTGTGGCTGTGACTGTAGCTGGCAGCTGCAGCTCTGATGCGACCCATAGCCTGGGAACTTCCATATGTTGCAGGTGTGGCCCTAAAAAGCAAAAATAAAGTAAATGGAGGAGTTCCCGTCTTGGCTCAGTGGTTGACGAATCCGACTAGGAACCATGAGGTTGCGGGTTCGATCCCTGGCCTTGCTCAGTGGGTTAAGGATCCGGCGTTGCCGTGAGCTGTGGTGTAGGTTGCAGACACGGCTCGGATCCCACACTGCTGTGGCTGTGGCAAAGGCCAGCAGCTACAGCTCCTGTTAAACCCCTGGCCTGGGAACCTCCATATGTCGTGGGTGCAGCCCTAGATAAGGCAAAAAGACAAAAAATAAAATAAAGTAAATGGAGTGTAAGTATAAAAATATTGAATTACTATGTTGTACACCTAAAGCTAATATTATAAACCAGCTATAGTTCAATTAAAAGAAAAACAGAACAGTGCCAGCCCCCAGGAGTCTTCCTCTTGTGCCCTCTCAATCACCAACCTTGCCTACTCCCCAAAGGTGACCACCATCCAGACTTTTTTCTTTCTTTCACTTTTTAGGGTCACACCCATGGCAAATGGAAGTTCCCAGGCTAGGGGTCGAATCAGAGCTGCACCTGCCTACCTACACTACAGCCACAGAGCAACGCAGGATCCCAGCCATGTCTGCAACCTATACCACAGCTCACAGCAGCATCGACCCCTTAACCCACTGATTAAGGCCAGGGATTCAACCTGCTTCCTCATGGATACTAGTCTGATTTTCTACTGCTGAGCCAAATGGGAAATCCACCATTCGACTTTTAACACCATACTTTAGATTTGCCTATTTCCATATTTCATATGAACAATTCATAGTGTATGTATTCTTTTACTTCTGTTATTTTTAGTCAGTAATCTGTTTGTGAGAATCAACCATATTGTTTAACAGAAGTATTTTACTCATTTTCATTATTGTGTATTCTTTTTAAAATTGAAGTATAGTTGATTTACAATATTGTGTTGGTTTCAGGTATATAGCAAAGTGATTCAGTTATATTCACTGTAGGTTATTATAGGATATTGAATGTAGTTCCCTGTGTTATACAGTAAATCCTTGTTGCTTATCTATTTTATGTATAGTAGTTTGCGTCTTTTAATTCCATTCACCTAATTTATCCCTCTCCCTCTCTTTTCTCTTTGATAACCATAAGTTTGTTTTCTATGACTGTTTCTGTTTTGTGTTTGGATTCATTTGTATTATTTTTTAGACTCCACATATATGTGATAGAATGTCTTTCTCTGCCTGGCTTACTTCACTAAGTATAATATTTTCTACGTCTATTCATGTTGCTGCAAATGGCAATAGTTCATTCTTTTTCATGGCTGAAACACACCCCACATCTTCTTAAGCCAATTGTCTATTGATGGGCACATGGGTTGTTTCCATGTTGTGGCTATTATAAATAGTGGCACTATGAACATCGGGGTGCATTTATGTTTTCGAATTACAGGTTTATTTTATTTTTTTCTAGTTACATGCTCAGGAGGTGAATTGCTGGATCATACAATAGCTCTATTTTTAGCTTTTTAAGGAATCTCCATATTGTTTCCCAGAGTGGCTGCACCAATTTACATTCCCAGCAGAAGTGTAGGAAGTTTCCCTTTTTTACCACACCCTCGTTGGCATTTATTATTTGTAGGCTTTTCCACGATAGCCATTTTGACCAGTGTGAGGGATACATCACTGTGGTTTTTATTTGCATTTCTCTAATAATTAGCAATGTGGAGCATCTTTTCATATGTCTGTTTATTATCTATATGTCTGCTTTGGAGAAATGCCTATTAGGTCTGCCCATTTTTTGATTTTTTTTAATGGCCCACCTGTGGCATATGAAAGTTGCTGGGCCAGGGACCGAAACTGTGCCTTGGCTCTGCAGAGACCTGAGCTGCTGCAGTTGGATTCTTAAGCCATTGTGCTATGGCAGAAATGCAGTTGTTTGTTTGTTTGAGATTGAGTTGTATGAGACATTTATACAATTTGGATATTAACTCCTTCTTGGTTGCATTGTTTGAAAATATTTTATCCCATTCTGTAGGATGTGTTCTTTTGGTGATGGTTTCCTTTGCTGTGCAAAATTTTTAAGTTTGATTAGGTCCCATTTGTTTATTTTTTTAACTTTCTTTCTTTTTTGGGGGGGGGGGGTCTTTTTAGGGCTGCACTGCCACACATATGGAAGTTACCATGCTAGGGGCTGAATCAAAGCTGCAGCTGCTGGCCTACACCACAGCTCACAGCAACATCAGATCCTTAACCCACTGAGCAAGGCCAGAGATCGAACCCTCATCCTTGTGGATACTAGTCGGATTCTGAACCCACGGAGCCACAATAGGAATTCCTGCTTTTATTTCTCTTGTCTTGGGAGACAGATCTAAGAAAATATTGCTGTGATTTATGTCCAAGAATGTTTTGCCCATGTTCTCTTCTAGGAGTTTTATGGTATCATGTCTAATATTTAGGTTTTAAACAATTCTGAGTTTATTTCTTTTCTTTCTTTCTTGCTAGGGACTGAACCCACACCACAGCAGTGATAGCACCAGGTCCTTAACTGCTAGGCCATGAGGGAACCCAGATTTTGAGTTTATCTCTGTATGTGATCTGGGGGAATATTCTTTTTTTTTTATTTTCATATTAACAATGAATTTTATTTCAGTTATAGGTGTACAAAAATCATAAGTCAATACGATAGATTTTGTGCCCCAAACCCACAGTGCATCCCCCCACCCCCCAGATTGTCTTATTTGAAAAACCAAGGTTTTCCAAAACCTGTGAGTCATTGTCTGTTCTTCAAAGAAGTTCATTGTGTCTCTTTAGTTTCCACATGTAAGCGGTAGCATTGGGTATTGCTGTCTAATTGTCTGACTGGTTCCACTTCGAATGATAATTTCTAGGTTCATCCATGTTGCTATAGATGTTATTCCGTTCCTTTTAATGGCTGAGTAATATTCCATTCTGTGTATGTACCATATCTTCCCTATCCACTCCTCTGTCGGTGGGCATTTAGGTTGTTTCCATGACCTGGCTTCTTCCCTCTCTAGTTGCTTTGGATGTAAAATTAGGTTGTTTATTTGAGTTTTTTCTTGTTTCTGAGGTTGGCTTGTATTGCTATATACTTTCCTCTTAGCGCTGCTTTTGCTGCATCCCAGAGGTTTTGGAGTGTCGTGTCTTTGTTGTCATTTGCTTCTAGGTATTTTTGAATTTCCTCTTTGATTTCTTCAGTGATCCATTGGTTGTTTTCTTGTTTTTGTATCCATTCAGCTAGTCTATGTCTTTTGGTTGGGGCATTCAGTCCATTAACATTTCAGGTAATTACTGGTATATATGTTCTTATTGCCATT
>PVHT020001751.1:9109999-9224151 GCA_004024745.2 Catagonus wagneri
AGTCTCTGTGATGCAGTTACTTTCCAGTCTGTGGGGCTTCCCACCCGGGAGGTATGGGGTTGCTTCTATCGCATAATTGCCCCTCCTGCCTCTTGATGTGGTCTCCTCTTTGTCTTCTGGAGTAGAATATCTTTTTTGGAAGTTTACAGTCCATTTGGTTGAAGGCTGCTCGGCATTTGTTTGTAGTTTTGCTGTTTTTCGGGAGAGAAGTTGAGCTCCAGTCCTTCTATTCCGCCATCTTAATCCAATCTCTGGGGGAATATTCTAATTTCATTGATTTACAGGTTGCCATCCAGCTTTCCCAATACCACTTGCCGAGGAGACTTTTCTCCACTGTATAGTTTTGCCTCCTTTGTCATGGATTAATTGACTGCAAGTGTGTGGTTTTTTTTCTGCACTCTCTATTCTATTCCATTGATCTATATGTCTGTTTTTTGTGCCAAAACAATGGCTGTTTTGATGACCAGCTTTGTAGTATTGTCTGAAGTCTGGAAGGGTTATGCCTCCAGCTTTGTTCTTTTTCCTTAGGATTGCTTTTACAATTATGGGTCTTTTGTGATTCCATAGATATTTTAGGATTATTTGTTTTAGCTCTGTGAAAAATGTGATGGGTGTTTTGATAGTGATCATGTTAAATCCATAGGCTGCTTTGAGTAGTATGGCTATTTTAACAATATTAATTCTTCTAATCTAAGGGCATTTCTTCATCTTCAGTTTCCTTTATCAGTATGTTTTAGTTTTCACCATACAGGTCTTGCACTTTCTTGGTTAAGTTGATTTCTAGGTATTTTATTTTATTTTTTGACATGATTTAAATTTTTTTTTTTACTTTTTCTGATATATTATTTTTAGTGTAAAGAAATGCAACAGATTTCTGTATGTTAATCTTGTATCCTGCTACCTTGCTGGAATCATTATTAGTTCTAATAGTTTTAGGGTGGAGACTTGCTGGATCATAAGTATGTGTGTATTCATCTTTAGGAGATAGTGCCAAACTCCTCCAAAGGCTGGTCTAATTGAAACTCCTTCTTGCAGGACATAAAGTTCCTGTCTAATCTATATTCTCTTTAACACTTGGCCTTAAACAAAATTAGCTACTTTGACAGGTGCTTTGGTATTTCATTGTGATTTTACTTTGTATTTCTCCAAAAACAGTGACATTGAAATTGAGCATGGCTTTTGTATGTTTATTTGAGCCATCTGGATAGTTTCTCCTCAGGGGTACTTGCTCAAATCTCTCGCCCATTTTTCTTTTCTTTTTTGTTAGTTTTTCATGTTTCTTTTATTTTTCTATTTTTGTTTTTATTTTTACAGCCACACCCATGGAATATGAAGTTCCCAGACTAGGGGTTGGATCAGAGCCACTCTTGCCCATTTTTCTTCTGGTTATCTGACTTAAAAAATGATTTGTGGGTGTTCCTTTTGTATACCAGGTAAAACCCTTTGTTGAAAAATGTGTTGCAAATATGTTTTCTCACACTTTAGCTTTTTTTAAAGAGATTTTTATTCTTTCCATTATAGTTGATTTACAGCTATCAATTTCTGCTGTACAGAATGTCACTTTGCTGCACATTTTTTTTCTCACCTTACCCTCCATCATGTTCCATCACAAGTGATTAGATATAGCTCCCTGTGCTATACAGAAGGATTTCATTGCTTACCCGCTACAAATGCGATAGTTTGCATCTACTAACTGCAAACTCTCAGGCCATCCCACTCCCTTCACCTCCCCCTTGGCAACCACAAGTCTGTTCTCCATGACCATGAGTTTGTTTCTTTTCTGTAGATAGGTTCATTTGTGTGTCCAGGTATGAGTGGTATCATATGGTATTTGTCTTTCTCTTTCTAACTTCACTTAGTATGATAGTCTAGTTCCATCCATGTTGCTGAAAATGGCATTATTTTGTTTTTTTTTTATGACTGAGTAGTATTCCATTGTGTATATGTACCACCTCTTTTTAATCCATTCATCTGTCGATGGACATTTATTTAGGTTGTTTCCATGTCTTGGCTATTGTTAATAGTGCTGCAACAAACATAGGAATGCATATATCTTTTTCAATGAAAATTTTGACCAGACATATGCCCAGGAATGGGATTGCTGAATCATATGGTAATTCTATATTTAGATTTCTGAGGTACTTCAATACTGTTTTCTATAGTGATTATATCAAGTTACATTCCCACCAAAAGTGTAGCAGGGTACCATTTTCTCCATGCCCTCTCTAGCATTTGTTATCTGTTGACTTGTTAATGATGGCCATTCTGGCCGGTGTGAGGTGTTACCTCATTGTAGTTTTGATGTGCATTTTTCTAATAATTAGTGATGTTGAACATTTTTTCATGTGTCTGTTGGCCATCTATATATCTTCTTTGGAGATATGTCTATTCAGGTCTTCTGCCCATTTTTAATTGGGTTGTTGGTTTTGCTGTTTGAGTTGTAGAAGATATTTATATCTTTTAGAGATTAAGCCCTTGTCAGTTGCATTGTTTGAAACTATTTTCTCCCATTCCACAGCTTTTTTTTTTTTTTTAATGGTTTCCTTTGCTGTCCAAAAGCTTGTAATTTTGATTAGGTCTCATTGGTTTATTTTTGTTTTTATTTTACTATTTTATTTTATTTTATTTTATTGTCTTTTTAGGGCCTCACTCATGGCATATGGAGGTTCCCAGGGTAGGGGCTGTATCGGAGCTGTAGCCGCTGGCCTACGCCATAGCCACAGCAACTCCAGATCCAAGACTCATCTATGACCTACACCACAGTTCACAGCCAGATCCTTAACCCATTAAGCAAGGCCAGGGATCAAACCTACACACTCATGGATGCCAGTCAGATTCATTTCTGCTGAGCCATGACAGGAACTCCTGTTTTTATTTTTTAAAATTATTTGTCTTTTAGGGTCACACCTGTGGCATGTGGAGGTTCCCAGGCTAGAGATCGAATCAGAGGTGTAGCCGCTGGCCTATGCCACAGCCACAGCAATGTGGGATCTGAGCTGTGTCTGCGACCTACACCTCAGCTCATGGCAATGCCAGGGATTGAACCTGCATCTTCACAGATGCTAGTCTGATTTCTTTCCATTGAGCCACGATGGGAACTCCTGTTTTTATCCTTGTAGTGACCATAAGTTGTTAATTCAAAGACAGTTTTACTATTTGATTTTGTGTGTACTTGTATGTGTGTTTTTGTGTGTGGGGGGGTTATTTAAGAAAACTTTTATCCTGACTTAGGTAACAGCATTGGCCTATTGTTCCTTTAAAAAGTTTTATCCTGTTGCTGTTTGTTTACTTTCTCATTTGGGTTTACAAGCTGCCTAGATTTCAGTTTTGCACAGGACAAGGTAGTAGTCAAATTCTGTTGTTTTCCATATGGACATTGCATTGTCTTAGCACCTGTTAGTGTCAATATTATCCTTTTCCCTTTGCTCCTCAGTGCCACCTTTGTTTTATTTTAAAAATTTTATTTATTTTATTTTTTAAATTAAAGTATAACTGACTTACAGTCTTGTACCAACTTCTGCTGCACAGCAGTGACCCATATATATATATATATATTCCCTTTCCTACACTATCTTCCATGATGGTCTATCCTAAGAGACTGGATATAGTTCCCTGTGCTGTACAGTAGGACCTCATTGTGCATTTATTCTAAAGGTAATGAGAATATGGAATGCTTCATGCATTTGCATGTCATCCTTGCTCAGGGGCCACACTAATCTTCTCCGTTTTGTTCCTGTTTTAGCGTATTGTGCTGCCGAAGCGAGCACACCACCTTTGTTTTAAATCAGTGTCCACATATGTGTGTATCTGTTTCTGGGCTTTCTGTTCTATTCCATTGTTCTATTGTTTATAAACTTCAGTCTCTAAAGACTTCAGTCTCTTTAGAGACAGAAGAGGCTATCAGTTTCTCGAATGAAGTTTTGCTATATCTTGAAAGAGGCTTTTTATTTCAACCTTTATAAAAAAGTGATAGGTTCCTTGGAACTGATTTTCTCACAGAAAGTCACACTGGTTCTGAGACATTTCCTAGTTGTCCTAGCATAAGTGAAATTGCAGAAAAAAAAGTCAGTGACTAGTAATTCATATTCTCACTTATTTATTTATTCATTCATTTATTTTTATTTTTAGGTCTGCACCTGCGGCATATGGAAGTTCCCAGGCTAGAGGTCGAATCAGAGCTGCAGCTGCTGGCCTGTGCCACAGCTGCAGCATTGCCAGATCCAAGCCATGTCTGCAACCTACACCACAGCTCATGGCAATACAGGATCCTTAACCCACTGAGTGAGGTCAGGGATCCAACAGGCATTCTCATGGATACTAGTTGGGTTCATTACCATTGAGCCATAATGGAAACTCCCATGTTCTCTCTTTTTTTTTTTTTTTTGCCTTTTGTCATTTTAGGGCCACACCCATGGCATGTGGAGGTTCCCAGGCTAGGGGTCTAATCAGAGCTGTAGCCACTGGCCTATGCCACAGCCATAGCAATGCAGGATCCAAGCCGCATCTGCAACCTACACCACAGCTTACGGCAATGCCGGATCATTAACCCACTGAGCAAGGCCAGGGATCGAACCCGCAACCTCATGGTTCCTAGTTGGATTCGTTAAGTACTGCGCCATGACAGGAACTCCCCATATTCTCTTTTTTTGATTAATATTTCTTTCTTCATTCTTTGTGCTTTCAGATACCTCTCTTGTCTCTGGGAATCTACCCTCTATCTACCCTATTTTTCTATTCCTCCCTCTCAACTGGATGTCAGAAAAGCTCGCAGAGACAAACAAAAACATAATTATAACAATCCTTTCCAGGGACATTTGTGTTTAAAATTGATCTCCTTAGAAAAACATGCCTCCAAAACCAAAAGGAAAGAATCTCTTATAGTCGAATGTTAGAATAATAAAAGGAATGGATAAGCAATGAGATCCTGCTATATACCACTAGAAACTATGTCTAGTCACTTATGATGGAGCATGATAATGTGAGAAAATATAATGTATATATGTATGTGTGTCTGGGTCACTTTGATGTACAGTAGAAAACTGACGGAACACTGTAAACCAGCTATAATGGAAAAAATAGATATCATTATAAATGGAAAATAAAAAAATAAAATAAATAACAAAGAATTATAGGAGGGCTACAAATGGATGATTTTGTCATCTGTAATATGGCAAAGTAGACCTCTAGTTCTGCAGTCTAGAGTGGTGACATGATTTACTCAAAGTCAGTTAATTAATGAGTGGGAAACAGGAATAATAATCAGTATCGGAAGATATGTTTTGTTGGAGTTCCCACTGTGGTGCAGCGGGCTAGGGGTCTGGTGTTAACAGCTGTGGTGTAGGTTGCAGCTGCCGCTCATGTTCAGTCCCTGACTTGGGAACTTCCATCTGCCATGGTTGCTGTCAAAAAAAAAAAAAAAAAACATGTTTTTGAGGGTTTTGGGGGGTGGTATCTTAGTGATCTTAAAATTTTACCAAGTGAGCAATAGTTTATTCAGCTTTCTCCAAAGATGAGCTCTTTTCTCAATAAATTATTATGGAATTGAAAGATTAGACTGCAGTCCTTCATTTAAAACTATTTTAAGCAAAGTGGAAAGACAGAAAGACCTTAAGGTGAAACTTCCTTTAGTAAAATACTATTGGTCCCCATCTGGTTCTTTTACTGAAATGTTATCTCACATGTTGCCCCCTCCCTGCCAATTATGGCCCTGAGGCAATGCTTCAGCTTCTTGGGTCATTTTCTATTAAGAAATATCTCCTGTGGGGAGTTCCTGTCATGGCTCAGTGGAAATGAATCTGACTAGTATCTATGAGGATGTAAGTTTGATCCATGGCCTCAGTCATTGGGTTAAGGATCCAGTGTTGCTGTGAGCTGTGGTGTAGGTTACAGACAAGGCTCGGACCCTGCAATGCTGTGGCTGTGGCCTAGGCCAGAGGCTACATCTCCTATTAGACCCCTAGCCTGGGAACCTCCATATGCCACAGGTGGGGCCCTAAAAAGACAAAAGAGGAGTTCTCATTGTGGTGCAGCTGAAACAAACCTGACTAGGAACCATGAGATTGCGGGCTCGATCCCTGGCCTTGCTCAGTGGGTTAAGGATCCGGCGTTGCCGTGAGCTGTGGTGTAGGTTGCAGACGCGGCTCGGATCCCGCGTTGCTGTGGCTGTGGCGAAGGCCGGTGGCTACAGCTCCTGTTAGACCCCTAGCCTGGGAACCTCCATATGCCTCAGATGTGGCCCTAAAAAGCAAAAAAAAAAAAAAAAAAGAAAGAAAGAAAGAAATATTTCCTTTGAAGACCATGTCCCCTTTCTTCACTTTGGTCACTCCCTCCCCTCGTTAGAGGTGTCAGCAAGCTGCAAGAAGTGAAGGACTCCATTACCACTTTCCTCCTTCTAGATTCCTTGCAGTTTGATCAGATTAGATAGGATTTAGTTCAGTTTGATTCGATTCTGTTCAAATGTTTTTTTTTGAGTACCTACTATATGCAGAGCACTGAGGTTTTTTTTGGCTGTACCCATGGTATGCGGAAGTTCTTGGGCTAGGGATCAAACCTGTGCCCTGAGCCACAGCAGTGACAATGCTGGATCCTTAACTGCTATACCAGCAGGGAACTCCTAGGTAGGCAATAGGAATAAGAAGGTAAATCAGATAAAGTGAGATTCTTGCCTCTGTGGTGTTGATAGTCTAGCAGGGAGGCTGGACATAAAGCAAAGTAATGATGATTGTGAGGGAAAGTTTGGGTGACACCAAAGTTCTCAAGGATGGGCCACATCCAGGAGGGAAGGCAAATGCCCATTCGGGGATGTTAGTTCACTTTGGCTCAAGTTGCCATAAAACTCAGACAACCATAAGGATCCAGTGTTGCTGCAGCTGTGACTCAGATTTGATCCCTGGCCGGGGAACTTCCTTATACCACCTGGGTGGCTGAAAAAGAAGAGAGAAAAAAAAGGAAAAATAAAGAGGAGGCTGGAGGGGACCAGGCCTCTGGTTAGCTCTAGGTACGTAGGTGTTCGCACACAACCCAGGTGTGACATTGAATCTGCAGGAGAGGGTGACGTGGGGAACGAGGCATACCCCCGGAGAAGTGAAAGCATGTGGAAACAAAAGCATGGCAATTTGATGCGCCTGTGCCTACCTGTCCTGTTGCGCCAAGGCTTGTCCCCACCATGGCTGTCACTGCTTCAACTGCACAGACCTAGGATATGTACTGTCTACCTCCACCTGTTTTTTTCTGGGGTCAAGGACTTTGCAGCTTATCCGTTCCCTGCTGGTCATACTGGGGTGGCTAAACCTGCCCAATGGCCACCAGCAGCCCAGAGTGCCAGGCCTGGTCTGCCCCATCTGCAGGTGAATTCGGAGGCCATGGATGATGGCTCACCCTTTCAGTATGTATTCCTTAGCCACAAGCGCATTTTAAATGGAACTTTGAGCTCTCTGGCTGCTGAATAAATAAGTGAGCAGCTTTGAGACAATATATCTGAAGTGCCTAGGGAGCACGTACTATTTGCCAAGCCATCAATTTTCCTGCATACATAGGTGTCCTGGCAGGAGAACTAGGCCATGAGTGCCTTACTTCCATAACTGCCAGCTAGCAGCCAGTGAAGGAAACTGGGAAGGCTTTGTGGAAGGCACTTCCTGGGGATACAGGGATCAGCATTCTCATCCTGTCATTTTCACCGTGTGGAAATGTGGTCATTGTGGTGAGCGCCTCGTCTGTTGTCCTGCTTTTACCTCCCAGATGTTTTCAGCTGTCCTTAGATAAAATCTTTTTTTTTTTTTTTTGCTTTTTAGGGCTGCACCTGAGGCAAATGGAAGTTCCCAGGCTAGGGGTCCAATTGGAGCTATAGCTTCCAGCCTATACCCAGCCACAGCAATGAGGGATCCAAGCCGAGTCTACGACCTACACCACAGCTCATGACAGCGCTGGATCCTTAACCCACAGAGCAAGGCCAGGCATCAAACCTGTGTCCTCACGGATACTAGTCGGGTTTGTTACTGCAGAGCCACAACAGAAACCTTCTTAGATGCAATCTAAATGCATCTGTGTGTTGCTCCCGGCTAAGCCGGCCTCACATTCCCAGAAATATCCATTAAGGTTGAGAATCTGATACCTCCTCTCTTTCTTCCTATCCCTCACTGTATCAACTGTTAACAACTGCCAGCCAACTGGAAAGAGCAAAGGACTGGGAGGAAGTGAAATGGGGAAAGGCTACTCTGGGTTCTGGATTGACTAAGGAAGTTTTTCTGTTTCTCTGCCTGGACGATTAGGGAAGGTGACTTTTTCTTTTTTAGAACTGGGAATGTCATGAAAGTGGCTGCACTGGTTTCAAAATTGGAACTTTTTCTGGTGCCAAGATAATTGAATAAGAGTGATCCAGGAGGCTGGTTAAAAATATAGATTTCGAGAGTTCCCATTGTAGCTCAGTGGATTAAGAGCCTGACTGGTATCCATGAAGATGTGCGTTTGATCCCTGGCCTTGATCTGTGGGTTAAGGATCCCGCATTGCCAAGAGCTGTGGTGTAGGTCGCATATGCAGCTCGGATTGGTGTTGCTGTGGCCATGGCATAGGCCAGCAGCTCCAGCTTGGATTCGACCCCTAGCCTGGGAATTTCCACATGATGCAAGTGTAGCCCTAAAAAGAAAAAAAAACGTAGACTCTGGAGGTCTACCCTCTGGGGTTTGGATTGGGTCCGAGGCATTTGTATTAAAAAAAAAAAAAAGCTTTGTGCTATAATTCTAATGCACGGCCAGACTTGGAAACCTCTGTGTTCTAAAGTTTACTTCTGATATCTTGCAAAATTATTGGATCCTATTTGAATGAATAATATTTATTCATATCATTTATTTACTAATAATGTTCTTCATATACTTCTTTTTTCTATGAGCTTGTAAGATTGAGGGAAAGCGGCTATTTTTAGTTATATTTATAACCCCCAATACATCTAGTAGGTATTAATGTTATTAGTAAATTAAGCCACAAACACTGTACACATTTACTGAGTTCATATGAAGGCATTAGTCTCTTAGATTTTGCATTGATGAGAGCTTCATGGGTTACTTGTCCAAGTGTTTGTTTTCACTTTCATGATATGACTTATTCTTCCTCTTGCTTTTCCCTTTTGCCTCTTTTCCTTTGCTACTTCTTGCTTATAGAGAATTGCATGACAGCACAAAGCCCCAGAAGAAACTTGTCTTGGTGTGATTGGCTGGTTGGTTATCTCAGCCAAGGAAGATTAGAAAACTAATGTTTCTGGACTCTCAGTCCAAAGACCTTTTCACTAAACCAACAATTCTGCCTCTCTTCTACCCTGTGAATGACAGGAAGATTTCTTTCTTCTCCTCAGAAACACAGCCCTTCTGCAATACTCTCACCTCCCAGGGAGATGGTCCATTTGAGGCCCTTGGGTCTTTTTAAAAACTAAAAAAACTTTTTAAATGATTTTGTTGAAGTATAGTTGATTTACAATGTTGTGTTAATTTCTGCTGTACAGCAAAGTAATTCAGTTATACATATACCCCTCTAGGTCTTGCATCATAGAAAGACTGCAGTTGCAGAGACAAAGGCAATGAAACAAATGTTATCAAGGCTTTCTCTGGGCTCCTAGTAAAGGGATTTACATGTAGGAGCTATGAAACAACCTGAAACAGTCATTGACCCCCATCAGCTACCTCTGATTATCCAAGGGGCCTCATTCGTCTCTTTGCTGGAGTCTTAGCTGACTGCAGAATAATTATAGGGAATATTCAAGTTAAGACTTAGAGATTTGTCACTGTCCAGTGGGTATCACTGGCTTAGTAAAACTCAACACACTAATAATTAGTATAAGTCAGCTACAAGTAACCTCTTGTTAAAATGCAAATTATTAAAACATCTATTATCAAATAAGAAAAGTTTTAAATATTAGAGATTCCTAGCACAGGAATGTGTGGTGAACTTGAAAAGCTTGATGCCAATTATGCGCTTCACTGAATTAAAATGAATTGGTGTTATTAATAAAGACTCAAATGATCCACCCTGCCACCCCAACCTTTTACCACATAGCATTTCATTAGAAATGAACTTTTCAATTAAGATCTGTCTTCCCACACTTACCAGATTGAGTTTTCCAGGCTTGTGATTCAGTCACAGAAGCTTAAGGAACACGGTAGAGGCGAGGGGTGGGAGCAGGGGTGGTGGGTCATGCCCAATTTGCCATGACAGCTTGCTAGTCTCTAAAACAATATTTCAGCTTCTATCAGAGTAATGTGGTCCCTTGTTTAGTCCCTGACACTGAATAATTTATTTAATAAAATAGTTCAGTTTAAAAGAAAATGAATTGAGATGTTTACACTTGGCAGCAGCTCTCTAAAATAATATTTGCCGCTGAAAATTGAGATGAAACTTTCCTTAACTATTTTGGTGAAAAGAGAAGGAAGAGATAGTAATAAAAGTGTTTAAAGACATTATTATTCTCAACTTAGTGTTACTTAAGAAGAGTTTTTCCATGCAAATGAGAAAATAGCCAATTTGAAATACTCCTTGAAATTAGATTGGTTTGCAAATATTTGACATATTAATTATTTCATGAATCAGGAGTTCCCACCCTGGCACAGTGGAAACGAATCCGACTAGTATCCATGAGGATACAGGATCAATCCCTGATCTTACTCAGTGGGTTAAGGATCTGGCGTTGCCCTGAGCTGTGGCCTAGGTCACCGACGTGGCTCACATTTGGCATTGCTGTGGCTGTGGTGTAGGCCAGCAGCTGTAGCTCTGATTAGACCTCTAGCCTGGGAACCTCCATATGCTTTGTGTGTGGCCCTAAAAAAAGCAAAAAAAAAATTATTTCATGAGAAAATAGGAATATGATTCTAAGGCATGAGTCAGCATTTCTAGGAAAATAAAAAAGGGATCATTAGTGTATTTACTCTGATTTAAAGTGGTCTGTTTAAAGTGACATAATTATTGGGAGTTCCCTACTGGTCCAGTGGTTAGGATTCGGTGCTTTCTCTGCTGCAGCCCGGGCTCAATCCATGGTCTGCAAACTGAGATCCCACATCAAGCTGCTGCACACTGTGGCAAAAAAAAAAAAAAGGAAAAAAATAAGATGAGCTTGACTTATAAATTATTTTGAAGACTCTTCTCCACCTTCATCTCCTCCTTTCTTCAATTTTGAGTAATCTTGCTGGATTGCTCACAGTTGTAAAGAAATACAATAGCAGAGCTTCTTATTTTCACCAGGTAATGTACCTACCTTATTTTACCCAGTCAGTAGCAGCTGGACAAAACTTGTGGGGTTTTTGGGAGTGGTGGATTTTTTTGGACCTCTCCCCTCTTTTATTATGGGTGCTTCTCATCTCTTTTAATCTCATTCTTTCAGCAAGACCTCTGTCTACTAAACAGCAGCTGGTGTGGTTCCTGATGAGTCCCTCAGGGCCAGGGCCTTGTCTGTCTTGTTCACTGCATGTTCCCAGTGCTGGAAGCAAGGCCTGGCACATAGTGACTGCATGGCCATCACCTCCCACCTCAGCTGGGCTGTCTTCTTACCTCCTGTGCCCTGCATTGAGCCTCTACCATTGCCCCAGCTGTCACCCCCAGTGCAACCCACACTCTTCCTCACTTCTGCATTGTGTCACACCGTTCTCCCCACTGCACCTGCTTCCCTCCTCCTCTCTGTCTGACCAAATCCTACCCAGTCAACTATGCTTGAGGTCCCTCTCTCTGCAGTGGTTTCTGCTGGTCCATGCACACCTGGTTTCCATAGCCTGACTGTATCTTGTCAGCCTGTGCTGTCAGAGGGTCTTGCTTAGTTCTTTCAAAGTTTCCTGAGAGATGGTGTTTGCCTTCATGGGATTTGGGTATAGATGAGCTGCCTAAAATTTGTATGGTGTCATGGTCCTTCAAGGATTGTACACAACACGGGGACTGCTTTAGACACCCAGGAGATGCTCACGTGCTGATTGATGGGCCTCTTTCCTCACTCCGGCAGGGAACGGTGTCTGCTTCACCTTAAATGGTACAGCTGTTTGGTCGTGACTTCAGTTCAGATCAAAATGGGGGTGAAATTCACTTCCTCATATTTCTGAAGTTGCCTCTCCTCTTTCTGGATAGTTCAGGAGCCTCTACAGAGAGTTTTTTTTTTTTTTTTTTTGGTCGTTTTAGGGATGTACCCTCTGCATACAGGAGTTCCCACGCTAGGAGTTGAATTGGAGCTGCAGCTGCCAGTCTATAACACAGCCACAGCAATGTGGAATCTGAGCTGTGTCTTCGATCTACACCACAGCTCATGGCAATGTTGGATCCTTAACTCAGTGAGCAATGCCAGGGACTGAACCCTCGTCCTCATGGATACTAGTCGGGTTTGTTAACTGCTGAGCCATGATGGAAAACTCCGGAGAGATTGTGTTTTCAATGTTTAGTGCTTTCCCAGTATCCTATGTCCTATGTCCTAGTCTCAGTGCTGTTGCCCCTTTCTGTCTTTTGGTTGTTTTACCTGTCCCTCTTTCTTCCCTAACGTAGTATATAATCTATCAGTTTTTTTTTCTTTTTATGGCTGCATCCACTAGCACATGGAAGTTCCCAGGCCAGGGATCGAAACAGAGCTGCAGCTGCTGGCCTATGCCACAGCCACAGCCACAGCAACCCTAAATCTGAGCCAAATTTGAGACCTACACCACAGTTCACTGCAATCCTAGATCCTTAACCCAATGAGTAAAGCCAGGGATACCAGTCAGGTTCTTACCCTGATGAGCCGTAACGGTAACTCCTATCATCAGTTTTTTAAGGTACATTTTTAGTATGGTCTAAAACCCTCCTATATATAAAAAATAGTCATTGTCTATTTAAAAAAATTCATAATTTGTACTTTTCACTGTCAGACTGACCTTCCCTGGACTTAGTTCTAATTACTGAGCTTTTATTGTATGAGCTTTCTTTCACCCTTCAATTTAAAAAATGCCTTTCTCTGTCAAATCTTATTTAGGGGGGTTAACTAAAGAATATGACTACATGTAGAACAGTGACACCCAACAGGTTCCTTGAAATAGATGACCTTGGATATGGGCACTGAGATAATTAACAAAAGAGAATTGACGGAAACCGCCTGCTTCCAAGATAGCACAGAGTTATCCTCAAAAGAAGGGCAGCAGCAATTGAATAGCTAAGCTGATTGAAGACAAAAGCTCACCAAGGGACTTGGATTTTTAAAGAAAATCACTGGGGTACCTGTTATTCATTCAATAATAATTCTACCACGTGGACTGAGCAACTACTCTTTTATTTGCATGATTCTAGGCACTGGTAATATAGAGAAATGAGACAGGGTCCCTGAGCTGCTTACAGTCTAGTGAGGCTGGTGTCAAGGCAGGGGCAACAGTAGGACACACAAAATACACTGTTTGGGGAGAAAAGTTGCTTAATTCAGATTGGGTTCTTTGTGTTTGAGGTACCTGTAGTTTACCCATGTGGGACTCCAGCAGAGAATGATTTCCTCATTACAGAGATGTTCACCTAGCAGGGAGGCTGCTGGTGACCTTGCAGAAGGAATGACCCTTCGGACAAGATGAGCTTACAGAGCATGTGAGTGACAGCACGTTCATTTTCACAGTTCCTCTGTGTGATGCCTGCTCTTTAATAATTCTCATGGAAGGGGGTGGGGGATTCTGAGAGCATCCGAGCTCTTGGCCATAACACCCTCCTCTCAGAAGCAGAAATCACAAAGGAGATGTCTCCTCTTTGTAATCAAGGTTATAAAGGCAATTTAAAATGTTCCATGGCCTATTTCCTGCCTTTCTAGACCACTTTGTAGATTGACATCTGAAATGGCCTCCAACCTGGAAGGCTGGTTCTAATTATCTAAAATGAAAGAAAGGGGAGATGTTTGTATTTCTTGGGAAAAGAATACACACCACTCCTTAAAAAAAAAAAAGTAAAGCTGTTAAAGGAAAACAGATTCACCACTGCAGTAAATTTAAAACAATAACTTTTTCCTTGTTACCAAAATGCAAAGTCATCACAGAAAGTTCAGACAATACAGACAAGAAAAATAATGCAATAAAAATCCACCGTCCTGATGTGATGGTTGCTAACAACTTCTTGGCCTTCTGAGCTTTTTCTTTTCCTTTGAAGATATTGATAGATATTTCATAATAGTGGGTTCTTTCTAAGCATACTATTCAATAATCTGCTTCTTTCATTTAGCAGTTGTAGTCAGTACGTTTTTTTTCACAATTTTGTAGGTACAAAATGAGTTCACATTACTTCTAATATTCAAGTCAAATTAATTTGTGGCTCCAATATACAAGAATCTCATTCATACCTCCCCGCCACCTTCCATCTCTTAACCCATCTCTCTCCTCCTCCTCATCACACAGTAAGTACTAAGAACTCTATGATAATTACTCAGCTATAACAAAAAATGAAATAATGCCATTTGCAACGACATGGATGGATCTAGAGATTATTATACTAAGTGAAGTATGTCAGAAAGAGAAAGATAAATACCACGTTATCACTTATATGTAGAATCTAAAATACGATACAAATGAACTTATTTATGAAACAGAAACAGACTCATAGACACAGAAAACAAATTTATGGTTAACAGAGGAGAGGGAGTGGGGGAGGGGTAAATTTAGGAGTTTGAGGTTAGCAGATACAAACTACCATATATAAAATAGATAAATGACAATGTCCTTCTGTATAGCACAGGGAACTATATTCAGTATCCTCTAACAAACCATAAAGGAAAAGAATATGAAAAGGAATATGTATATATGTATGTATAACTGAATCACTTTGCTATACAGCAGAAACTAACACATTGCTGTAAATCAACTATACGTCGATTAAAAAAAATACTCAAGGATATTTATTTAACTTTAGAACTTGGGTCCTGTCATAATCCTGCCTTGGTAATAGGAATGGAGAATCAGTGTAGTCAGCTGATCAGTCCTATTCTCTTGGCTGTTTTTGCTGCCATGTGATGATGCTCCAGTGTTGTACTTGACTGCTCCTCAAATATCTGTGGTAATGTGGGCACACTTGCCATTGACTGGTGGTCCGGCAGCCTGAGATGGTCATTGATCACTAAAGAAAGTGGTTTTTGGAAAGATGCACATGTTAACTCTAGAATAATTTCTCAGGATATTCTTGGAGAGGAAAGAGAAAGGCATATTTCCTACATTATTACATTCAAGTCCAGGCCAAGCTGTAACATTGGCCTGGGCTTGTACATGTGTGCGCGCGCACACACACACACACACAGGTTGGGTTCTTTAGAAGTGGATACTAGGATAGGGTTTCAGATGTAAGATTTAAAAAAATATTTTATTGAAGTATAGTTGATTTACAATGTTGTGCTAATTTCTGCTGTACAGCAAAGTGATTCATATATATATATATATATACATATATATATATATATATATATATATGCACATTCTTTTTCATATTCTTCTCCATTATGGTTTATCTCAGGATATTGAATATAGTTCCTATGCTACACAGCATACCTTACCTCTAACCTCCAGTACAGATGGCATAACTTTGCTCTAGAGTCTCGAGGAACTATGTTGTGATTCTCTCCATAGAGCTTGCCACAGACTCCAAGAATCTTTGCCCATCTTTGATACCTCCATTATCACGGGGTCTGCTGGTTGCTCTTTGATCACCAGGAATAGGGATTGGGACAATATTCCTTATATCTAAGTGTACAGTGCTTTCTATAAAAATTTCTACACTGGTAGAAATATTTTCTACCTGTGTTATCAATATAGTAGCCTCCAGGAGTTCTCACTGTGGCTCAGTGAGTTAAGAACCTGGCTAGTATCCATGAGGATGCAGGTTAGTATGCAGGACCAGTGGACCCATTACAAGCCAGACTTAGCTTTGTCTCCATTTATTACCTGTCTTCTAACAGGAGTTCATGCTAACACTTCATGTCTCCAGGTACCTGATCGTGTACTCAAACCCTGAATCACATAGTCCTGGCTGTTCTCCTTTCCCCAGTGAACATTTGCTCCAATCAGTGGTCATGTGTCCCTTGGTGGGGGAAGAATCAGAGAAATCATTATAATGTATGCTTGCTGTGGTTTTGCAGAGTCCTTCATCCTGGGGACCAGACAACCTCTTTAATCAGTGGGTTCTGGGTCTGAAAACTAGTTCATGTCCATCCTTGATTTCTTCTGCTGGCGTAAACTCGAGTAGTACTCATCTATTTTGCCTTTAGGTATTTGCTGTTCTGTTAACTACCTGTGTAAGTCTAGAGTTCAGGCCCCTTAGCTCCCATGCCAAATCTGCCGTTCACTTCCATAACTTCGATCCTCTGGCTTTAAGCTGTTAATCTCTGCCATTTGTCCTCTGTTGTTTGGGGGACCCAACATCCTCATTGCTATTAGGGAGCCAAGTTCCTTAGAGTCCCTCCTACCAGCCCCTCTGGCCTACTACAGAGCACCACCATTGCGCATTTGAGTACTGGTACTTCTCACTCCGGCACATTCTTTATTGTCTTGGTAAATGGCCAGTCTTCTGGACTTTCTATGTAACATAGCTGTGAGCAGGTTTTCTGGCCATACTTAGTATCCCCATTCCAGCTTGGCCTCTTCAGTGAATCTCTAAGCCTCTTCCTTCACCATTTGCCGTGGCAGTCCTGCCATTGCGACTTTGCTCAGGGGTGCCATCCTTTTTTTTTCTCTCCTGTTTCTAAGGCCATTTTCATAGTAAGCTTGCACTGTCTCTTGGTGGTTTGGTGGTGGGGTCCTTGCCAAGGTGTTAAATTCTTTATCTGAATAAACACTTCAAGTTAATGAACACTTTTTTAAGTTTACCAGTCACCAGGATTAAGCATCCTCAGAATCCATTTATGCATGCACATTCTTGGGACATGCTGGTACATGAAAGTGCCTATGTTTGCAGCTCTTTGGGGAGTGTGGTCCTTTTCCTTCCTTTGCAGGCCCAGCCCCTTGCCAGCTGGGTTAGGTAGTGATCTAACCCTAGTTTTAGACATATGGTCAGGAGGGGAGGAAGGGCAGATGCTGTTACCTTGCTGGGGAAAGCTCTTTGCTTTGTCTTCTAGGACAAAGTGGAAGGGGAAATACCAGCTTTTAATTGGGATGATGGGCCACTTCTGTGTTTTCAGAAAATTCAGAGGAGTGTAGGTAATCAAAATATCCAGGAGTATTCTCCTAGATGACTTCCTTGCATCTCCTAAGTTGCGAAATCTTGCGCTGACCTTGGCATAATAAATCTGCTTTTGTTGGGCATTTAATCTTTTTGAAGTTCAATCTCTTAAATCCTGGCCTTGACTCTTAGCTTTTTTTTTTCCCCCTTGAACTGCAGGAGGGCCTCTGTCTTTCACACTTGTTTCCAATTGCTTGTTAATTTCCCCTAACATCTAGTGTATTTCTGAGAAGCATCAATGCACCTTGACAATAACTACCCAATCTCATTGTACTTGTAGTTATTCTTATTTAAGTTTCAAATGCCTGATATACTACATCAATGGATGGCAAGAAGCAATATATATATATATAGTCTTTTTTTAATTAATAAACATATCATACTAATATTACAATTAGTTTTGTATGGTAGTCTCCCAGGGTTCATGATTTCCTCAAGGGCAAGTCTGTATCATACTCAGTTTTGTATAAATATTTTTGAATAAATGTATGAGATATTTTGAGGGCAGATGGGTTTCTAGAGGTCTTTCAAATTTATCAAGGATTACTCTATTTACTATGAGGAGGAGTAGATTAAATTTTATTTTAAAAGTCCTATAAAACATTATTTATAAGAATTCTCCATTGTTCTGAAATCAAATTAGATATGGATCTACAATATTATCATTCACTGGATTCTCTAAGATAATGAAAGCAATCTCTGTTTGAAAATTGAGGTTTTTAAGATGTTCTAAGACACACTAAAGAAAATGTTTTTTAATATTAAGACTATAAAGACTAAAACTGGATTTTGAAATACTGATGGCTTACGATTTCTCTGGAGTATGACTTAAAAAATAATAGTCATAGCTAATAGGCACATTTAAAAAGTGCACATTTAAAAAGTACTATGTGCCAGGCACCTTAAGTGTGTTCACTTATTTGGTCTTCATAACAACCCCATGAGGAGGTTACTGTTATTCCCTCATCTTTTAGATGAAGAATCTGAGGCACAGAGAGGTCATAATTTCCCCAAGTTTGTGCACTCCTCTTAAATGGACTTCCAGGAGTTCCCTGGTAGCTCAGCAGGTTAAGTATTTGGAGCTGTCACTGCAGTGGTTTGGGTCACTGCTGTGGCGCAGGTTCGATACTTGGCCTGGGAAACTTCTGCATGCCATGAATGCAGCCAAAACAAAGTAGACTTTCAATTCAGTTGGTTTGGCTCTAGAGCTCCAACACCTCTAGGCTATATTTTAAACAAAATTACTCAAGATTTTTAAAAAAGATATCTTTGAAAAAAATCCAGAGCCTACTAAGAAATATTTACCAGCTCCAATAGTTTTAAAAAGTCTGTCTTGTTAGTAGCATTTTTTTGTTAATGCTATAAACTCCAGATTGAAAACAAACCTCACACCACATAGAAAAGTCCACCTGTGAGGTTTTGTGTTCCATACGGTTATAGCCCTATGTAAGCATCCTTTCAGTGCAGGCACATTCCTGGTGTCATTGGCTTCTTGACTTAAAGACTGAAGGTGGCGTGCAGCCCCCAGGAAGGATGACAGCCACATCCTCTTCTTTTCATTAAAGCCCAACCTGCCCTCATTTCCTCAGACCTTCCCTGCACCAGCTCTGCAATATAATCACAGTGTCACTTGATTGTCAAGCTGATCAAGTCCTGCTAACAGGACGCTGGGAATGGTAATCAGGACGTAGTGCGTGGCCTTTATTCAAAGAGGACTGACCCAACTATAACATACCGTAAATATAGCCCTGACAGAAGCCTGAAAATTGGTTCTGATTGATTGTCTTTACACGGTGCTGTGACTCATTGCTTAATTTCTTTCTGATGCTTATGCCATAATATTTCTGTTGACTATAATTTTTTGTTAAAAATATGTCTAACTCATGGTGTTAAAAGAGGTCTAGGGTAACTAATCATATTTATAGGATATCTCAAACCCAAGACAACATTTGTACTTACTATTCATTAAAAAAAGTGTAAGGTTTGGTCTGTTTATTTGCTATCTTTATCAGTATCAAGTATATTAAACACCTTTTATGTGAGAGACACATGCATTTAATCCTGTCTGCTACCCCCACTCCATAAGATATCACGTGCTCGTTCTGTAAGAGTCTCTGTTAGAAGACGGTCTCCCTGTTTATCATGCTGTGGTCATATATAACATTTTTGGTTTAGATCCAGAACACAATAGTGCTGAAAACGTCTCCAACCTTTATGGTTTTTACAGCATGAGGCAGAGTCTCAGCACAGGCTACAGCCAGCTGCTCTAAGCTCTTACCTGACTCTGGACGTCTCCGTGAGGTTTCTGCACATGTACACACTGATCACTTGCTTCAGATGCCATTGCGGACAACTGTGTTTTAGCCACTGTCCTTTCCCTCCCATATTTCAAGCCAAAGTTTCACTAGCTTAGCGAAGGTAAGCTCCCTGAAGGCAAATTCTCCTATCCTTATGTCCCCAGGATCCAGAATGCTGCCTGGCATGTGACAAAGCGTCAGTAACTGCTTTTTGATTCAAATATGGTACATTCACAAAATCATGCCCTTTACTTATTCCCTCCCTTTTCATAAGGCTCTCGGTTCTTAATGTTGTTTGTAGGATTATTTGTTGAGATATCTTTTCAGTTAACTGTATGTTTTTCATGATTACAAAAGTAACATGAGGAATTTCCATTGTAGCACAGTGGAAATGAATCTGACTCGTGTCCATGAGGATGCAGGTTCTATCCCTGGCCTTGCTCAGTGGGTTGGGGATCTGGCTTTGCCATGAGCTGTGGCGTAGGTCACAGACACGGCTCAGATCCTACATTGCTGTGGCTGTGGCGTAGGCTGGCAGCTGTAGCTCTGATTGGACCCCTAGCCTGGGAACTTCCATATGCCTCTGGTGCAGCCCTAAAGAGCAAAACAGACAAGCAAACAAAACAAAAGTAGCATGCATTACTTAAACAAACAAAAAACCCCCCCCAAATAACATGCATTTTTTAAACAAAAAAACAAACAAAAGCCAAAAGTAACGTGCATTGCTTAATAGCTATTTTGGAAAGCAAAATTTTAAAAAGTAAATGAAGCTGCCACATATTAACACTGTCTGCTTTTTTGTTTTTAAATTTAGTATGGTAAATTTAAATGTATCTAGATGGTTTGGATTCTATTTTTCCACTTTTCATTATATTGAGACTCTTCACCTTTACCGTGATTAAATATTTTTTAGAATAATTTTATGCTAATTAATTACTTAATTCATTAATTGATATTTGGCCACATCCATGATATGTGCAAGTTCCCAGGGCTAGGGATTGAAACTGCATCATAGTAGTGACCCAAGTCACAGCAGTGACAATGATGAATGCTTAACCGCTAGGCCACCAGAGAACTCTTCTAGAATAATTTAATTTTATTTAATTTTATTATTTTTTATGGGCACACCTATGGTGTATGGAAATTCCCGAGCCAGGGATTGAATCTGAGCTGCAGCTGCAAACTATGCTGCAGCTGTGGCAACAATGGATCCTTTAACCTACTGCCCTGGGCTTGGGAATCAAACCTATACCTCCACAGAGACCTAAGTTGCTGAATTCTTAACCCACTACGACATAGCAAGAACTCCTAGAATAATTTTAAATGCATGCCTGCATGAGAGTTCATCATGTAGGATATTTAGCTTCCATTTGCTTCCCCAGGTCCTCTGTCTCCCCTTCTCCGTGGTATTCTCTGCCTCTGGAGCCTGACTTCATGGACCATATCAAGTGCCCTTTGACTTCCCATTGGGTTTGGTCAATGGGAGTCCTTGGCAGGAGATGATAGAATTACTTGGTCAAAAATGAAAGAAAAATAAGGTAAGCCTACTTAAATATATCCAAATTGCTTTTCAGTGTGAACTGTCTATCGTAGAGAGCCATTTGCTATTTGTTTTTGAAAGCCCAGCATCTGAATCGTGTTTCTGTTGTGGGTATCCCTGAGAGTATGAATCTTGGTGATAAGTCAGGCCCTGGCTCTCACTTTAGGAGCTGAAGGAACCAGATATTTCCTCTTTACCCCCTGGCAACCAACATGTGGGTGCATGAAGCAGGTTTTGCCATTAGGTGTTCTTGCCCTGGAATTGAATCTGAGAAGGACATGGATCAGAAGACATGAGTGACAGAGATAACACACAGCGGGGTGGGATGGCAGATGTGCAAGTGCAGTGGCAGTGGTTACTGTGGGAGCAGAAACAGGAGCACCGGTGAGTCACCTGTGCAGGTGGCCCAGCCGTTGCCCTGGCTGAACTGTTCTTGGTTCCTGCCTATGTTCTAATCCTGGTTCTTCAGCCTCCCTGTCATGTGTTTATAAGTTGATCCCTTTATTGTAATGAAATATCCCACTCTTGAAATATTGTTTGGTCTGAAGTCTACTTTGCCTTATGTTGATGCAGTCACTCTGGCTTTTCTTGAGGGGAGATGAAAGAAATACTTGTTGCCTTTATTGTAGTAATGGTTTCTTGAGTGGATGCATATGCTGAAAATGGCCATATTTTACACTTAAAATTTGTACAGTTTAGTTTACTTCAACTATGCTGTGATAAAATGACCCAAAATGGTATGAGTTGGTTTTTTCAAGCATTCTTAAACACAGAGAGAAATACCGTCAGAAGCACTACAGAGTAATACAAACAATACTGTAAGAAGAACTCCAAAGTGTTATGTACAGGACTTTCCTTGGACAGAATGGCTTTTATGATTTACAAGTAGCCTTTATGGATATGTGCCTTCATGGGTATGCTGACTTTGTCGACGTGTTTTGTGTGCATGTGACCTAAGTTTGGTTTAACACTCTGCTGTCATTATCTTAAAATTCCTTTGGAGAGGTTGAGGGGGTGCTTGAACAACAGAAATTTCTTTTCTTGCAATTCCGAAAGTCCAGGATCGAGGCAACTTAAGTTCTCCTGAGGTTCTTCTTTGCTTATAGATAGCTACCTCCTTGCTGCGTCCTCACATGCTCACTCTAGCTTTCTATGCCAAGTGTTTGCATGGTATATTTCCCCATAGTATTATATTTTAAACTATCCATATATTTATATTTAAAGTGGATTTATTATTACTCTTGGCTTGAAGCAGAAGGTGCTTCTCTATTACTTTTCTGAATTAATAATTAAGAAAATTAATAAAATTAAGAATTTTATTCTGTCCTGTAAATTTCTTTTCTGTTTAATCAGCAAGACTTCAGTTCTATGATTTGTATTCAATAAACTTGGTACAATATTGGTATTGGGAACAGATTGTAAGCCATAGATCCTCAAGGAAAATAGAGGGATCCAGGCTTGCTAGTTGGGGCAAAAGCTGGTAAAAATCCCGTTGTGAAAGACAAATGCCATGTGATATCACATATCTCGAATCTAATATATGGCACAAATGAAACTATCTGTAGAAAAGAAACAGACTCATGGACATGCAGAAAAGAGTTACGGTTGACAAGAGGGAGTGGGTGGGAATGGGATGGATTGAGAGTCTGGGGTAAGTAGATGCAAACTATTGCATTTGGAATGCATAAGCAATGAGATCCTGCTGTATAGCCCAAGAAACTATATCTGATCACTTGTGATGGAACATGATGGAGGATAATGTGAAAAAAAGAGTGCATATATTTTGCTGTCAAACAGAAATTGACAGAGCATTGTAAATCAACTATGATAAAAATTTTAGGGAGTTCCCATTGTGGCTCAGCAGAAACATCTGACTAGCATCCATGAGGATGCAGGTTTGATCCCTGGCCTTGCTCGGTGGGTTAAGGATCCGGCATCGCTGTGAGCTGTGGTGTAGGCTGCAGACAGAGCTTGGATCTGGTGTTGCTGTGGCTGTGGTGTAGGCTGGCGGCTATAGCTCCTGTTAGACCCCTAGCCTGGGAGCCTCCATATGCTGGGAGTGCAGCCCTAAAAAGACAAAAAATTAAAAAAAAAGTCCCTTTGTTTTAGGGCAGGGTCTTCTGGCAGCTCAGGGCATGCAGTGGTGAAAAAATCCTGTATTATCAGAATTGGGAATACAAAGTTTTAGAAAAATAAAATGGCTCTTGGGATTGAAGATTATGAAGGGGATGAAAATTTAAAAACCTGTGGCATGGTCTGATATTGACAGAACCAATAGGATGGGAGACAGGCAGTAATATGAGCCTTACTCTCCTCCTTTGTCCTCACTCTGTTGTGTTAAAGCTCCTTGTTTTCTTGATTTTCTGTATTTTGAATAACTTGGGATGGTATCATATGTACCAGGAATGTCATCTTGTAGAGAATGGATTCTGTCATTTTCCTCTGTGAGTCACGTGCTTTCAGGACTTGGTTTGGCTATGAGTTACAAACGCTCCCTCTTTTTTTTAAGATCAAAGTCAGTTCAGTTCAGATCCTTTACCTTTAGGTGAGGGGTTCTGAGTCTTTTCCATGCATGCATGGTCAGGAGCCAGCCAGATCTGTGGGCAGGCAGAATTTGGGGATTCCCTTTCTGGCTCATTTCCTTCCCCAATCTTTCCTTTCTCCTGTGTCTGTAGTCACTTTGAAATCTGTAGTCTGATTCCCTAGACCAAGAAAGCCATAATTTTTCCATTCATGCCTGATGCTCTGTATACGATAACTGAGCCTGCCCTTGGGCTAGAAGAGAAGCAGGAAGTTCGAATACTTAGGCTGTATAACACTCTCCCACATGCATAGACTCCGTGCTGGAATCTACTTTTCTTCACCCTCTTGTGCCTCCAATACCTGCTTCTTGTGTATGTCCGGATTTCATAGTAGCTACGTCGTGGAGGGTTTGTTCTCAGTAGTTTATGCAGAAGGTTTATCCTACGTGGAGTAGGATGTTTACTTGGCTCTTACTGAGGCTCCATCCTTGTTTAAAACATTTCATTGGGATTTCCCGTTGTGGCTCAGTGGAACATGACTAGTGGAACATGAGGATGCAGGTTTGATCCCTGGCCTTGCTCAGTGGGTTAAAGATCTGGTGTTGCCACAAGCTGTGGCGTTTGTCACTGATGCAGCTTGGATCTGGGGTTGCCATGGCTGTGGCATGCAGCTCCGATTCTACCCCAGCCCAGGGAAGTTCCATATGATGCAGATACAGCCAGAAAAACAAAACAAAACAAAACAAAACAAAACCCCTCATTGTTCTTTCTCTTCATGTTTCTTCATGTTCCTCTCCTCCCTTTTATGGATATGATATGACCTTCAGAACATCTTCAGGCTCGCTGTAAAATCTGTCCCTGAATGTTACATGCTGAAGGGGCACTAAAGATTATACAGCCGAATCTCTCCACTGCACAGATGAGAAAACTTAGGCTCCAGGAAGAAAGAAATTTACCTAGCATAAGGGGTGGTGCTGCTGGGGAAGATGGGTGAGAGCCGTCTCCCGGACAGACCTGAGTTTGCCGAGGAGAGTGAAATGCAATTTGTGAAACCTGTTGGGAAGAAACTCTGGCTTTGATGCCTCTCTGTGGCAGTGATAAGGGTATTATAGATTTAGAGGCTTGAAATGAGTGAGAGAAAGGATTTCTTTGGAAATCTCGTCTGAAACTGCCATAAATTTTAGAAACATCCAGTTGGAAAACACATCAAACATGTCTTTTCTCAAGCAAGTTGTCACATTTCATCACCGTGGCTGGTTTTCTATTTCAGTCTCTGTCTCCTGAAGCAGCTGTGCTCAGGGTGAAGGGAGAGAGGCTCAGAGCTCGAATCAGCGGATGACATGTGCTGCCTCAAGTGAGAAGCCTTTGCCACAAGGTTTAAAGGTCCTCTCAGTCTTTGTTCACTTGTCTGTTTAAATAAGAACACACAAAATTCTCCCTAATGTCCTCCTTTCCCCGTCTCTCCCTTCTCTCCTACTTCATCAAAATTGACAAAATTTGAAAAAGATGGCCTTGGTTTCATCTCTTAGCATTAATCACGCTTTATGCCAAAGCGGCATGTAGAAGTTCCCAGGCCAGAAACTGAACCCATGCCACAGCAGCAACCTGGGCCACAGCAATGACAATGCCAGATCCTTAACCCACTGGACCACAAGAACTCCCCTAAACACCTTATTTATCTGGACATCTTGACTCACTGGATGGTTAAAACATCTTAAATTCAAGTTTTTGGAGGTTTTGTTATTGCTGTTGTTTAGATTTCAGAATCATAGTAGACAGTTAAGGGTGTCAGAGAGTGAAAGAAGTCAAGTCAAGTAAGCAACTTGGGGAGGCAGGGGGAGGTTTGAACATAATATTAAAAACAAGTGCCTAGAGGTATATTAAGTTATAAAATACTTAGTCCCTAAATTACGTAAACCGTATGTAATTTGTGGGAGATGGTGCCTTAAAATAGAAAAAGATGGGTATTTTAAAAAGTGGCTCAGGAGTTCCTTAGTGGCTCAGTGGGTTAAGGGTTTGGCATTGTTACTGTTGTGGTTCTGGTTACTGCTGTGGCATGGGTTCGATCCCTGGCCTGAGAACTTCTGCATGCTGTGGGTGTGGCCACATAAACGAGTAGCTTTATTTAAGTTGGGCATATTCACATTCGGAGTTATTCCCCCAATGACATGGGCTAACCCATGAGAGTAAGATGTTCTCCTGCTGATATTCCTCGGATTTTAGAACCATTTGTTCATCCCAAGGACCCCAAATTGAAACAAAAGCAATTCAACAAAACCACTCGTAACTCTTTATTAAATGAGTAAAGAGGGGTTTACTGATAAACCTGGAAGGATGCATTTCCTGGCACATAATCACCAGCACACAAGAAACCAGGGAATCTCTTCCTGTTCAGAGGCTGGAGTCCTGTTCATAATACGGGTGGAAGTTTTAAGATTCAACGTTTTAGCTGGATGTGGCATTTTTAGAAGGACTTCTCTGCATAAGCTAGACTTAGGTAGGTGCACTCATCTGCTTGTAGGATGGAGGAGCAGTTGAGTGAATACAGAAGTTATTGTCAGCCTATAATGGCATCTTGTGACTGCTCTCCTGGGTTGGGGTCCCCTCCACTCACCCCACAGGTACAAAACTTTTATTTGGAGTTCAGGCGGTCAGGAAGGAACAATTGGACACAAAGGGTTTTCTCTGAAATCAGATATTAAAAATAAGCTGTTGCCATCACTAAATTTCTCACTTTAAATGGAACTGACACTATGACCAAATAATTGGTGGTAATTTCAGGCCTGATGTCACATTTAATAAACGGCTCAAACGGCAAATCCTCTAAAGATGTGCTTAGCTCTTCTCTTATCACAAGATAGGACTTTCATATCCTTTAGCACTGATTACTGTTGCTTGTATTTTTCTTCAATATAATATTTCCTGCTTTTTAATAAAAGAGGCGTCTTTTCCAATAAAAATAGGAACAAGTCATCCAGGGAAATAACACAATTGGTGGGTATCATGGGCTGAAATGTACCAAATAAGTCCACATCTTCAAAAACTTGGAGTAGCTGGATCTTGTGCTGAGATAGTAGCCTACCGTGTGATGGGGGAGGATTTCTCATTTCCGAGGCTCCTTGGTCTGGTCCCCTTGTCTCCAGAAGGCCTGTCCCTTGACATGAGCAGTTTACTTGCCTAATCTTGGCTGAATAGAAGCTGAACACCATTTCTACTTTTTTGGTGAATGGAAGTACCTCCCTTGTTCCTGGCGCATGTGACTGAGTAAATTCACAATATGTTACACCCTCCTCCCTCATTAGACTTATATACACCCATGTACCTGTTGCGTGACTTTGTAGTCCCTGCCATTAGAGGGAGGAGTGTGCATTTCCCTACTCTGTTGATGTTGGGGAATTCTCCACCCTCATTGATTCATATGTCCCCAATTTTTTTAGCCATAGGAGCAAAACTGAACATGACGCTCTGTGGACTATTGGGAACCAGCTCTGTCAGGGCTGGTTAGTTCCTAGACTAATTGCATTTGGGGCCCAATGCAATTTTTGTGCCTCAGTTTCCTCATTTGCAAACAGTGTTCTTGCCAACTCCCTAAGCCCAAGACATTGTTTTGAGGATGAATGGATTAAGAGATAGAAAAGTGTTTTGTGAAAAGAAAAAAAAAAATACTACCACAGATAGCCCGAAATAGGTAATGAACCCCTTAGGACTCAGAGGAGTGCTAGAATACCTTGTATTGACGTAGTATTTTGATATTGAGTTTGTAGAAAAATATAATCACTGAAGGGAGGGTGAGGGAAGTGAAGAATGAAAACAAAACCTCATACAAAAAGATAATAATGCTGTTTCTCATCGCAAAATCATCTCCAAATTGCCTGTTTTTCGCCCATCAAACAATTGATGGGCAATGAGATTGTGCTTATTTGCAGTTAAAGCTATTGCAATGCTGACAATTAAATGTGCATGCGGAACAGAATAATGGAGCCGTCCCATTTTATCACCAGTGTGAGCCATTTTCTCCACAGGGCACAAAGAATGTGTGGGAGGGCTCTGCTCTCTGCATGATTTGCATGTAAAATGAATCCTCTTTGCAGGCTGGCAGGGCCTTGGGAGTGGGGTCAGGAGTTTGCATTGGGCCACAGAGGGTCTGCTGGTCCTTGCAGACAAGAGTGTCTAGTGACTGCTCCGGTCTTAGCTCCATTTCTTTCCTCATTCCTTTGATTCACTGAAGAAACTGGTGACCTGGAAGGCTGCTAATCAGCTTCAGTCTGAGGGAGTTTTCCATCTTCACAACCCCTGCGTTCAGAAAATTTTCTACCAGTGACCTTGAGACTGTAGCCCTTCAGCTTGAAGATCAATAATGGTCACAAATGCAACAATAATAGGGAAGAGAATGTAAAGCAGATGCTGTTGATGCCCTGCCCCAATGCCCCAGCTTACCTGGTTCATCAGCTATTGCAAGAGACAGTTGCTTCCTTCCTCTAAGGTCTTGTTTCTCTTTTGCTTTGCCTGAAAACTTGCTTGGGTGCTGCTCAAATTTGCTTCACACCAGAAATATCTGTGTGGGCATTATACCCTTGAACAATGGAACATCCCAGTCAGGGAGGGAACAAGTCAGTGTCTCCATGGCCCAGTCGTCCATCTTTTAGTGCAGTTCTCAGAGAGTGGTCTTTGGACCAGCAACCTCAGCATCACCTGGGAGCTTGTTAGGAATGAAAACTCTTGAAGATGGCGGAATAGAAGGACTGGAGCTCAACTTCTCTCCCAAAAAAAAACAATAAAACTACAACCAAATGCCAAGCAGCCTTCAACCAAATGGACTGTAAACTTCCAAAAAGATATTCTACTCCGGAAGACACAGCGGAGACCACATCAAGAGGTAGGAGGGGCGATTACTCGATAGAAGCAACCCCATACCTCCCGGGTGGGAAGCCCCACAGACTGGACAGTAACTGCAGCACAGAGACTCAGCTACAGGACTGAGAGTTCTGAGCCCCACGTCAAAATCCCACGCCTGGGGATCTGGCACAGGGAGAAAGAGCACCCAGAGCATCTGGCATTGAAGGCCAGTGGGGCTTGTGTGCAAGAGCTCCACAGGACTGGGGGAAACAGAGACCCCATCCTTGAAAGGCGCACACAGACTTTCACGTGCACTGGGTCCCAGGGCAAAGCAGTCTCCATAGGAATCCTGGTGGAACCTGACTGCAATTCTTGCAGGATCTCCTGGGAAAACAGGGGTGACTGTGGCTTGTTGTGGGGGAAGGGCATTGGAGGTGAAGCACTTGGGAAACTCTCAACAGCCTGCATTTCTCTGGAGGTGGCCATTTCTGGGAAAATCTGGTCCCTCCCATCAATGCTGAGAAGCCCCAGGCCAAACATTAATGCAGGTGGGATCACAGCCCCACCCAGCAGTAAACAGGGGGCTTAAAGACCCCTCAGGCATGCCTGCCTCTAATCTCATCCAGAGACAAAGACCCACCCACCAGGGGGATAAGAATCAACCCCACCTACCAGTGGGCAGGCATCGGTCCCTCCCATCGGGAAGCCTACAGCAAGCCCCCTCCATACCAACTTTAGTCACAGGGGAGGCAAACGCCAGAACTAAGAGAGGCTACCACTCTATTGTTGGCAAAAAGGTCACCTCACCAAAAACCTATAAAAATGAAAAGACAGAAAACTCTAACAGAGATAAGGGAGAAAGAGAAAAGCCCAGAAAAATAGCTCAGTGATGAGGAGATTATCAGCCTCCCAGAAAGAGACTTTAGACTGTTTCTGCTGAAGATGATGCAAGGCATTGGAAATAAACTGGAGGCAAAGACTGATAATTTACAGGAAACACTCAGCAGAGAAATACAAGCTATAAAAATTAAACAACAAGAGATGCAAAATAAAATAACTGAAATAAAAAATTCATTAGAAGCAGCCAACAGTAGAATACAGGAGGCAGAAGAACGAATTAGTGAGGTGGAGGACAGATTAGTGGAAATCACTAATGCGGAAGAGAAAAGAGATAAAAGATTGAAAGGAAATGAGCTGAGTCCCAGAGAACTCTGGGATAATGTTAAACGCACCAATATCCGTATTATAGGGGTGCCAGAGGTAGAAGAGAGAGAGAAGGGGACAAAAAATATTCGAGAAGATATTAGCCGAAAACTTTCCTAATATGGGAAAGGAACCACTCACTCAAATTCAGGAAGCGCAAGGAGTACCATATAAAATAAACACAAGGAGGAATATCCCGAGACACATATTGATCAAAATGACCAAAATTAAAGACAAAGAGAAAATTTTGAAAGCAGCTAGGGAAAAGAAACAAATGACATACAAGGGAACCCCAATAAGGCTGTCAGCAGATTTTTCAGCTGAAACTCTACAGGCCAGAAGGGAGTGGCATGATATACTTAATGTGATGAAAGTGAAAAACTTCCAACCAAGATTACTTTACCCTGCAAGGCTCTCATTCAGATTTGAAGGACAGATCAAAACCTTCACAGATAAGCAAAAGCTAAGAGATTTCTGCAACACTAAACCAGCTTTACAACAAATACTAAAGGAACTTCTCTAGGCAGAAAAGAAAATGCCAAAACTAGAAACAAAAACACCACAAATGACAAGGCTCACCAGGAAAGGCATATGTACAGTAAAGATACTAAATCATCCATGCACAATTATGCTACCAAAATCATAAATCATGAGCAGAGAGCACAAATGCAGGTCACTGGAGACGCACGTGCAATTAAGAAACCAACAACTTAAAACAATCTCATTTGTATATAGACTCCTATATCAAAACTTCAGGGTTAAAAAAAAAAGAGCAACAAAAACCGCAAACATTTAATACAATGGCAATAAGAACATATATATCAGTAATTACCTTAAACGTTAATGGACTGAATGCCCCAACCAAAAGACATAGATTAGCCGCATGGATACAAAAACAAGACCCATATATATGCTGTCTTCAAGAGACCCACTTCACTTCTAGAAACACATACAAATTGAAAGTGAGAGGATGGAAGAAAATATTCCATGCAAACGGGCATCAAAAGAAAGCTGGAGTAGCAATACACCGGCCAGAATGGCCATCATCCAAAAATCTGCAATCAATAAGTGTTGGAGAAAGTGTGGAGAAAAAGGATCCCTATTACACTGTTGGTGGGAATGTGGAAAACAGAATGGAGATTCCTCAGAAAACTCAAAATAGAATTACCATTTGATCCAGCAATCCTACTCCTGGGCATCTATCCAGAGAAATCCATGACTCAAAAAAGACACATGTATCCAGTGTTCATTGCAGCACTCTATGCCATAGCCAGGTCATGGAAACAACCTAAATGCCCATCGACAGAGGAGTCTATAGGGAAGATATGGTACATACACACAATGGAATATTACTCAGTCATTAAAAGGAATGAAGGACCAACATTTATAGCAACATGGATGGACCTAGAAATTACCATGCGAATTGAAACCAGTCAGACAATTAGACAGCAACACCCAATGCTACCGCTTACATGTGGAAACTAAAAAGACACCATGAACTTATTGGCAGAACAGAGAAAGACTCACAGACTTTGGAAAACCTTGGTTTTTCATATAAGACAATCTGGTGGGTGGAGGGATGCACTGTGGGTTTGGGATACAAAATCTATAAAATTGACTTGTGATGATTTATGTACACCTATAACTGAAATAAAATCCATTATGAATGTTTAAAAAAAAAAAGAAGGAATGAAAGCTCTTGGGCCCCAAGTTAGATCTTCTCAGTGGGAAACGCTGGGAATGGGGCACAGCCTCCAGTGTCGACAAGCCCTCCAGGAGATCCTGCTGTGGCCGTAAGTTTGAGAACTGCTGCCTTAGTGGGATGATTCTGATCTGGCTTCCACATATTTTCTCGGATGGTCTAGATGAGTTTGAGCCCCAGTTGCTCACACCTTTAGCTGGACAATAACATATCCTTTATTGACTCTTGTCCCTTCCCTGGCACGCATTCCCCATTTCCACATGTGTACTTCTGAGGATCACCTCCTGCCCCCCAATAAACTACAGCCTTCAACCTTCTTCTTAGGGTCTGCTTTAGGGACATAACACACTCAGGACAAAAACTATTTGTTGAAGGCATACCAACTGTTGAGTGTGTAATCTCATTTAATCTTCCCAGATGAGGAAACTGAGGCTCAAAAGAATTAGTTAGGTTGTCTAGAGTCACCATTGGTGAATGGCAGAGTCAGCTTTTTCTTTCTTCTTTTTTTTTTTTTTTTTTTTTTTGCTTTTTAGGGCTGCACTTGGGGCTTATGTAGGTTCCCAGGCTAGGGGTTGAATCAGAGCTATAGCTCCGATTACACCACAGTCACAGCCACAGCAACGACAGATCCAAGCCGTGTCTGTGACCTATACCACAGCTCCTGGGAACACCACATCCTTAACCCACTGTGCAGGGCCAGGGATCGAATCTGTGTCCTCATGGATACTAGTCAGGTTCATTTCTTGAGTCACAATGGGAACTCCCCAGAGTCAGCTTTTAAATCTCTTCCTTTCTGACCCCAAAGCCTACACCCACGGATGACTGTGAAGCCAAACAATTCACAAATACACTGGTTCAGATCTTGAGTTCTGGAATCAAGTAGTTTGTGTGTTTAAAAACCAGTTCTATTGCTTCTTAGTTATGTCAACTGGGGAATTTTCTTCACCTCTCTGAAGCTTAGTTTCTTCTGTGCAAGGACAGTCGCGGCTACCTCCTAAAACACGCACCTTAGCGCTCACAGCAGTGTGGGGCGGCTAAACATTTCATTTCATCTTTGCAACACCTTGAGATAGGTGTCCTTTTCCTCCTTGTTTTAAAACGAAGATAGTCTGCCTTTGCCGTCCTGACTCTTTTGGTGGGTCCCCGAAAACCTACAAACAGGTCTTGCTTAGTGCGACTGATGTATCAACATGCTGTTTCATAGTTCATTGGAAATACCCCAGTGAGATGAACTCCAGGAGAGAAGTCAATACTTCGGAGCACTGTGTGAGTGTAGCAGGTAGCAGGCGGGTGTATCCTTAACCGGGGACGTAGCACTGCTCTTTACTCCAGCAGAACCATGAGCCCAGGAAGGAAGGACAGGTGTTGGAGCTGAAAGCGACCCTCAACATAACCTTATGTAACTGCCTGATTTGATAGGTGAGGAAGAGGATGTAGAGGAGGTCAGCAATTTGTCCAGGGTTATATTCCAATTTAATGGGGCTCGGAACAAGCCCCGGTAGGACCAGGGGGAACTCAGACCAGGAGTGCATCTGGCCTCTTTTTTCTTGCCTATATCTAGGTCGTGAGACCTACTTCTGCTGTGTTGGTAGCAGTCATCAAAAATTCCAATATAACGAAGAGCATATGTTTTTTGCTGCAAAACTGCTTTTACTACCCTCATTCCTATCTCAAAAATCATTCTAAAAAACAACTCCTCGAATTCAAAGGGCTAAAGAACCCTGCTCATGAGCCTTAGTGCTTCCCGGTATAAACTAGATACCCTGATATCTGTTCCTTCCTATGGTGCCCAGAAGTTTTTCTTCTTCTTTCCTTTTTTGGCTACACTCACGGCATGTGGAAGTTCCCAGGCCAGGGATCGAACATGCGCCACAGCAGTGACCCTAGCCACGGCAGTTACATCGCCAGATCCTTAACCCACTAAACCACCGGGGAAGTTCTTTTCCCGGAAAGACAGTGAGTCTAGTGGCTTCAGGCTGCTTTTCCCTAGCTACTCAGAGACTTGATAAGTTCTTTAGGATGCCCCAAAACAGAAAGAAGAAAGTGACCTAGAACTCATCAGAGTCCTGTCTGTTATTTATGCTCAGAGACCTTTGAGAGAGCCAATGCCCAGCTTTGGCTGAAGAGTACCTGGTTCCCAGAGTTGCCACATGGGTCATCCTGATTGGGGGCGGGGGCTGGAGGAGTGCCAGCAGCAGCCATACTGGTTCCCTGCAAAGACTGACCACGGATCTCCCCTCTTCCGGCTAGGGGATTATACGATAGAGGGGCCCCCGCTGCTCCAGAAAACTATAGAACCTCAACTCATCCTTTTCCGGGCAAAGGGCTGCTCAAGCTTGATCCAGTTCCAGCCACTTTCCTCACTCCCTTTCAGGCCTTGAGCAATAAGAAAATTTCTGAAATGTCCCCAGGGCCAGGTTTACTTCGGTTGGGTTGTCAAAAACATAATGAATTTGTTCTAAATCAGTATATAAGTTGGGACTGTAGCATTGAAAAGATTCACTTAGTTGTGTGTTGTGTAGAGTTATAAAATACACCGAAAATGTAAAGACTGTGAAAGCATCTTATCTATATTTAAACGAAGCCACTGAAATGTGAACTATATTTCTACTAACAAAGAATAAGAAACATAGTATTTCTAGATACAAGTATGTACTGTGTTACATATATCATCAGAAATCTTATTGGAGGGAGAGGTGGGGAGCCGTATGGATGTACTTTAGAATAGCTGGTATGGGGGTGGGGTCAGTCATGATATGAAATAATAGTAAATGCAAACAAAGTGAGAGGCATTTATGGCTTCACCATTTATAAATTTGACTAACCCTTTCTGAATCCATTTCTATTTCTTTGCTACACCAGGGGGTAATGAATTCCACAAATTTATTACCTGCTGTGGGAAGTAATACTCCCGTCAAGCACACTGGGAAACCAGTTCTTCCATCCAGGGAAGGTGAGTGAACTGCTCTGCCAGTGATTTCTGCTCATTACGTGTGGCAGCACCATTTGTGAGGTGGAGGAATTTTCTGACAAATTGTGTCATTATGATGCATCGTTTTCATAAATTATGTTACTATGCAGATTCAGGGAGCTTGAGCAATTGTATAATTTTATCTTATGGACACTGAATTGTATTTCCATCTTTGGAATGACTGCTGGAGAGTGTAAGAGAAAATTTATGTCACTTGTAGCTTGCGACTAGGGCTTCAGAATCTGCAGTTTTGTATCGGTCTCACTTCTGACTCTGCTTTGTGTTTTCCCTTTCCTTTCTCATCTACTTTGTGTCTGTGTTATCTTGCAATATTGGGTGCATATGTGTGAGGTACAGTAAACCCCTTTTGAATGTGAGATGAGGAATCGACAAAGCAGAAACAGAAGCAGACAGACACACACAGGCCGAAGGATACAGAGATGTGGAGAAGAGACTAGGAAAAGAGAAAGAGGCACAGAGAGGGAGGGAGAGGAATCCAAGAGGTGATACTGGAATATTACAGACTTCCATGTGGGATTTATGGAATTCCTATCACTACTCACCCCCTAAACCTCATAATATAGGGCATTCTTTATTGATTGTTTCAGAGTTTCATGTTTCAGTTAATTGATCTCTGAATAATGGCCAGCAAGCAATAAAATGCATTAATTACTAAGCCAAACAATAAAAAAGTTATTGATGGTCCTGCAGAAGTATCACACATGCCTCGTATTCCACTTTTTTTTAAAATGTCCTATTTACTTAGGTTTTGACTTAAAAAAATTCAGCTACAGCAAATGGTATCTCACTGAAAGCTTTAAAACTGCAAACCTCACAAGAGCAGTTCTAGTAAGAAAGGGAACTATGAGCAGAAAAAATTCAAGGAAGGGGGTAGTATTCTAAATAGTACAGCTGTTTAAGCTTTTTAGATAAAGTATTTCTTTGTCGTTTCACTTTCCTTTGCCCTTCCTCTTTTTGCTCACTGGGGTTTTTTTCCTGGTTCCTTTCTTCCATAGGCTCCTTGGCCTAGTCAAACTTCTCTCTTCCATCACAATTGCACCCCAGGCTACCTCCCTTTGTGCCCCCGAGAAACTTAGCTCAGTCCACTTTATTTTGGAGGGCAGGCTGGCTCTCTGCACCCTATTAGACTCTAGGCCTTCCTTTCCACGTTGATGTTGAGTTTCATCACCATGCAACAAAGCTCATCTTAGCGGTCATGGTCTTGGTTGTAAACAACAGGAAATGACTCTCACTAATCTAGACAGAAAAGGAATTTATCAGAAGGCCATAAGTAACTTTTAGAATCAAAGGGAAGGCTATAGAACCAGGCTCAGAAAATAGGCAGGAGCCAAAGAAAGTTCAGCAAGCAAGGATGCCGCCAGGGTCCTATAGAAGAGTGGTCTTGCTGGGAAGCTCCTGTGGGGACCACTGAGGATGGACAGCTTGCTGTTGGCGGTGGTGCTGCAATGAGACAGTTGCTGCATCCTTGATCCCATTGTTGCAAATAGTTTCTGCTTTTAAATCTTGAGGGAGTGATGCAGAAACACATATTGGCCTGGCCTCGCCAAGTGATTGCGCTGATGATTAGAGTGGGGACAGGGAACAGTCCCTCCTCCACTGCTGTAGGCCTTGCCTCCTACCGAGTACCAAACCATGGGGGGATCTCCCCCAGTCTGCAGGGAAATACAGATGCTGAGGAGACGCGAGAGGGGGAAATGTCCCATGATATCTTCTGCTCTGGTCCTCACCATTTAGCATCACATGGGGCCCTGCAGGATTTGGTAGTTACTCTGAAGGAGGTCAGATGTCCTCCTTCGTTGGTAGGTTTAGATGAGATGGAGGATATGACCCGACTTGTGTTTAACAGAACTACTTGGATTCTGTGTTGAGAAAGATTGCAGAGGCACAGGAGACAAAACAAGGGAGGCCGGTCGGGATCTTTTCTTCAAGGTTTTTGGAGCAAAGGCATCCTGTTATTCTCTTGGGATTTCTAAAAGGGTCACATGCCTCTGTACTTCTACTCGCTTTCCCGAACCAATTTTTTCCCCCTGGCTTTCAAATATTATGTGTCCTATTTAAAAATAGCCATTTTGAGTCTGTTTTCACTTAGATTTAATAATTTCCCTGAGCTTTTGGCCAGTTTCCAGTCTGGCCTTAGGAACCAGTGTTTTAGACAATCAGTTAGGCTTGCCATCTTGGATATTGACCAAATGGATGAAAAGGATCCTACAGCATCAACTCAGCCAGCCAAGGAGTAGCTTATCCTCCACACATAGACATGAAAGATGAATGTTTCGGAGACATACTGTCTATTCCCTGCTTGTCCCGTGTTTCCCCATAAATTTATGTGTTTCTAAATTTAGGACATAGAATTCTTAGCTCAGCAACAGATTTGAGAAACTTCCAGTTCGGACATTTTTAAATAGCCAAGTACCTGTGAATTATTGTTTATGTAATGTTTGACTCTAAATATACATTTTAACCTTGAGTCCCTTGGCTGGTTTCCCATCTGCTAGTCTTCATTCTTGCACTGACTGAGCAAATGAAAATTGACCTGACTTCTCACAATCTCTGCCCTGTCTTCTGGTCCTGGCTCTGCTTATTATCTTCACTGTGTCATTCCTTTACTTGCTGAATTTGCCTATACTCTGGATGGTAAGAAATGTGACCTTCCTGAGAATGTCATTAGCTTTCACAGTAGCTTAGGGTTTCCCAAGTTGATGCACTCAGCAAATATTAATTCCCTTGTGTTTTTATATTCAGAACTGTCCTGAGGGAAGTGGACAGGGAGCCAGTGGCCTTTAAGTTTGAGTGTTCTTGTTTTATTTTCATTTATGTCTCTTTTGCTATAGCTCTCCTCTATTTAAGAAATCATTTCTGGGAGCTCTCTTGTGGTGTGGCGGGATAAGGATCCAGCATGGTCACTTGTCACTGCAGCAGCTGTGGTATGGGCATGGGTTTGGTCCCTGGCCCTCGGCCCGGAAACTTCCACATACTGCAGGCACAGCCAAAAAAAAAAAAAAAAAAATGTATGCATGTATGTGTATGTGTGACTGGGTCACCTTGCTGTGCACTGTGCAGCAGAAAATTGACAGAACACTGTAAATCAGCTATAATGGAAAAATAAAAATCATTATATAAAAAAGGAAAATAAAAGAAATCATTTACTTTCCTATGTGGCCCAATTCTACATGTACTTTATTTTTATTTTGGATGAAATAAGGATGTTGGGAAGTGGAATATAGAGAAGGGAGTTCAAATATAGTTATTGGATAAGTACATATTGGTTTGAGTTGATGGGTTTTCTTTCACTTGCAATATTTTGGTAATACTTTTCTTAGATGGGCCCTACATTTTTAGTTACAGAAGCAATTATGAGAGAGAAAGCTTCAATTACTTGGGATCAGAGAGAAGAGGATACTGAATGATGACTTTAAAATCGCTGCTCTGTGTGGCTCTGAGCCAGGGAAAAATAGTGACCAGAGGCAGACGTACTTTTGCTAGAGAGTTCTAAAAACTCTCACGAAGGAAATTTCATTTCTGCCTTTGGGCCTACATTCTTGATTAAGAGTATAACATAAAAAATAGCCACGTGTATGGTCAACAATATTTACAAAGGAAAATATATCATAAAGTCAATGTAATTATTTAAAATAAAATTATAGTCCAATATTCAAAGCTGTATTGCATATATTTCCTATAGAAGGGCCCACACAATACTACAAAACACATGTGACCTATGAAATATAAACCTACTGCTTCATAAATGACTTGAAGCCTGTCAGTTAATTCCTTCATGATTATTATAGCTAATACTTATTTTGTTTGCTTTTTTATTGCTTTGAAGATTTAGTAAAATAATTCTGAGGACTTAAAAAACAGTGGTTACAGGGACATGTATCAGGAAGAAAAGAAGGTATTTATGCATCTATCCTGGAACCAAATCCATCATTTCTACCAATCCCAGAACTATTCCCCATGTGGCCCCTCAGTAAAGCATCGCTTTTGTGTTGTGGACAGTAGTGACGATTTGTCTTCCATGGAAAACCATGTTTACAAATAAGGCTTCTCTCCTTTTCAGGTTATAGCAGGGAGGTTACTTCACCTCCTCCTGACCTTGAGTGCCTCAGCCAGGTCCTCCCTGTTGCAGAGCCTATTGCATTTTCTCTGCAGATAACACTCCACATCATTTATTTGTTATATCCCCACTGCCACCATCATCTCTATCCTGGAAAATCATAGTAGCCTCCTAATTATCTTCCTGTTTCTACTCTTGCTTACCCTTAAGTCCATTAGTCAGAGTTATTGCCAAACGCATAGATAACCTCACTCCCTGGTTTCCAATCCTCCAGTGACTTTCCATTTAACACAGGATAAAATGGAAATTTTCTGCTGCACCTTCCCTCTCTCCTTCCATGCCCATCTGTGCCTGGCTTATTCTGATCAGCTCACTGGCCCTTTTCAGTGTAAGGATTCACCAAATGCCTCTCCATCTCAGGGACTCTGCACTGCTGTTTCTTCTGTCCTCCTGCCTGGAATTTTCTTCTCCTAGTTCTTTGTGTGGCTGGCTCCTTCTCAACCTTCAGGTCTTGGCTTAAATTACCTCCTTGCCGTGTTTTCTCTGGTCCCGTCTAAAATACCCATTGCCATGCCCCTGTTATTCTCTGTTATGCTTTCCTATTCATTTCCTTCTTAGCACTTACTATAATCGGTCATTTTTTGGCTTATTTGTCCTTTTATTTTATTGTTTATCTTCCACTGGACTATAATAATAGTAGATAACTTATAGAGTACTTGCTGTGTCCCAGGCAGTGGTGTTTACTGTGAGTTATTTTGTGCATTATAATAACCGTATAAAGTAGGTACTATATTATCACCAGTTTGCAGATGGAGAAACTGAGGTATAGGAAAATAAGGTGTCTTGCTCAAGGTCACACAAACTGGAAAGTGGCAGAGTCAGGATGTAAACCCAGGTGGTTCAGCTCCAGTGCCCTGCCTCTCACATCTATGTCCTGTTGCCTCCATGGTAGCATTTTGACCATTTGCACCCAGTGTCAGCCCAGTGTCTGCTATGTGCTATAGTGAGGACAGTTGTCCCTGTTGATGTGGGTGAAAATCAGCCAACTCCAGTGAACCACTAGGACAGGGCTGAGGGAGAGAGGAGCTGGGGAAATGTGCTTCTTCTGTAAAGAACCATAATTGTTGGAAAAGAAAAGTGACTGAGTCTGCTCAGTGTCCACCACTCAGACTTCTCTCAGACACGAACCCCTACTGATCCTACCTGGGGCTCCATGCAGAGCAGAGGTGTGCAAATCAGTGGTGAAGATGTGTTTTACCCTTGGGTGTATAATCAAATTGTGGCATGAACTGCATTGTTTTGGGGAACCTTTAATGGAGGAGATCAGCTTTCTCTGATCTCCACCTCCCCTCTTTTGCTAAGGACCACCATCGTGAAGGTTTTCGGGCATCAGTGGAGGTGCCACAAAGTGGCATCAGCAACCAATGGGAGACCATTGTGAGGTCAATGGAACAGAGAACTCCCGCAGGTTCAATGAATATGTAAGCAATTTCCTGAGCGTATTTCACTATGTGTGTGTGTGTGTGTATTCATGTATATTTGTAGAGTCTGAGATCTAACATGAAAAGGCAAAGTCTAGATTCATTCATTGAGTTAATATTATTAATGTGATTTCATTGGTGCCATCACTGGTGAGCCCTGGGGAGAATTCGTAATTCTTTTTTACTTTACAAACATTTATTCAACATGCACTAATCAAAATACTTAGTATGTTTCAGGCACTGTGCTAAGTACTATTGGTACTGAATATCAATGATCTTTGGCTTTAGCTTAAAGTGGAGCTTAAAATGTAGAGAAAATAAATGTGTGAATAATTAATTACAAAAATATGATAAGTTATAGAGTAGAGGCAAGTACAGAGTGATTTGATATTCCCAAGAAAGCAGTGCTTAAATCAGACTGAAGGTGTGAGGAGAAGGGCAGAGGAAATATCCTGGAGGAGATGACAGTTGATCAGAGTTTGGAAGTGTGAGCAAACCTGAACAGATGGTGAAGGGGGTGAAGAAGGTGTGAATAAATACACCAGTGTATGCAGAACCATGGGGAGATGAGAGAGCGTGGGAAACCACAGCCACTCAATCCCTATGGGAAAGCAGGCATTTGTAACGCTGGACAGGTAGGCGGGAACCAGATCATTGGCACTTGAATGGGTTTGGATGTTATCCTGAGGTAGTGAGATCCACTGAATTTTTTTAGACAGAAAAATGCTACTATTAGATTATGTTTTAAAAAGTCCAGTGTGGAGAATAGCTAGATGGGAACTGAGACTAGGAGGCCTGTGAAAGAGACTGTTGAAGTAACTCAGAAGAGAAAGAAGGAAGAATGGCTGAGGCAGGGCCAGTGGGCTGGAGAGGTAGGGAGTGATTCTAGAGAATTTAGAAGGTAGAATCCACAGGACATGGTGACAATTTGGATGTGGGGCAGGTTAAAAGCAACTTTAAGATCATTTTTAAGTTTTTCTGGCTGACTTGGTGGATGGGTGATGTCATTTACTTAGAGAAGGGGCAATGTGTGTGTGTGTGTGTGTGTGTGTTCGTGTTCAGGGAGACAATTTTAGTTTTGGATACCCTGAGTGTATGCCTATGGATCGTTCCAGTGGAGTTGTCCAGTGGGAAGTGTTATAGAGCTGCACCTAGTAGGAACTCATCATGTTTTATCAAATAAATGAAAATGGTGAAGTTCTAGGGTGCAAGTATAGACCTGTTTGTCATCAAAGTACTGTATTATATTTGTGATCATGTAGATAGTAGTTTCTTTTATGGGAGTTGATAGAGTCACCCAGCAAGTTTACATACAGCCAAGAGATGAGGACTCAAAGTGGTCCTGACTTAAAGTGTAGAAGGATTGGAGCCTGAAAAGGAGACATAAGGAGTTGTCCGAGGTAGGATAAACTCCAGGAGAGAGAAAAGACCTAGAAGCCAATGTGAGAGGCATTACTGAAAGAGAAAAGTCAGGTAAAGGAAGAACTCTAAATTTCCCATCTAGTTTACCAGTTGTGGGGAGATCAGCCAGAAAAGTTTAATACTGAGCTTTCACCCTGTGCCAGGCATCTGTGATGTACTGCACCTACAATGGCACCGATATTCTTCAGTTAGGTTTCAGTGAAGTCGTGGAAGCTGAATCCAGACTGCATTGAGCTGATGAAAGATTAGTTGCTGAGAAATGGAGAAACGGGTCGAGAGTACACTCCTATGGGTAGGAGTGTGTTGAGGGTAGGAAAGAGATTGAGTGCAAATCAGAGGAGTGCTGTCTCTGGGGAGTTTCCCTTCTCTTCCCTTCCCTTCCCTTTGTGTTTCATTTCTTTTCATTTATCTTCCTTCCCTTCCCTCCCTCCCACCTCTCCCTTCTTTCCCCTCCTTTCCCCCTTCCTTTCTTCCTTCCTTCCTTGGGCAGGGTAAGATCTCTGAGGAAGGGAAAAAGGGATGGCGGGGGAAAGATTAGTCCTGGACAAGATGACGAGCATCTGACTGGGACAGAGGTGTAGTTAGGAGTAGAGGCAGAGAAGTGGAGAACAGGGAGCAGGAAATGAAAGGAGTTTATCCCTCATGTTCCCATTTTTCTCTCTGGGCAGAAAGAAGGGAGTTGGTGAGACAGGGGACTTAGGAAGGGAGATAAATTTTAGAAACTGCTAAAGTGAGGAATGGGAATGGGACTCATAGAAGGATTTCAAAGCACCACAGAAAGTGGAAGGCTTTTGATTTTATGCTTCCTCATTCCACAAAAGTGTGTGTGTGTGTGTATGATTCTCTCTCTAATGATCCCGGTATCGAATGGAAAATTCATAAGTGGCACTGAGCCAAGTTGGGGTTTCACTGAAGATGTGTGAGAGACTCTTCAGCCTAATCCTTGGGTAAAACTCCTAAAAATGAGTTAAAAAGAGTTGCAAGCTTACTGCCAACTCATAAGACTAGAACTTTGCTGAGTAATAGTATCTCAGTTCAAAATCCATAAATCCCAGGTAGTGGATCATTGCATTGACAGCCACACAGTAAAATTCATCACAGACGGCTGGAAAACTCAGCAAATGAATGGGTGAAAGTGTGAGTGGTGAGGTGACTCTTAACTGGGAAGGAAGAATGAAATGTGGAAGAGTGCAAGGGGTGGAACATAGTGTTCTTATAATTACTTACTATATACATTAACTTTCTTTTTGGAGGCATTGACATGTTTCCCCCCTGCCCCAAACCCTGAGTTCTCAGTTCTATAATAAAGAGTATCTGATGAGATCAGTAGCACAGCCAGGGACCCAAGCGTACAGCTGTTGCAGAAGAAACTCCTCTAGCTTTTTTATTGATAGGGTAGAAATTCATCAAGTAGGAGGAAAGGCTGGGGGGACTCTTTTTTTTTCCCCTGCAGCTTTATTAGGATTTAATTGACAAAATCGTAATATATCTAGAGCGTACAATATGATGATTTGACATATGCATACATTGTGAAAAGATTCCCACAATCAAGTTAGCATATCCTTTATCTCACAACATTGTTTTGTGTGTGTTTACGTGTGTGTGTATACTTAAGATTTACTCTTTTGGCAAGTTTTAAATATTGTTAACAGAATTTTAGAGCTGGAAGCGGTAAATGTGCCTTTGCATGCCAATCAACTGTCACCATGCTGTAATACCATCCTTGCAAAATATTCACCTTATAACTGAAACCTTGCACTTTTTGACCAAACCTCTCTCTGTTTCCTTTGCCCCACCCCCAGCTTCTGGCAGCCTCTTTCTATGCCCAGTTTCTGTAAACTTGACTTAAAAAGAACAGTGTCCACATATAAGTGAGCCATTCAATATTTGCCTTTTTCTGTCTGACATTTCACTTAACATAACACCCTCTGGGTTCATCCATGCTGTCACAAATGGCAGAATTTCCTTCTTTTTAAAGGCTGAGTAATATTCCATTGTGTATATATACCACATTAAAAAATCCATTCATCTGCCCAGAGGCCATTAGTTGTGTCCATGTCTTGGCTCTTTTGAGTAATGGTACAAAAAACATGGCAGTGCAGATATCTTTTTGAGACAGTGATTTCCTTTTCTTTGGATATACACCCAGAAATGGGATTTCTGTATCACATGGTAATTCTAGTTTCAATTTTTGGAAAGAACTGCCATACTGTTTTCCATAGTGGCTGTACGAATTTACATTCCTACCAACCATCTGGAAGGGTTCCCTTTTCTGTACATTACGTTCACATCAGTATTTGTTTTCTCGTGTCTTTTTGATAATAGACCTTCTAACAGGTGTGAGCTAGTTTTTCATTGTGCTTTTGATTTGCATTTCAGGGGACCCTGGTTTTGATGTTGCTGTGAGCTGTGTTTCATCACATAGTTTAACAGGGTATAGAATTTTAGAGCTGGAAGGGGTAAATGTGCCTTTGCATGCCAATCAAGCTTTGAGTCATAGCCCAAAGATAGCTTCATTTGCATTTCCTCTCTTTGGGGACTGACTGCAGGTCTCTTGTGAAGCTTTCTGTCAATGATTAGTGGAATCTTTTGCAATTCTGCCTGACCTACCAAGTCCCATTGCCTGCCAGTTCTCTAAGCTTAAGCCTGTTATTCTGCCCTGCTTGAGATGTACAAAAGTCTATTTTTGCAGAATATAGGGTCACCATAGGTGTAGTTGCAATGCTTCTTTCTGTCTCCTTCACCCAAACTTGAGTTTCTATCTCAGATAAAGGATGAAAGTAGGACTTGGGTACTTGGATTTTCTTTCCAGGGGTGCAAGTAGGGATATCAGGAAGCAGTGGCTCCTGTGAAAGCCCAAAAGACTTCTCACTGGATCTTCTGTTTTATGTTCTGCACTCCTCAGCAGAGAATTGCGCTGATGATGTCATTTCTCATCTAAACTCCAAGACATTGACATGCATATCTGACTGTGGTTTAAAGACTTCCATCAATCATTATCTTTGCCTAATAGCATTACAATATTAATAACGAATAGCTCTTGCCAAAGACCTGGGATTTTTAATGTAGTTAAGTGCAGGTCTGTGGCTATAGGTTCCCTCCCCTCCAACCCCCAACTGAAATCTTATTAATTCTCACAAGCTAGTCTGGGCTGGAACGCCCAGTGGGGGAACCGCACAGTGAATTGTAAGCTGAGGGGTTTTGCAGTAGGTGATGCTCTTTCCTCTGAATCCCAGCCAGTCCCCTGACTGCAGTTGGCTAAGGAATGTGTCACATTCCAAGTAGCATCATTCAGAAGCAAGAAATGAAATGAGGAGCTGCCTGAAATCCATCAAAAGCCAGATTTCACCTATGAACTGGAGTTTGGCACTTGCTGTCATTTTCCATATGCCTCTATGTGGATTCAATCATGAGCCACTGCAGCTGCCCACCTGCAACAACACCCCCTGAGCAGAGCTCAGGGTGGAAATCAGGAGTGAAGCACTCTGTGCTCTGGGAAAACTGGAAGAACAGACCTTCAGATAGATACTTTTTAGGAGATGTTATATACCTAATTTTTGCATCTCCTCTTATCTAGAAAAACACTAAAATCCTTCATGTTGATACCTGCTCCTCGTGACTAGCAGAAATCTTCACGAGACCAGCAGCAAACTTTGGTAAAACGTCTGCCATGGCTGCATGCACCTCCCTCTAGTCTTTAACACATCCACTGGTATTATTTCCTGTCCTCTTTGGGGAAGTATTCAAGTAGCTCTGAAATACTGCTCATGGGGCTGTAGTTAAGTCCCCAGAACAAAAGACGTCACAGTCATCTGCAAATGCAGCCACCTCCAAGAGTGAACCAGTGGGCCCTGAGGGAACTCAGGAAGGAAATGAATACCTGCCATCTAGCGGCCATCAGATTGCAGCCACTTCTAATAAAGAGGGCTGAGGAAACTGGCTGTAAAAACACAGGATCCTGTCTCTGATAGCTGAGGTGCCTATCAAAAGACTAATTTCAGTGAGTCCAGACTCTTTTGTTCCTACTACTTGCGCTTTGCTGCAAAAACTCCTATATATCCCAGCTCCTACCTCGCCTCCTCCCCAGAACGTTTTCTCAGGCCTGCCTGAGGTGCTGTCTCTGGGGCTTAAGTCCTAATTTTTGTCCCAAATAAAACTTAATTCTCAACTTTCAGGTTATGCATTTTTTTTATGTCTACACACTCCCAGTCTTGGAGCTGAGTTTCAAGCAATATTTAGCTGTGTGGGTAGATTTATAAGTGAATCTAGAAAGCATTTATACACATAGCTTCAAAATTCAATTTTGGCCCAAGGTAAAGGCAGAGTTCCCTATTTCTTGGACCATGCTGGATAGTCAGAGTTACAGTTTCACTGTTGTCTTTTTAAATACAAAGTTTAGGAGTTTCTCTTGTGCCTCAGCAGTTCAGAATGCAACACAGTGTCTGTGAGGGTGTGGGTTTGATCCCTGGCCTCGCTTAGTGGGTTAAGGATCCTGTGTGGCTGTGGCTGTGGTATAGGCTGCAGCTACAATTCAGTCTCTAGCTTAGAAACTTCCATAGGCCATGAATATGAGTGTAAAAATAGAACAAAACCAAAATTTATTCTTACATGAATTACATACGTGAAACCTAAGGTGCAGCTTATCTTAAAGTTTCACTTAAGTTTCATAGGATTTCTTGTTGCTTTTCACAGGCCTGGATGTCAGCTTCACAACCTGGCCGTGCCCTATGTGCGAGATGATGTATTTTACTGAGCTTAAGCAAGGCCACATATAATCCAGCCTATAAGAAATACACTGTTTTACAAACTATTCCTCAACCCCTGGTTTGAATCCTCCCTCTTTTTGTTTGTTTGTTTGTTCTTTTTTTCCCCAGTGGCATCACTGGTTTGCATCTCTATCTCTGATTATCAGGCAGGGAATCTGGGTTAAAAATGATGTCAGTCTAGTGGGGAATGGATTGATGAACAATCCAGCTTTCCTATGGCCACTGAGCATTATTAAAAGATGGATCCTTTGCACTCCATGTTGACAGTAGAAGAATTAGAAAATATAACAAGTAAAAGGAAAAAAACTTGCCAAAACATAAAAAATGGTAACATTTTGGTATATGTATTTCTAGACATGCTCCTTCTCTGTCTCTGTGTTTCCTTTTCTCCGCTTATAACACACACACACACACACACACACACACACCGCTTAGGGACACTGCCTAGGGACTATTCAGATGTGGGCCAGTGTTTGGAGAACCGATGATATACCATGGGACTAGTGGGGAGCCTGAAGGCCCTCAACTGGGAAGGTAGTGGATGGCACCCTCCTTTGCTCCTTGGCATCCAATAGAATTCCGTCAATGAAAGGCCCCAGGAAGAAGCTCCAAGGGCCCAGGAGAGTGAGATCGAGGTGCTCAATTGTAGGCTCCCTCCGTGCTAATTCACAGGGGGTGGCTGCATCCCTCCACTGAAAGCACAGACATGGTTCTGGGCTGCCTTCATAGAGCTCTTTGTCTGAGGTCTGGTAACCTCTCCCTCCCCTTACCCTTTCAGACTCTTTGCTCTTACTAGCTAGCCCCTGGGTGTTTTTCTAGCCCTGGTTAACTTCCCTGACCCAGCTCTTACCTTTGTAAATAGTCCTGTGAAATGAAAAATGTTACCAGCGATATCATATACAAAGGGTGTTGAAGTCAGCAAACCACTGCAGCCACCCCCAGAGATGAGCCTGAGGGAACTCAGGATGGAGACAAATGGGCTGAGCAGCCCACTGAAGACCCTCAGCCACTGCAGTCATCCCCTAAGGGGCACCCCGAGGGCACTCAGTATTGGAAAGAACAGGCTATTGGCCCTGACGGTTACTGTGCATCACAAGGGAATGATTTCAGTGAGCCTAGACTCTTGCATCTTCCCATTCATCCAAAAACACTGAATTCCTTAACCGAAATATCTGGTTTTCTTTAATTAACAGTGCTCTTTGGAAGTTCTGACTACCTGGTCTTTGTTGCCAAAACTCCTATACATCCTGGTTCCTCCCTTATCTCTTTGGATCAGTCCCTCAGAACTATCTGAGAGGCTGATTCCCAGGCCTAAGTCCTCAGCTTTGTCCACCAAATAAAATGTAATTCTCAACTCTGAGGTTGTACAGCATGTTTTTTCAGTCGACAATCCCTTTATTGAACTTTTCTCACTTACCTGAAAATGCCATTTTTTTTCTGCCTAGATCCTGGCTAATACCCATAATTGTTCATCACAATTTCTCAGTCATTATATTTTGATTATTGTTTCTATCTCATTCTCTGATTTCTCTCCTTTCGGAATTCCAGTGAGATGCATTTTTAATCTTCTCGTTTCTCTTACCCTGTTTCTTATCTTTTCCATCTCTTTATCTCTCCTTGCTGCATTTTGAATGATTTCTTTACAACTGTGTTTTCATCAAACATCTCTAATCTACTCTTTCATTTGCTGAATTTTATGTTTTCACTTCCAGAAGTTGTTTGGTTCTATTCTCTGCCAGTTCTTTATGCTCTTTACGCACAGTGCCTTACAGTTCTTTTTTTAGGGTTTCAAGTCTTCTACTTTATCATTTGAAACAATTATTTAATAGCCTCTTTTGGGTTGTTCTATTACTGACCATAAAAAATAAATTTTTTTTTTTCTTTTTAGGCTGCCCCCACTGCATATGAAGTTCCTGGGCCAGGGATTAGATTCGAGCAGCATTTGTGACCTGCACCATAGGTGTGGCAATGCCGGATCCTATAACCACTGTACTGGGCCAGGGGTCAAACATGTGTCCTGGCCCTGCAGAGACAATGCTGATCCCATTGTGCTGCAGCTGGAACTCCCAAATTCTCTTTTTTGCGGTGACCATATGCTGTAATTTTTAAATTGCGAGCTCATTTTCAGCCAGAATCTATTTTCTTGTGAGTTTGTGTGCCTTACAACGTCCTTTATGTATGGGGGCTTAGAAAACTTCTTTCTGAACAATTCTGTGTCTGCTTTTACTGGAAGCCCCAAGGGTTTCACTTATTTGGGGTCCATTTTTACATCAATTTCTTGGCTGGAAATTTCTGCACCGTGTGAATTGTATGAACTTAGACCTCACCTACCTGTGCGGATCGGGCCTGGGCCTGCTATTTCTAGTGGGAGATCTTCTTCCGAGTTTATGCGAGGTAAGGAGTGGGGTTCAATTCTGATCCCCGGCACTGTACATTCTAAGACTAAGCTTCTTGCTCCTTTGCGTATGTTAAACCCTCATCCTTGCTCGCAAGCTTATCACTTTATGTTCCTCTTCCTTCATTTCTGGCTATGAGAGATTTTCCTTTCTTTTGAGCTCTGCAGGGTATTTATTTTTAGTTCTTTATCCAGCATGTCTATGAACTTCTACCAAAGTGAGGCTCCCTGTGCGCTTATCAAAGAGTCCATACATAGAGTTCTGTAACCTGCTTTTCTACATCATCATTCTGATATGGAAAGATATCTGTTCTACAGAGTTAACATCTTTAATGGCTGCTTGGCAGAAAGTGTATGAAATAGAGGTTGTAAATGGCTGTCCTTCGAATCACATTTCTGGGGCTAACATACTTTCTCCACTATTTATGTTCTGGAAAACATACTTTCTCCACTATTTATGTTCTGGAACCCAAGCAAGTTAAACTCTTCATGCCTCTGTTTCCTTTCCTGGAAATTGGAGAAAATAATACACCTACTTGGTAAGTTTTTCAGGGATGCTGTAATAAAGCACCACACATTTGGTGGCTTCAAGCAGCAGCATTTCTTCTCTCACAGTTCCAGAGCCGGAAATCTGAAATTAAGATGTTGGTAGAACCGCACTGCCTCTGGAGGTTCTAGGAATCTGCCCCTCCTCTTTTCCAGCTCGTGGTGGCTGCAGGCATTTCTTGGCACGTGGCTGCATTGCTTCTGTCTTCACACGGCCCTCTCCTCTGTGTGTCTGTCCGAAACCTCCCAACTCAGACTGGGACTCGAACCCATGGTATTCTAACTAAAATCACTTAGTGACGTTTGAGTTTTTATGTCTCGGTGCAGAAGGAGTTCAGCGAGAGGCAAAGTGATAGTTAAGTAGATTTATTGAGAGAGATACTCCATAGACAGGGTGTGGGTCATCTAAGAAGGCGTGAGGGCCAGAAATATGGCGAGGTGAGTATTTATGGGTTTTACAGTTTCTTAGGCTAATAAGTGGGAGGATTATTCCACCAATTTTTTTTTGGGGGGGGGGCAGGGATTTCCACCTCCCACTTTTTGGCATTTTGTGGTTGGCCTCAGAACTCTCCTGATGCCTGTGGGCATGCCATTTAGCATATGCTAATATATTACAATGATTATGAGGCTCAAGTTCTAATGGAATTCCAGTCATCTGCAATCTTGGACCTAGTTGGTTCTAACTGGTTTTGCTGTATCCTCAAAGGCTATGCTATTCTTTACGGGTTGTGCCCTGCCCCCTCCCTCCTGTTTCATACCTAGGGTTCACTCTGCCTCTTACTGTGTCTTTATTCCCACGTAAATCATAACTGATGCTGGGCCTAGGGGGAACAGGTCTTGCCTTGTAGGTGTTGGTGTATGTCTCAAGCAGGCACTGGCCCTTAGATCCCAGCAACATCAATACATGTCCTCATTTGTTTAATCCTATATTTCATTTAAAGTAGTTACAGAATTTCTGCACTATTACCTGCACAAGAAACAAATGTATTAGAAGAGTTTAGAATTCATTTGCAGCTCTAGTTATCACTCAGTCTTACCCAAGGCAGGCTTATATGGTCAAATACTCTATGCTCATATGTTATTTGGATTGGTTCTTTGTTTTTTCAGATCTCCTCATTATGGATATAGAATTCACTTGAAATATAATTAGTTCATCTGTTTTAGCTTGGATTCATTTATTTTAATTTTTTATTTTTTTGGCTTTCATCTTTTTAGGGCTGCACCCTCAGCATATGGAGGTTCCCAGGCTAGGGGGCAAACTGGAGCTACAGCTGCTGGCCTATGCCACAGCCACAGCAATGCCAGATCCAAGCTGCATCTGTGATCTACACCACAGCTCATGGCAACACCAGATCCTTAACCCAATGAGCAAGGCCAGGGATTGAACCCTCAACCTCATGGTTCCTAGTCGGATTGGTTTCTGCTGCACCACAACTGGAACTCCTGTTTTAGCTTGGTTTTAGATTTTTCTTTCTGCTTCCCATAATTACTGATTTCATTTTATTTCTTGCATATTCAGAATATCAACATGCTTCCATAAGTCAGAAATCACCAAAAGATATACTTAGAGAGCTGTCACCTCATTTTTATCCTTTCAACACTGTTCTCTCCTCTTATACCTTCTAAGTAAACAGATTTGTTGTTTTCTGTTTTATCTGTCCTGCGTTTCTTTTTGTAAATAGAAACACATATACGTATGCTTCCTATTTCCCTTCCTTTCTCACACAAAATATGCTCTTTTGCATTCTGGGAAGCTTCTTTCTTAACAGAAGAGGTGAGAAAAAAAGGGTGAGATACCACTTTCACTATTTTCAGAGTTCTGCTTTAAATTCTCCTTTTTTGCCTCTCCCAATACATTTACAGGATTAAGACTGGTCTTCTGAACTGGCTTCGGATTTTTATGTGCATATGAATCATCTGGGATCTTGTAAAATGGCCTCTGTAGTCACGTCTTGGGTGGGGCTAAGATTCTGCCTTTAGAATAAGCTCCCAGGTGACGATGAGGCTGCTGGTTGGGGCCACAAGTAGTGGGACCCAGACAACACCTGGGTGTGACTTTTCTGCATCATGGACAGTCTCCCATAGGTCTCAAAGTATTTCAGACCACAGTTCCCAAAATGTCTTTTTAAAACCACTACACATACTTGTCTAGACTGCTCTGCTTAGTAAGGAGGAGCTTGTCTCCATATGAGTGATGCTTCATTTTGGCGGTGGTGGTGATAGTATGCTGGAGGAGAGAAACATGGCATATTCGTCCATATTTAGGTGAAGTATAAAATAGCTTTCTCACTTTCTGTTCTGATTCCCTTCCTACTTCTCTGTCCAATGGCTTCATAAACTGCTTGTTTTTTGTTGTTTGTTTTTGTTTTTGCAAAGAGATTAAAGTCATTTAAGCAGAACTGTTAATTATTAATGTTACTAATGTTAATTATCAAGCAACTTTGCTCTAAAAGGAAAAAGGTAGGGTATATATGACCTCTGTCACAGTGTATGGTGACAAAGGGAATGCTGTGTAAACCTAGGTGCTTAGGGTGATCTGTGGCTTCCTGTTTCCAGTCTTTGGGAACAAATATGGTAGTGTTTCAAAATCCACATTCTCCACGTTATTACACTCCTACCTTCTCATATATCCACTCATCTCCTCCTCAGACTTTCCTCCAGCCCAGGTCATTTCTGGGGGTCCTTGGGGCCCATTTCAATTGTCCTCAGATTCAAGTCTGTCCTAGCTCATCTGTTTCACTTCCTTGGGGGTTGACACTTGCATCTCTCCCTTGAACTTCCTCACACAAACCCCACTCTCCTCCTTTATACAAACAAAGCAAAACAGAAAATCATGCTTATCAATAAATGCATAGCTGGAGGAGGTCAGCCCACTAGTCCTGCATAGAGTTAAATTCCAAATACCAATTTAGGCTAATTGTTTTCTAATTTCCTATTGTGACATTGGAAAATTGACCCTTTAATTTATTTCTAGCTTTACATTGAGGTAGAGATGTGTCCAGAAATGTACTGAGCGTGCCGTGCTTCCTTCTAGAGAAGACTGTCAGTGATTATTCTGGGCCTGGGGCTTCTAATTAGTGAAACTGCTTTGGTACTTCCCAGCTCCCCCAACAAACAAAAAGTTCAATTGACAGAAGAGCTCATGACTTTTCCTTCTGGAATGAAAACTGAGCGGTCTCTTACTGCGTGGGGCTCTCCAGTCCTTTCAGGACAATATTCATAATCTAAAATGTATTACCGATAATTTCAACATCATTTAGCACAGTTGTCAATCTGCCAAAGCAGAGCCCACAAACTGAGCTTCCATGGACACCACATCGTCTTCCTTTTAAACATGTCATTCGCACAGTCAGCTGGAGGTCACTTGGAAGAGAGTACCTGGGATCTTTGGTTTTTGTCCCTTTGTTCCTGCCTACTTACCTTCTCATAAAAATATATATATTCAATTTACAGACACATCAGCATAAGCTCCTCCAGCAAGTACAAATATTTACCTGGGAGAGGAAAACAAAATAATGTCTGAATCAGAGCTTTCATTTTTCTCTTCGACTTTGATGTTACTTTTTTTATTTTAAGTCCGAGGAGAATACAAATTGAATTCCTTTTGTAAAAGTGAGATGTGGCAAAGGTTGGATAAAAATTCAACTCAGTTTGTAAGTTAGTCAAGGAGAAAAATGCTGTCTTTTGCTAATAGAAGGCATGCAGTCTATACATTGTTTTCTTAGCATCATCTTCAAGGATTTTTTTTTTTTTTTTGAGCAAGGCATGGGGGAAGGAGTTTTATGTATGTATGACTAAGTTGCTGATTGACAGAGTTCACGAATGGCTCTTTTGAAGTGAGAACAGTCTAATTCTGGAGCCACAGAACCTCCCACAGATGTCACACTAGATCTCGGCTGTCAATATGCCATCTTATTTTACTGCCATTTTCTTTTGCTCTTGGCTTTCATGAGCCATTCTTCAAATAGCTGGACCAAGCTGTAGGGTGTTGTGAACACATTTTTTTTTTTTTTTCCTATAGGCAAATTGAAGGATTGAGGTTGCATATTCGTAAAGTTCATGTTTAGGGCATTTTTTTTTCCATTTACAAATATATCCAGAGAAACTTTTTGTGAATTAGACTTACTCATACACATGGATCATGGAGGGTATGTCACTTGGAGGTTGGCTACCTTTGTTATCCAAAACACCATTTCTCTTTAACGTGAAGTGATGTGCGAGAATGCCAGGATAAAGAGCTATTTAGGATATCTGCTGTGATTTCATTTCATAGCAGTAGGGAAAAAACCCATGGAATCCTTGGGAGTTTTTGGTGCCAAATTGTTTGCATCCTTGTGGCTTTAAGGCTGAATGCACATAATCACTGGTGTGTAGATCTCTAATTTTTGCTGTGATAGGGAAGATAAGGGCCTGTCCCAAGGCCGTGGGCACTGCTGGAGTTTAGGCTTGCCTGGGCATGTCCTGTGCTCTGCTGAGATGGGCTGCATGCTGCTGGCTTTTTTTTTTTTTTGTCTTTTTGCCTTTTCTAGGGCCGCACTCGAGGCATGTGGAGGTTCCCAGGTTAGGGCTCTAACAGGAGCTGTAGCCATCGGCCTACACCATAGCCACAGCAATGCGGGATCCGAGCCGTGTCTGCAACCTACACCACAGCTCACGGCAATGCTGGATTCTTAACCCACTTAGCGATGCCAGGGATCGAACCCGCAACCTCATGGTTCCTAGTCGGATTCGTTAACCACTGAGCCATGACGGGAACTCCCCTTTTTTTTAAATGTTTTTTGAGTTTATATGCATGAGGGTGTATGGAGGAAGGGCTGAAGGAGGAAGGAGGTCCTTATGAGTGAGCAGAGGTGGTGGTAAAGTTGGTGGAGGTGGGGGGCTGGAGGACAAGGGAGAGAGGAGGATCATGCCCTAGACTGGAGCTGAAGTGGAGGAGCTGCCCGTAGTGACGGAGCTGCTGGGTCTGAGATGGGCCTGCTTGTACTCGTCCATCTCCAAGTGTGGTTGGTCTAGGGGGAGAGGCGCATTTTCCCGTTGAAGGGGCTACAGCATGGCTCTGGCACAGAAAGAAAGGTGTCATCAGGAGGTGTGTTGACTTTGTAAGCCAGGAAGGATCCACCCTCAGTGCTGTCTCCTGGTGGGCATAGACAGCAGAAGTGGCAGGGGAGTTGCTTGTGGAAGGAGATATAAAAGGGTGTCCAGAGCGGGTGAGGAAAAACATGGCTTGTTATGCATGGTGACCACAGCTGACTGATTTCTAAGTATGTGAGTAGCCCTCAGGAGGCTTGGCAATAGAGCTAGGAGAAGCCTGCAGAAGCTTGAGAGCTAGAGCCAGTAGACAGAGCTAGTTAGAGACTAGAGGGTTAGAGACATTAAAATTTGGGTATTTGTCATGACTGGGTGCCCACAGCTGGTAAAGCTTGGGAAAATTCCTGTTACAATGCCCAACTCTTTTTGCTAGCAATATTAAACAGTAACTAATGGTATTCTCTGATGTGACTAGAAATCACAAAACACCAATAAAAATTATTGCCAGGGTGTGTGTTCCCCTGCTTCCAATCGTCTTGGCTCAGCTTTCTACTCTAATTATTGCTGTAGCAACAGCTGTGCTCAGGTGTAGCCTGATGGCACCTCACCTCAACTGCATCATTTATCAATTGCTTTCTGTCCTGAGGCATCTCCGCTATCATCACCCGGGACACCTGCAGAAATCTGCTGAGAGGTTCTGACACAGCCACACACGAAAAGTATGAGGGTAAGATCCCATAGGTTATCCTTCACTAGTGGGTAGTGGGAACACAGGGATAAATTCTCTCATGTTCTTTCCCTTTGGGGGAAAATTCTGAAATACTTCCTCCGTGGCTCTTCAGAATATCCTCAGCAGGAGAGGTCCCCGGTTACTCAAGAGGGGACGAGCTTGATAACACACCTTATTTTGGCTTCTCCTTCCCTCTTTCACAGCCCCTCCTCATACACTTCCTTTCCCAGAAGGCTCCACTTTTTGGCAGAACGCAGTCTGAAACAGCGGGAAAGAGCTCTACATGCACTGGAAATTCCCTGACTTTTCCTGCCAGTGACAACCCTGGAAAAAGATGAGAGTCAGTAGGGAAAGGGGCCTGTCCAGTTTCCAACTGATAGCAAAAATTTGTCATTGTCAAACTCAGTGAACATTTAACACTCTTTCAATATGATCTAGGGACTGTTTTTATTTAGAAATCACCAAGACAGATCCCTGACATTCGCGAGTTCACAAATCATTTGGGGGAGGCAAACGTGTTCACTGCTTACAAAGTAAAGAGTGCTCCAGGGAGGGTTAGAATGTGTTAAGACTGCAGAGGAAGGAACAGGTGATTTTCAGAGGAAGAGGGAAGGGTTAGGGTCGGGGAGGTCTCCGGAGAAGAGAAGGCATTTGATCTGGACCTTGAGAGATGAAAAGACTACCGAAGATAGGGAATTGAAGAGTTAGAGAAGCTTAAAAAAATAATCTTCCTTAAATAAAATCGGGGGAGTTTTATTGTCCTCCCAGCTTAAGGGGTAGAGGCTCACAGCCCTCCTTAGCCCTAATTCCTCTCCTTTTTATCCCCCTAATTAGGGTTTTGATTGTTCTCTCACAAACTGCTTTCTCAGTTGTGAGAGAGGTATCCTGCTTTACCTTTTCTCTTTATCTCTTTTACATTTATGCTTTATTTTTGTCCTTTCTACAGGAGAGCATAGGAGGTTTTTTCACTCTGACTAAAGGACAGTAGTTCTCGACTTGCCTGTGCTCACTCGGGAGGCCTTAGCTCTGGATGCTGGACACTGGGAGGACACTTAATGGTTCCCAGCGGTCTCTCTTCTACCAAGAAGTGGGTCCACCTTAGTCCAGATGGGGGTTTCCAGGTGTGATTGAGTCACAAGATCACTTGATGAGACACTTAAAAACAAATAGGGTTTGTCCTTGAGGGTGGAGAGGTTACATTCACAGGCTTACTTCTCTCCTGATTCTGCTTCTCAGGAAATGTGGGTTCTTATATTGCTGAGGCAATGGTGAACAAGGATGTATTCATATTTTCCTCTTGGATAGGAACAGAGATCCCTTTCTTTCCTCAAATGGAGAGACCTAAGAACTGTACCGCTTGGCCCCAGGAAGGGCAGGCTCGGTGGGAAAGGCTGGTGGCTAGAAGAGTGGGGCCCTGTCCTTAGATTCTCCACGGATAACCCAAGTTGGTCACTGTCTGCACGTCTGTACCTCTTTGTCTCCTTGGCTGGGAGACTGAGTTTTAATCTCCCAGCAAGGGGATAGAAATAGTCCAGAGCATCTTGTCTTACCAGGTCAAAGTAGAAATTGTTAATGGTTGAATCTACCTCTGCTCAATCAGTTGACACCACCATGCAGAGTAAGGTACACATCATGTGTGGGCAAGTGAAGGTAGATGGGAAGTGGCCATGGCAGGTATCTGTGTTGCTGTTTCCATCCATCTCATCTCTGTCTACCAGACACACGCTCTTCTTCCTAGCTGTACAAAGGTGCCCTGCCTAGCATGTTCTGTCACATGCCTGCCTATGGATGCACACTTTACTTTCAACACAGAGGCAACATCATATATCAGTCAGGGTACCAAGGCAGGGGGACAGGTGATCCTTTCAAAATCATAGTGTTTAATGAGGTTCATTTATAAAAAGACTATTTATAAAATTGTGGGTGAGAAAAGCCACAAAGATAGTGTGGTACCCCAGAGCTTATTATATTGGAGCTGTTAGCATCTTTTTTTTTTTTTTTCCTTTTGAGGGCCACACCCATGGCATATGGAGGTTCCCAGGCTAGGGGTCGAATTGAAGCTGCAGTTACCGGCCTATACCACAGCCACAGCAATGTGGGATCCGAGCCGCATCTGTGACCTACATACACCACAGCTCATGGCAACACTGGATTCTTAACCCACTGAGTGAAGTCAGGGATTGAACCTGCATCCTCAGGGATGCTAGTCAGATTTGTTTCCTCTGACCCATGATGGGAACTCCCTGTTATCTTTTCTTTCAAAGGGTTGGGAAGATGGAATGATTTTTGGAAACTGGAAGAAGAGAGAATTGTGTAGAGTCTCAGGGATTGAGAGGATCAATGACTTGCTTTTTTTTTTTTTTTTTTTTTGCCTTTTCTAGGGCCGCACTCGTGGCACATGGAGGTTCCCAGGCTAGGGGTCTGACAGGAGCTGTAGCTGCCGGCCTTCGCCACAGCCACAGCAACGCGGGATCCGAGCCGCGTCTGCAACCTACACCATAGCTCACGGCAATGCCGGATCCTTAACCCACTGAGCAAGGCCAGGGATCGAACCCGCAACCTCATTCTTCCTAGTTGGATTCGTTAACCACTGAGCCACAACAGGAACTCCAGGATCAATGACTTGTGACTGAGCGAGCCAGACAAGTGACTCTGCAGAGAGAGAGATCCAGAGAAGAAATGACAATGCTCTCACCGTTTCTGCACTCATAGCTCCTTTTGAAGCTCTGCACTGGCCAAGCCAATTGGAGCCAGAGGGAACACAACCCTGCTTGTATACTGCATACGTGTCAGCCTCCAGGCAGAGAGCTGGCTGGAGAAGGATGGAGAATGTATGGGGGGGAAAATCGGCACAGACACATAGAGACTGTGTCAAAAGCTGTCTCAGGGCCAGTGTAAGAGTGTTCATCAGCCTTTCCACCTACAATCTACCATTGTTGTCCATCCTCCTGGTTCCACTGTGACCTTAACTAGCTGTTATTATTCACCATTCTTCCATCTATGGATTAAAATGCTTATTGAAGATACTGCTAATTAATCATAGCTCTCTTTTTCACTAAGCTTGGGTTTAATTTCAACATCCTTCTTAATACAGTGGTCCAGGCAGCCTCCCCCAGTCAATTGTCATTGATTTGAGATGGAAGAAATTTGCCATCTCTCACCAATTCAGTAAATCTGTCCCTTACTCACTTTGTACACAATAGTGGAGGAAAAGAAGAAACGCAACTGAAACAATTAGAATGAAATAATAAATCTCATTTTGAAAACATGGGGAAAAAAAGCAAGGAGCTTTTTTCAGGTTTTGTATTCTCTAGCCACAAAAGAAATCTGAAATATGGATGGTGGCCACAACCCTTGTTTCTAGAATTAGTCGTTCAGCTACAGCTGGCATTGTGGCCTTTCTCCATTGATGCCGTTATTGAACTATTATTATTTAACATCTCCACTTTCTTAAACAGTGTGTTAAATACTTTACACAATTATTCCACTTATTCCTTATAGCAATCCTCATAGGAAGTTACTTATTTTCTCTATTTTACAGCTGAGGAAACTGAGGCTTGGTAAGATTAAGTTACTTGCCAAAAATGATGAGTAATTTGTAGAGATGACACTCAAACTCAAATCTTGCTGACCCCAAAACCCATGTTCTTGACCTTTAGATAATATGACTTGTCCTTCAATGTTCTCATTTCCTTTGCAAACAATTCTGCCTGTTGGAGAATGAGTGAGGTCACCATTTCCAGTCCCTCACCCTCCCACAAATTAGTACAAGTAATTGATTTCTTCCAGTTCTCTAGTAAGAATAAGTATACTGTATTTATGCCCATAACCCTTGTATCTTAGATGCATGTGTGTAAACAGGTCTAGGAGTCATGCACTGTATCACACTCACCGGATCCAGCCCTCATCAGAAGCTTGAGAGATTTTCTTAGTGGCGGCCAGGTGCTGGCTGGTGTCACCCCACCCTATAGGAAGGAGGTTGGCCACAACACAGACTGGTAAAGTATTATGTGAAGAAATCCAAGACTTTCTCTGGTTAGGCTTCATTTAACAGCTATCCAGTAAGATATTCAGGGAATTTGAGAGGTCCAGCATTATGGTAGATTCAGGGAGTATTAAGAATCAAGGTGATTAAAGACATTAGAATAGTCCAGAGTTCCACAGTGCACAGTTTTCAATGTTAGTTTCTTTCTTGGGTCAAGGTTAAGTTCATTCAGGAACCCAACACACAGTCATAAGCCTTGGACCAAAGTGACTGATTTGCCATTATCCCCTCTCATCAGCAAGTTTTGGCTGGGATCTTTTTTGAAGGGGAACTGCTCCATCTACTTCTGTAGCAAAGTGCTTGTCTGGGTCCTGCTCGTGTTGCTGGTGTCCTGTGTGACTACTTTCTCTGGGTGGTGGGTCCTCAACATCTCTCCGAATCACTGAATATACTGAACAGTATACACACTGAGGAATCAAGTAACCTGAATTTGGACCTCATTCTGCTGTTTACTTTCTGTGTTATTCTGGGCAAGTCATTTTCCGTTTCTGGGCTTTCCCCTTTTAGATGACGGTAGCTTCTGCAACCTATGGTTTTGCGGTTCTCATAGACACTCACAAATTTTTCTGGAACCAAGCTATGTCAAGTGTTTTAGCAACATCTGTTTTCCTTGATGGGGGAGACTTTTGTTTGTTTGTTTGGTTGCATCCATGGCATGTGGAAGTTCCAGGGCCAGGGACTGAACCTGAGCCACAGAAGTAACAATGCCAGATCCTTAACCTGCTGAGGCACCGGGGAATTATAGGGGGAGTCTTTTTGTGGTGGTTCTGCTTATCTACAGCTTTATGTCCTCCACATAGGGCAGCCAATGCAGTCCAGGTGTGGTCTGTGAACCAGTAGTATGGAAATCACGTGGGAACTTATTTACACGGCAGAATCTCAGACCCTTGCCAGATGTGCTGAATTAGAATCTTCATTTTTAAGAAACTGCCAGGGGATTGGTACTAACATTAAAGTTTGGGAAGCATGAAGCCCAACGTACATGAAAATCTCATTGATTCTTAAAGCAATGAAATTAGTCATTGTTGTGGAATTTGAGGCATTCAGGTGTTCTGAGGACTGATTTTAGCCGGCAGGTAGAGTTAAAAATCTAAATAGCCTTGCAGGGAGTGTAGGTCTGAGTCTTTACGTAGAATGGGAGGCAGAAGATGGGCCTCTTATTCAGCTGGGGGAAGATGAGGAGAGAAAAAGCCCTCTGGAGGTAATGTTTGAACTGCTTGGAAGAACATGTAAGTGCAGCCAGGCGGAGAGGCCTTGAAGGGCTCTCCCAGTGCAGTGACCCCAGGGGAGGCAACCTCTGGGTGGCACTGGGGGAGCATGGAGCTGGGGGTGGCAGGAGATGACGCAGGGGCCTCCCTCTGCTGTGCTTGGGAGTTGGCACTTCATCTTGGGGACAGTGGGGGTGGGGTAGGCTGATAGCTGAAAAGATTGTTTTCGTAGGAGAATGATGTAATACAATTAGGTTTGCATTTTAGGAAGCTCTTGCTTCCAGCAGATGCTCTGGATCATGGAAAGGTGGAGGAGAATGAGAGCAGAGAGAACATTCTGGGTATAGTTTCAAAGGGGAAGGAAATTAAGCTGTGTCAGGAAGGATAGAAAAGAAGAGAGAAACTGAGAATTACTTAGTTGGTAACTAGTTTTATTTTATTTTTTGTCTTTTTAGGGCCACACTTGTGGCACACTGAAGTTCCCAGGTTAGGGGTCGAATCAGAGCTTCAGCTGCCGGCCTACACCACAGCCACAGCAACACCAGATATGAGTTGAATCTGTGACCTACATATACCACAGTCCATGGCAACGCTAGGTGTTTAACCCACTGAGTGAGGTCAGGGATGGGACCTGCATCCTCGTGGATACTAGTTGGGTTCGTTACTGCTGAGCCGTGATAGGAACTTCAGCTGGTGACTAGTTTTATGAAAGAAGATAATGAGGGATGAGTTTAGAATGATCCCAAGATTTCCAGTGCGGTGGTCTGGGTGATGGTGGAGAGTTACCCCAGGTGAGATGTAAAATATAGGAGAAAGAACAGGCTTGGGGTGGGAGGAAGGACAGGGGAAAGGAGGAGAGGATGAGCAAGGCTTTTATGTGTTTATATTGACTACGAGATGCGTGACTATAGACGTCCAGGAAGTATCAAGCTCAGGAAAATGGTCAGGCTTGGAAACATAGATCTGAAATTCACTAATAAATAAAAAACTAATCAGTTGCATGCATTTGAATTTATAGGGATTCTTCCAAGGAGAGAGTGAAGAAACAGAAAAGGAGAGAGCCTTTTGTGGGTATCAACCTTTTGAAGATGAGATGAAGAAAGAGGTTGACGCTTGCAGAAGTAGGCAGGGAGGTAAGAAGAAAACTCGAGGGGAGGGTGTCACAGACACCAAGGAGAAAAGAGCACCAAGGGATGGTACACAGATCAGGAAGCATATGGGGTGAACATAAGTCCTGGACTTGATAATCTGGTCACTCTCGTGGCAATGAGATTCAGTGAGCATTGGTGCTGCTAGAGCAGCTTCGTTAGTGTGTCAAATGTAGATTCTGGCTTGATACTTAGTGGCCTGAATTCAAGCAAATAATTTTTAATGAATTTTAATTCATTTGTTCATTCCAGAACAAATATTTCTTGAATGCCTGGTTTATGTGAGACACCAGGACTCTAAAGATAAATAAATGTAGGACCCTGGCCCCTAGGAGTTTACTGCACCTCAGTAACATTTCCAGAGCGGGGATGGAGCCCTCTGTCTTCCGGACTGTCCTCAAGTGGCTGAAGATGGGCCCACAGATGTGGCCACTTGCTCGTTGAGCATCTGTAATAAGCTGGGAATGGTGCCAGCCTCTTAGGCTACAAATATGCATGTTTATTATGTGAACCGATTCTCTGGCCTTCTAGTGTTCTCTGTCTAGTAAGTGAGATAGATGGATAAACTCTGCTACTACACTTTAAATATGCTAATAGAAGTTTCAAGAAGATTGAAATGTTTCAGGGAAAACATTCTTGGAGCTTCTGATTTGTGCCCAGGCAAACTAAGGGTACGACTTATTGATGTGCTTCTTAGAAAATCAGCTCTGGTTCGTGAATGAACATAATTTGTGGGGTTGAGGGATGTAACCCCATGGGGGTAGCCTGGTTCCACATGGCTGTTGTCTAGTTAGGGATTGGGGGTCCATTCCTTTAGTGTTTCAATAGTTTAACAAAGAGATATTTTACAGAGTAAGGGGGAGGAAGGGTGGTTATCAGGAACAGGTGGTTCGGGTTTTGTTTTAATACTGCATTTCAAGGTTAACTGGCTCTTTGGGAAACAGACCCTCCTTTGCTCGAAGTGGAGTTGGGGGTGATGTACTTGGCTGGGATCTCACTAGTGGTTAAGTGTGTAGACTCCAGGCTTTAGGGAGCACATACTGGTATGAAGATGGCAGGAGAGGTGCAGACTCTCATTGAATAGCTTGGCTGTTTGTAATATTTTTGATCAAAGGTGTTTTTCCTCTTTGGGGGTGTCTGGGGGAGAATCTTACTGGGTGAAAGTCACTCTAAATAACTCAGACTGAATGGCCTTTGAGTGGTTTGGGAAGCCAGACATACATCTGAGGGAATTTGGAGGTTGTGTTTAGGTTCTTCTCAGGTGGGATGGAATAACTATCCGGGAAGCCTGTGGTCTTCTCTGCCAAGTGATAAAGCGCCATGCCTGATGGTGGAAATAGCAGCATACGATTATCTTTATAGTAGTCACATTCTGTTTCCTTGAGGGAAAGGAAGAGGTTCAACATTATGTCAGAGCACAAAATTTGGAAAGCAATTTGATCTAAAGAGGAGAATACTCACAGAAGTCCTTTTTCTGTATCTGGAGATCAAAGGTGAAGATGGTGTTTACTCTACTTTCAAGAAAAACAGCCTGGTCATGGAGATGACGTAAAAAACAAGTGTAGTTCCAGTGATTGCATAAGGTATTGTAGAAACCCAAGAGAGCAGTCATTCCTTCTGTGGGCTGTGTTTGGGGAGGAGGCCGTCACAGAGAGCATGGAGAGGAGGTGACAGTAGCCTGGCCTTGAAGGATGAGCAGAGCCCCACAGCAAAGGGAAGCTTTGAGAAGAAGGGCCATAACACAGGGGCTGAAAATTGGGATGTCCAAATAGAACCTAAGTAAGCAGCTTGGTTTAGGGAATTTAATCCTAAGAAATACACTCAGAGGCCTGAACGTAGACTGTTGGACTAGCAGAGTCCTTATTGGGCTCATGCATCCCAACTTCTTGGTGAACATTAGGGAAACTAGTTAGAATCTGAGGGGTGGGGGCTGTAAACTCACTATGAGGTCTTGGGCCTGTGCCAGGATTTAAAGCCCTTCTCCATTGCCAGTGCTTTCCCCATAAAGTCACTTGCTTAAGCCTGTCTCCACACCTTCAACGCTTATCATTATTCATGCACAAAGAAAGGAAAGATTTGAAACAAATCCTAATGTTCATGGACTGGCAATACTGTTGGCAAAGTAAGACAGAGGAAACCCTGTTCTCTTAAGCCAAGGACACTGCATATAGAAGGCAAGGCTGGTTTCAGCTTACTGGGGTTACTGTCAAGATGACTCTGCTCATTGATATCCAATTCAAGACATGCTTATTGAATTCATACAATGTGCAAGGCCCAGAGGAAATCGGTCCTCCCTTTCAGGTCTAGCCTGGAAGCAGTCGTGACTTCATGTCCTTTTGGGGACAGCCTGGACCATTCTGGGCATGCCTTATGCTGCTGTCCAATGCAGAAGGATGCTTGTCACGTGCTTTGTTTATACAAGCTTGGGATCAACATATCTTTGAATTCCTATAAAGCAAATGTGAGTTAAATAATAACAGACTTTTCTGGGTGCCAGGCTGATTGATCTCTGAGGGGATCCATTCCCTCTAGATGTCAAGATGTCGAGTGGAACAGAGCATTTCAGACAGAGCAGTGGTGTATCTCTCTTCCATGTCAGGGGCACCGTCAAGCAGTGGCCCCCGGATGTTCATCAAGTGAAGCCCCCACACCACGATGGCTGAACATGAGAGGATTGGTAGTCTTGGGTCTTTTAAAGGTCTGAATTCTCTTATATTTGTTTCTAGCATGTTTATTTACCATTTTAGGAGCTCAGCTATCCATTCTCTGAACCCATCCTTGGTGCTACTCCGGTTTTCTTAAGGATGTTGGTTAGAATGCTAATAATTTAGTGTGGAAGCCAAAGACCACTAGGGACGCACCTAGAATAAAAATAAAAAGTTGGGTCTATCGAGCTGGCTGGAGCAAGGGAGAAGGCACCACAGAGGAACTGTGGGCGTGCCCTCTTACAGGATTCAGGTTTATCCTGGATGATTCTAAGGAGGGAGCAGAAGATCAGGGGCTAGTTCTGGTCAGTGATGTCAAGAAGCAGGGGCAGTTAGGTGACTGAATATCTTTTTTTTTTTTTTTTTTTTTTGCTTTTTAGGGCCATGCCCACAGCATATGGAGTTTCCCAGGCTACGGGTTGAATTGGAGCTACAGCTGCAGGCTTACAACAGAGCCAGAGCAATGCAGGGCCCTTAACCCACTGAGCAAGGCCAGGGGTAGAACCTGCAACCTCATGGTTCCTAGTTGGATTAGTTTCCCCTGTGCCACAATGGGAACTCCCTGACTGGGTATCTTAATAGATTTTATCAAGGGGGCTGGTGTATTCAAGGTGGGCTAGGATTAATTATGGAAGGGAAACAGTACTCTCTCATGTTAGAGGAGGGGAAGTCTTGTCATCATTGAGGTTGTGGATTGGTCGTGTCTCTGTCTTGTTCCAAACACACCAGCAATGGGATCTTGACTGAGAACCATTCATATTTGTTTTTGTTTGTTTGGTAACCAGACTGTCTGGCTGCTGGCAGGGTCATTTTTTTCATGTTCTCAGTATCTTCCTCATTTGTAAAATGAGAGAATTGGATAAGATCAGTGGTTTTAGGAGTTCCCGTTGTGCCTCAGCATGTTAAGAACCTGGCATAGGGTCTGTGAGGATGCAAGGATGTGGGTTCGATTCCTAGCCTCACTCATTGGGTTAAGGATCGGGTGTTGCTATGAGCTGTGTGGTGTAGGTTGCAGATGCAGCTTGGATCCAATGTTGCTATGGCTGTGGTGTAGGCTGGCAGCTGCAGCTCCAATTCTATCCCTAGTGTGGGAACTTCCATGTGCTGTAGGTGTGGCTGTAAAAAGAAAAAGAAAAAAAGATCAGTGGTTTTCAAGCCGTGCTCTCCAAGAAGAGGGTTCTGTGGAGGAGCCTTGGGGGCCAGAGTAGGTGCCTGGGGAGGTAGAATGAGCAGGTCTCCTGGTGCCCTGCCTCCCTTGTTAATACAGAAGCTGTGCCCTCCCAGTTTTACACTTGGGGGTTATACATTAAACCACATTTTAAACAAAAATTCCTTTGCTAGAGAAAATCTTGACAAGCTCCAAGGTCCCTCCATTGCTTCATGGCACAAATAAATAAAACGGCTTGTCCTGAATTTATAGAGCTGATTGGATTCAGTAGCCTAGGTTTGAACCTCAGCTCTGCTGATTTCAGAATTTTGCTCATCATATTTATCCGCCCGGCCCCCACCATGTCAGGGTGCCAGCCATGACTTGTCTAAAGATCTGGTGGAACAGACACACTGGAAATTTATTTTCCTTGAGCCAAGACTCATGAAAAGACTTTCATTTAAAAACTGAAACTTATATAATAGTGTGGGAGGTTAAGAATGAGAGAAAATTAGTAATGGAACCCATTTTTATCACGAAGTAGGTGAGATCTGGGCAATCATGGGCTTGGTTTTATTCCATGAACAACCAAATTGTAATAGAACAAATTTAGCAGATATTAAACTAGGTTCTTATTTATTATATAATTCTTCTGGAGATAGCTATACTTCCATTAATTTTATGCAGTTCATCCTTGTATATTGATATTATTAGCTACTTGCTTATTAGATATTTATTTTCCACTTTACTATAGCAATGTGGCTGTTGGAATTTTCCCTTTATCCTTTAGGCACAGTTTCAGCATATTTTGACTCTGTACATTGGATGTTTGAGATACTAAAAATTTTATGGTTTTAATTTATGCCTTTATATCATCACTGATCAGACTAACAACTGAATCAGCTCATAACTTGTCCTAATTTGGACTTCCTTTGAGTTGACAATGATATACTGGGATTTATAGTAATGATGTTGAGTGATTCTGCTTTGTCTGGGAACTTAATAACTGCTGTTACCTCCATAGTATACCCTTTGCTCCCTCAGACGTGAGATCTGGAACTTTGGTTATATAAACTTGGGTAACAAGGGAAAAGCTCATGATACTATTTAGAATCTTGAAACAGCTTATTAATGCATCAGGAACGTTCTGCTCCTTGAATCCACTTTTTGGTTGTCAGATTGAGCTAATACACTCGAAGGAAGGACCACATGCAAGATAAGAGTACAGTTTAGTAGAAGGTTGCTCAGTGAACAGGGCAAGAAGATTTGGGCATCATTAAGCTGTGTTTCTCAGGGAGGCATTTGCAGAATTACTTAAGTGAACAAAAGACGATATTCAGGGGTTGACAAACTATGGTCAATGGGCCAAATCCCACCTGCTGCCTGTTTTGTATGTTCCCTGTGCTAAGAATAGTTTTTAGAGTTTTAAATCACTTGAAGAAAATCAAGAGAATAATAGTATTTCATGAGGTGTTAAGATTATATAACCCACAAATGTCAATGTCTTTAAAGTTTTATTAGAATGCAGACTACTAATTTATTCCCATATCATCTATGGTTATTTTGTGCTGTTGTGACAGAGCTAAGTAGTTGGAAAAGAAACCTCATAACCTGAAAAGGCCAACATATTTGTGATTTGGCCTTTCACAGGAAAAACTTACCAACCTTTGGTCTATATGTTACACAAGAAAAAGGTTAAGAACTTAACAAGAAAAAGGTTAAGAACTTAATCTTAATAAATAATCTCATTGAATGATGACTGCTTGCTGATGAACACTTATTCTAATTATTATTCTTATTTTTTATTATTCTCTTCCATATATTATATTTTTATTATTCTTATTTTTCTGGGGGGGTATCTTTTGAAAACAGCATATTTTGTCATATAGAAAGGACCTGATTGGGTTTTAAACTTCTTTCTCTCCACTTCTTTTTAATTTAGAGGCACATTTTCCAATTATTGCATTGGTCTTTACTGTTTTTATGGAAAATGTCAGTTTCTGTATCCTAGTTATTATTTGTCTCCATGTTTCTGCTCATGGGTGTTTTGCACACAGCCAGTTTTATGTGTGTTGATTTAGCTCATAGGTACAGGGGAAATGAGTGTGCTGAAGCTTAAAGGTATTGGTGTCTGAGTAAGGAATGCATGGAAGAAAGATTGAACACAAGGATGCAGAGTTCTAAGGGGCAGGAGAAAGCAAATAGAAGTCCTTAACAGAGTCAACGATAATTTGTCAGCAAGTGCAGACCAGCAAAGTGCTGCTATTTGAAGTTTCTGGGAACTGCTTGGATTGCAGTTTATGTTGCAGGAGGGGTAGAATCTGGAGTAACTGGGCAGAAAATGCCTATTTTTTCCCCACTTCCCAGGTCACTGAAGGAGAGAATGAATTAATCTTCACTTCAGGGTAAATGCAGAGAAAAGACTCTGAGTTCTCAAGGAGCAAGGTTAACATGAGAAGGATGTTTGTTATGAGCTCCCAAGGGTTTGCAAGAAGACAACTGAATTTCCAGATGAGAACCTCTCCCCAGGGAGAGAGTGTTCTAAATCGAGGGGCAGATTTTGCATTTGCAGGCTCATTCCATCTGTCTTTTCTAATCATGCTTGTTACTTACTATGGAATATGGGTTGTTACGGTGACGTGAGAACAGGAACCATCTGCCTCTCAGAATCTTAGAAAACTTTATGGACCTCATAATGTTGGCAAAGAGAAGGAAGGAGGGGATGTGATATCTGGAAACCAGCTCAGAAGTATAAACTTTACCCAAGATTTACGTAAGTTACATTCCACTCTCCAGTGCACATTTTCAGAGTATTCACCTGGTTCTACCCACTCATGTCAACTCGAAAAACTCCTTTGAGTAAGTGACTTCTCTCCAATGCTCAATGCCCAGGATCCTGACACTAGTTTGAGGGGTTCCACCTTCTTAAGTCTTTCCCTTAGGATGTCCCAATTTTTGGGACATCTGGTCAACCAAGCGAATATAGTACCTTGTACATCATCACCTTTGTGGTAAGCAGACTTTATATTTTCAGTACAATTGCTGAGGGAATTTATTAGCATTCGCCTCTTCATGGAGAGGGAATACAGATGTTCACAGTGTCTGGTTCACCTTCTCAGGAGAGTAGACTTAAATCAGGGAAGTTCTGAGAATCTCTACCAGATCCTCCTCCAGGAATATAGTCTAATCATAGACATGATTTTTGTGACCTATTGTATAAGTTGAGTCAGTCCCCCAGTCTCCTTGTCATTCACGTGGCTTTTTTGTTACTAAAAATTACTAAGAAAAAGAAACTGTTAAAGTGAAATCATAGAAATAGAACATAACTATAGGGCAGTATTTGTTTTATCACAGAAGAGAGAAGGACTTTCTTTCTAAGCACAAATGCAAAGAGAGAAAACATAAAAAATATGACTTGTCCTAGAACAGGGTTTCTCAGCTTCAGCACTCTTCACATTTTGGGCTCCATGATTCTTTGTTGTGGGAGGCTGAGCATCCCTGGCTTCTATGCCTTAGGTGCTAGCAGTACACAACAACAATGTTTCCAGATGTTTCCAAATGTTCCCTACAGGATAAGATCACCACAGGCTGGGAACCACAGTCCCAGAACCTTTATTTTGGATTCAGGAAGAAAAAGAGCCCTCCACTAGTTAAGGCATGGGGGCTTATCATATGCCTATGCAAGCCCCCATCTTGGAAATGTAAAATTTCAAGGAAACAAAGCTGGTTAAGTGATTGACTCTGGTCTCTGTCTGGTAGGGTTTGGGGTTTTTTTGTTAGGACAGCACTGCCTCTGTTCTTATACCCACGTGTCCTTTGTTCTCTCTCTGTTTGCATGGCATCCTCTGTTTCTTTTATTTTCTGATCCCATCTCCCTTCTGCTTGCATAGTCCTTTAGTTTGTTACCTCTTCCTATAGAATCTCTTCCTTTCTGATCCTGCTCTCTGTGAGAGATAATTTTTAGCTCCACTAATAATTGCATCTCTGCTATTATGTCAGGATGCATTTTAGGCATGGGCTGCAGGTCACCTTCTAGAAGGCTGTTCTTGGGTCAGGTGCATACATGCCTCATTGACCATTTGTGACCAAGAGGAAGGGTCCCTTAGTGTATGGGTGCTAAGCAGTAAGAACTGTGGACTCCTGAGACACTCAAAAGAAGGTGTGTAGAGGTAGGTGCTGATTGAGATCTTCAGACTAAGGAGAAATTTTAAAAATTCCATCTATTAAAAAAAAAAAAGCCCAAGAAGCATAACTAATCTGCATGAGATAAACTGGGTATAAAATTTAATATGTAACATGAGATTACTATAAAAGTGATTTTTTTTTTTTTGTCTTTTTATGTAGAGCTGCACCTGCAGCATGTGGAGGTTCCCAGGCTAGGGCTCTAACAGGAGCTGCAGCTGCCGGCCTTCGCCACAGCCACAGCAACGCGGGATCCGAGCCGCATCTGCAACCTACACCACAGCTCATGGCAACGCCGGATCCTTAACCCACTGAGCAAGGCCAGGGATCGAACCCGCAACCTCATGGTTCTTAGTCGGATTTGTTAACCACTGAGCCACAAAGGGAACTCCAAAAGTGATTTTAAAAATTAGTGTGTAAAGGATACGTGCAAAGTGCAGGAAAAAGTAAAGTCACAAAACAAGAACTGTCACGGCTACAAATATTTGAAAAAATATACAAAGTGAAAAAGAAATGTAAATTAGTACAATGAAAATATAAAGCTTAGTCTTTCAAATTAGTCAAAAATAAAACATGATAATCTCTCATCCTATGCTGGTAAAAGATTAGCAAAACTGTCATTCTGACACAAAAGGAAGTTGCTGATGTTTGTGAAAATCAATTTAGCCAGAGTTCCTGCTGTGGTGCAGTGGGTTAAGGAACTGGCTTTGCTGCAGATTTGGTGTATGTCACGGCTGCAGCTCAGAGTAGATCCCTGGCCTGGGAACTTCCATATGCTGCGGGCCCAGCTGAGAAAGAAAAAAAAATCACTTTAGCAAGTTTTTGGATATAATCTGGCAATATAAATCAAAGCATCAAAAATATTCATACCCTTTACGTCAGTATTTTCTTTTTAGGAATTTGCCCTAAGTAAACATTCAGATGTGAGTAAAGTTTATATATGAAGATGAAATGTTCAGCAGAGTATGTTCTATTTTAACAAGCTATTGGAATTAACTTAAATATCCAAAAGGGGTTTGACTAAAGCTATTTTCAAAACATATTTAGTGATATGAGAAATAATCAGAATATTATGCTTAGTGAAATTAATGGATTACAAAACTATTTTGAGTATCAGATCAAGTTTTCATGTATTTGTAGAGGTGCACAGACTTAAAGCCAGGAGGAAATGTTTCAACTATTTAACAGAGGTTATTTATCATTGGTAAAATGGTCATTTTTAACTTCTTTTAACTTTTCTGTATCTTCTAAACTTTCTACAGTGAGTCCTTTACTTACATAGTCAAAAAATATTGTGATTAATAAATGTACTACTTGAAGGGGTAAGTTTTAAGACGGTATATAGACTATGCTCTGAGTCCTCCCAAAGTGAAAACTGCCTGCAGTATTAGGGTCCAGGCTTTCAGACTGAGAAGTCCATTTTTTTTTTTTTTTTTTTCAGTTCACTAAATGTAGACAAATTCCTCAGGGGATTGACTCACATTAACTAAGTTTATAGAGACTGAGGTCTAAAACCAGAATGCCAGTGAATTAAGTTGCAACAAGAAATAGAACTACAGAGAAAATTTGACTTTTTTGTCCTCTGGCTAATTTATTTTCTTTCTGTAACTCATTGTGTGGGAAACCAGGATATAAATATAACATTGTCTTGTAAGCAGGGGATCAGAGGCGGGAGTGTTAATTATAACATCTTAATGTTTCATTGCATCAAGTTTTAATTGTATGAGGTTTCTAGCCTAGAGTGGGGATAGACAGGCCACCAGGACTAGAAGTCGAGTCTTTTTATGCGGACTGAGATTGAACAGGTGTTGCCAAAGTTTGCCTTGATCTTTTAAAAATCATAGCCACCTTCTTTCTTTTTGTGCAGTGTTTTTGATGAACTTTACCTTGGCACACACACACATCTGCACACATTCTAAAGTGAGTTCAGGTCTCAATTTATTTAATAAAGAATACAGAACTTAGCTAAAGGAAGGGCCCCACAGAACTGGAGCACATACTCTGTCTCAGCCCAGCTTCTCGGGACCTTAGAGCCTAGCAGCAATGTTGTCCATAAAAGGTAGGGCTTGCCAGATCTGAGAGGCTTAGTTTTGAGTTTTAACACTGTTCCCTTTATGCCTGAGGGTTATATATCACCAATCTTTATGTTTGTCCTGTGTAGATATACATATAACACAATTGATGTCTTACTATTTTTGACATATGAAATTGAAGGGCCTGTGTATGAACACAAGGTTCTTGATCCTTTACCTAGACTCACTCTATCAGCCAGGCTAGTCCTCCTGGGAAGATAAAGCAGGTGTCCTGACTCTGGCTTTCCAGTGCACCAGACCTCAAATTCCCCTGATAGGTGAATAAATATTATGAAATGGGATGAGAAGTTAATGACTCATCTGTGTCTCGTCCTTCTCTTTCTGCCCTACTACAGAGGTATTTGGGTTGATCCAATGAGTTTGTTCCCTTCCCTGCCCTGTGAGCAGACTCCTGCATTCACCACCAAGTTCTCTGGGGCTTCATTATGCAAAATCTGAAGAAAAGAGATGGGGGAAAGGATAGGAGATGTATGACTCTAGGCCTAGGGGTAGAGTTTTGTAAGGAGTGCCAAGAATAAAGGGGGAGTTCCATCGTGGCTCAGTGGTTAACGAATCTGACTAGGAACCATGAGGTTGTGGGTTTGATCCCTGGCCTCGCTCAGTGGGTTAGGGATCAGGCCATGAGCTGTGGCGTAGGTTGCAGATGCGGCTCTGGCGTAGGCCGGCAGCGGTAGCTCTAATTAGACCCCTAGCCTGGGAACCTCCATATGCCGTGGGTGCAGCCCTAAAATGACCCAAAAAAAAAAAAAAAAAGAATAAAGGGGAGAAAGGTTATGGAACAACTATGGTGTGAAAGGAAGTGGAACAGAGAAATTGGCTTCCTTTACGGCGGCCAGGAAATGCAAATAAAATGTTTGACTTTTTCTGAAATTACTTTTTTGATTTCTGCTTGTGTTTCACTGGAGATGAGATCCTGTTCTGAAAACTAGTCCATGTGACTCATTTTTTTTTTCTATTTGCATTTTATTAATTTCTGACTAGTTAGTATTTGTGCAGATGCTAAACATTGGTATAGAACTAAATAAAAAGTAAGTCTTCCTCCCATCTCTGACCATGAATTGCCCAGTTCTCTTTCCCTGGTGCAACCACATTATCAGTGTACCTCTAGTTTCAGAGAGAGCCTATACTTAGAGAAGCATGTGTGTGTAATAACCTCTTGACTTAAAAACAATGTAGAGGAGTTCCTATTGTGGCTAGGCAGGTTAAGAACCTGACATTGTCTCCGTGAGGATGCAGGTTTGATCCCTAACATCGCTCAGTGGGTTTAGAATCCAGTGTTACCACAGACTGTGGCTGGGTTACGGATGTGGTTTGGATCCCACGTGGCTGTGGCTGTGGTATAGGCTGGCAGCTGCAGCTCTGATTCCACCCCTAGCCTGGGAACTTCCATTTGCCACAGATGTGGTCCTGAAAAGAAAAAAAGGTAAAGCATTATACTCATTGTTCAGAACCCTGCTTTTTAAGTTGAAAAACATCTAAAAATTTTCTATATTAACATAGGTTTATGTCTCTTTATCCACATTTGTCTTGTTAAAAGATACCCATTGTGCCTTTATAGATGTTGCAATTGAAGGCATAAAAAGTGCTGTATCATTGTTATTGTAACTGACAGCCATCGTTCCATGCAGCGTCTTGCTAGAGGTGACCCCAGCTTGCACACTTGCTCTTCTTGGCCCCTCATTGTGTTTCTGTTCACTGTAGGCAGACACAGTCCAGCGAGCAGGTGAATGCAGTGAGGGAAGTGAGGTTGCTCTTTTTGGCATAATGCAATGATTAGAGCAGAGACATGAAGCGTGAGAAAGAAAGAAGGGAGAACTTCCACTGTCCCATGAGTGTTCACGGACTTCAAGTTTGGTGGAACTTTTACCCACATCCTCTTCAGGTCTCTCCCAGACCCAGACTACATGGCCCAGGCAGTCTTTGGATCACACCCAACTTTCCACCATCAGGAAGCTCATAGTATATCACACACTACAGGTTTTGTGTATTACCTCGGTAACCCTCAGAATAGCAATTTTACTTTCAAGTACCCTATAGTGGACTTGTTCATATACTATACACATAATGGAAGGCTGAAAAAGCTATTTTTCATATTCTCCCAGGTAAAGTGAAAATGGTTTTTCTCAAGTGGTCTAAATAACCATGGAGACGAATCTCAGTTATCACTGTTCCCAGTCTCCTCACTGGACACTGCCCTTTAGGCGCAGTGGCTGTTCGAGCCTCAAGCCTATGAGACCCATATAACAAAAACCAGCGGTGTTTCTTTTAATATCTGTGCTAGTACTCAGGCATATTTTTTTCAATTATATTTGGGGGAAAAAAAAAGAAAATTACAAGACTGGAGAGATGAAACAGATTTCCCATAAGACACTTTTATTTATTTATTCTGGCTTTTCTCATCGCCTTTCTCAGCCTAGATCTCCCTCCTTCCTGCCACTTCAGCTGAGAAAGTAATTATAGACAACACCGAAGAGCATATAAACACTTCCAAAGCCAATTCCTACTATAAATGAGCCTTTAGGAAGTAAAGAGCTTTGCAGCAGTTTAAAAAAATATCACTGAACCTGTCTGGGATGTCAGGAGTAAGGATTTGATCCATAAAGAATTCCTAAACAGCTCCATAGAAATTGTAACCATATGTTTACAACTTTAAAATGCACATTCGAATTGAGATAAACCTGGCATCCAGTGCATATGCTGTGTATGCAAATACAGCATTTTCTCACCAGTACAATTTACTTAAATGAGGAAGCAAGTTAGATATGGTGAGGTCTCAGTGTTTCATTTTAACAAATTGCCTTGAAGTGATGCTATGATTTTAAAATGTGCTGTGTCTCATTATGTATCAGGTTTCCACGGGTGGGCTGTCCCAGTGACTGTCACCACTTGAATGACTTTCCCTCTTTGGGGCTGATTGTGCTGATTCTTTTGATTACAAGGAGATGGATATTTTAGACATCTAGAGTCAAAGGGTTTTATTCATCTTTTGTTTCCTATTAAATACCATGTCACATTATCTTCAGATACTATCTGCTCTGTCAGATAATGCCTTGGACAACTAGTTCCTCTGAACTCAAACAGGATTTAAGTATATCTGGAATTTCAAGCTGCCTGGTATAATGGCGTTTACCCTGGGGGTTTTGCCTGCAGCCCATTGTGGGGACCTCACCCTTTTGGGCACTGTTAGATATCTATTCCAGCAAAAGGTAGAGGGACATTCTGACCCTATCTGTTATCTTCTTTAGGCCTGTCATGTAACTTTCCTTTCCCTAATGTATGATACCAAATATAAGATTTCCATCTATTTCTTTAGACGTTTCTACCCATCCATGCAAATATCGAGAGAACAGAAATTCTGTAAAAGTGCATTTGCTTTACAGTTTTTTTGTATTTTCTTTTCTTGGAGAAGATCTATATCCTGTCCATTATATATTTTGTGTCTCTATAGATTTTGAAGGTGTTCAGCAACCTTGGCAGTGCAGTGATTAAGGACAGGGTCCCACCCATGCCTGTGAGAGGGAAGCATCACTATAGGCTGGGGCCAGGGCTCAGAGAGCCATTCAGGGAGGTGTCCCAAGGTTCTCCTCGGACCCGGAGGTTCTTTGAAATTACACCCAGAAGTGATAGGAAGCAAGAAAGTCTTTAAAGATGAATTGAGCGAAGTACATAGCAGGCATTCCTGGTCTGATTCACGGGACTCATTTGCTGGGTATAACACAGTAGAGTGTTAGAATATAGAAAAATTATGTAGAAAAACATATATATAATATATATAATTATATGTTTTTCTATGTTTTATATATAATATAAATATATAAATTATATATTAAATACATTTTCTCTATTTATATATACGTTTTCTATCACACACACACACAAATTGAGGGGTAGGTCAGATCAGGAGATGTTTGACATTGAAAGGATAACTTATCACTTATGCTTCCCAAGAGGAAGAGGCACATCATACCTTGGGAGGCCACATGGGGAAGCCCAGGGGGTTGGTCTGGAGGCAGAGGAAGAAGGGAAAGCTGTGGGCAAGAGCCTTTATTGTGGTTTTCATGGAACAGAGAAGGCAGGGTAAACAGGCTTAATACTGGCTAATCTGAATACTTTTAGTGGATCCAGGGCACAAGGGCTATCCCTAGTTCTCTAGTGTCTGGCCATAGGGTGATTAGGGCAGGTGGATCGTGGCCTGGAGTGGAGTGTGAGAGCCCGGTAGAGGAGGTGGTTGTTGGTGGTGGGGTGAGCTTTGTATTGCATGATTTGTATATGAAAAGCAAGATCTTGGGAGGAGGACTCCTAAGGAAGGGGATGACAAGGGAGGCAGGAAGCCAAGACAAGGTTGCTCAAACATACTGTGTGCTGTCCAGAACAAGATGTGTCTGACATATACATGTAGGGCAGGTGGTAAAGCACTAAGTTTACGGAAGCTAGGAACAGAGTTACAACTGATTGTTAAAAGCACAGACTTCAGAATCAGACTGCCTGAGTATAAATCTCAGAACTACATGATGTAGTGGCCTTAAGCACATTTCATAACTTGTCTGATCCTTCTGAAAATATGAGAGCACAGGTACTATTGGCCCCATTTTACGTATGGGATAACTGGGGCTCAGAGAAAGTGATGTTTGAAAATACTTCAAACAGTTCCTGGAACCTTATAAGTGCCAAATAAGTATTTGCTACTATTGTTACTACAATTATCATTGTTGGTATTTCCTGGGGACCTAAGTTACTTGTGATTAACCTGCTCAACCTGCATCTGGTGGGCAAGGTTGGTGCTATTGTGACCTGGAAAATTGGAATCACTGAGTCAAGTGAATGTGTGGCTTTTTTTTTTTTTTTTTTTGTATGAGATGTCCTGCTGTACAACAAAGAACCAACAAACTTTTCAATGTAGCAAATAACTAGCGTGATGGGTGGAACTATATGGAACCACCCACATGCAGAATATGGCTGGTTCACTGGCACTGGCTTCTCCAGGCCAGTATGTTAATTCACGGGGTGCAGCTCTTCTGAGAGGGTCTTCTCAGTGGCCTCGGTCTGGAACTGAATGCATTTCCCTTTACCTTATCCACTCTCCACAGGCAAGTCTCAACTAAAGAACAATTTAGTCTCACCTCAGTCTTCTCAAGTACAATGCAACCTGTTCAGCTGTGGTCATGGTGTGTAGTGAATGGAGAAGGTGGGTATCCACAGTGATGTGTGGGAGATGAGCTGTGTGCGTCTAGCAGGAGCAGAATCTGAGTGTAGAATTTAGGACATGAATCTCAGGTCTGAATGCTGGACCCAGCCTATCCTTGGTCTTTGTTCTTCCTGGCTCCCCAGGAAATCTTGGAAACATTTTCACTCAGGTTCAAAGTTCTGAAATGCTTTTCCTTGTTGCAGCTGAGATTCGCGTAGCGCGTCATTGTCTATTCTGGAAACAGTTGTTGTGAGCAACTTTCTTTGTTTTTTGTTTTGTGTTTTTAGGGCCGCACCCACGGCATACGGAGGTTCCCAGGCTAGGGGTCCAACAGGAACTGTAGCTGCCAGCCTTCGCCACAGCCACAGCAACGCAGGATCCGAGCCGCGTCTGCAACCTACACCACAGCTCACGGCAACGCCGGATCCTTAACACACTGAGCGAGGTCAGGAATCGAACCTTCAGCCTCATGGTTCCTAGTCTGATTCATTTCCACTGCTCCAAGAGGGGAATTCCCTTTTTCTTCTGGTTTTATTGAGATATAATTGGCATTCAGCACGGTGTAAGTTTAAGGTGCACAGCATAATGATTTGACTTATATACATCATGAAATATTTACAATGTGTTCAGTGAACATTCATTCATATAGATATAAAAGGAAAAGAAAAAATGTTTGTATTGCGATAACTCAGGATTTACTTTCTTATCAACTTTCATATATAACATACAGCAGCACTAATTCCATTTATCATGTTGAACATTATATCCCTAGTGCTTACTAATCTTAAAACTGGAAGTTATTCCTTTTTGACCACCTTCATCCAGTTCCCTCTTTCCCACTCCCTGCCTCTGGGAACCACAAATCTGACCTCTTTTTCTATGACTTTGTTTTTGAAGTATAAGTGACCTACAACACTATGTTTGTTCTGGTGCACAACATGGTGATTTAATATTTCTCTGCATTTCAAAATGATCACCATGATAAGTCCAGTTACCATCTGCAATGTTATACAAATATATTATGTTATTATTGACTGTATTCCCCACACTGTGCATTTCACACCTGTGATTCAGTTATTTTATAACTGGAAGTTTGTGCCTCTTAATCTCCTTCACTGATTTCTTGCATTCCTGTACCCATTTCTGTCCGTTTTTAATTGGATTATTTGTTTTCAATATGAAATGTATGAACTCTTTATATGTTTTGGATTTTAACCTCCTATTGGACATATCATTTGCAAATATCTTCTCTTACAAATACAGAGAACAAACTAATGGTTATTGGGGGAGGGGCAAAATAGGTAAAGGAGATTAAGCTATAAACTACTAGTTATGAAGTAAAGAAGTTACAGGGGGTATAATATACAGCACAAAGAATCTAGTCAGTAGGTTATGAAAATTTTGTATGGTGTATAATCTATAAAAATATCAAATCACTATATTGTATATCTGAAAACTAATATAATAATATTATAAGCAAACTGTATCTCAATAAAGAAGTAATCCATGTTTTTTGAAAACTATTTGGAAAATACAGAAAAGTATGGAAAAAATATAGAGATAAGTTCATTTCTTTGTGCGGTTATATTCCATGTACAGTTACTTTTTAAATGAGAAATACTTATAGTAAGAAATTCGGATAGTGTGATAATTAGAGGTCAGTTCTTTTCCATCGTCCTCCTTCAGACTTCCTCCTCAGGGATGCACATTGTCAAACCGATTTTGTATGCTTCCATATATTTTCCTATTGAATTACACATTCTTTAAAGACAACATTAATGGCTTCACATTAGTCCTTGTGCAGATGATGCCAAATTTCTTCTAGCATTATCTACTTAGTGGACATTTAGGTTATTTTTAAGACTTATTATAGCCTATCCTTAAAATACCTAAGGGCCAAATCCTAGGGTGTTTGCAAATGCCAGTTCTGCAAGTACCTCCAAGTTGAGAGTCAAAGCACAAAAAGACTTTGCTTTCCATTTTTTAAATCTTGTAATGATGGTTTTAACTTGAAAAGGAAAAACTCATGAATATTTTGTCCTGATGTTTTACAGTCATCGAATATGATCCAGAACTGGCAAGGAATTCGCCTTTCCCCCTATATTCAAAAGAATATATTCCACTAACCTTTTTATTCACATTCCCCAAATCATCCACTCCATAAATTTACTGAGGAACCGGGCTACCCTCTTCAGCCTGCAGTTTAATATTTGAAACTGGAGCTGAAATGGAAAATTACAGCATTTGCTCTAAAAGTTTCAGGTTACTATTATTATCCCTATAAACTGTACTCATACAGTTCAGCCAAATGTTGGGTCTTGTCTCCATCTTTACTTGAACTCATAAAATGTGACATTATAAATTCAGAAATTAAACAGCATTGCTAATACAGAACTACCTCTGGAGGTGGTTCACGAATGTTAATTATCATCCTTAAAATAATCCCCTAGACGCCAAACATTTTCTGAAATATCTCCCTTACAGCAGATACATCTGCAGATCATCCTTTTAGGAGCGTGACTCCAGTATGCAGATACTTCTGATGGTGTGATAAGATGTAGGGCATAAGAACAATCCTTTTCCACTCTTCCTAGAACCTTCCTGGTCACCAGGGAAGACTCAAGTGGTCCTGGTATATGTAGATTTCCTTGTGTCTTAAGTATCTTATAGAAAAGAGGTGGATTCATGACTTGGTAACTTTACTGCTCTAAGACTTACAAGGTTCTAATATGAACAAACCTTCTCATACCCTGGGCTTATCTTGGGCACAGATGGAATTGGGGTCTCCCACATGATTCCATTTGAAGTTGCAGGAGGACCCTCAGCTCTGAACTCCTAGAATTCTGAAGTTGGGAACACGTTCCTTGGGTAAAGGAACTGTCCACACAGGTGTCGTTTTTAAAATTAGATTTACCGTGAAGAATGAGAGTTAAAATATGGATGCAACTATATCTAGAAAAGAGAGCATTGCCGAGGGCACTACATTCCTATTGGACAGTGAAATCAGTATAAATAAGTTTCTAAAGCTTAGAATAAATGTATAATTGGTTGACAGTGACTCTAGCCCTGATTCTATGGCTTTGCAGATTCTGAGATAGAATGAGGCCTCGATGGCAAGGAACTGTGTGTTCCAGTGACAACCTTTGTCGTTGGTCTGACGGGAGGAGGTGTGGGCATTCAGGATGATTTTTGTCTATGCAAAGTCCAGATCCTTTGATGATGGAGGAGTAGTCTATTTTTTAAAAAAGAAAACTGGGATAAAAAGTATGGCAGGAGGATTTTTAATGCTTTCTCAGAGTATAAGGAGGGCATAATTTAGTTGTGGAAATAATGGAATTTCTGGCATAATTTTTGAAATTAAGACTGTCCTGGAAAATCCTTGGTTCACAAAGTATGCTGGATTAGCTGGGCTCATAGCATTAAAACAGTGCACATGCCGATGGAGAGACATGGGAGTTTAGACCAGGCAAGTGGGGAGTCTTTGAGACAGTCTCCTGTCAGGAGTCATGTGTCTCCCAGAAGTGAGCCTGGCTTGGTATCTCTGCTGCTTTTAGTTTTTGGCTGGGATCTGCCTCTGGGGAATATGGCTTTGGTGGGAAGACAGTGACGAATTTCAGAGCACAGCAGCTAGTTGACCATTGGTCAACTGTGCTCCCTGCAGTAGATCTAAGAGGTACATTGTCCTGGCCTCTACAGTACATAATTCTTCAGACACTTTTATATGACTTTGTGATCTTACATGTTACCCACATGTATATCTGCATAAATATGCATACATGTCTACATAAACATTTATGGTTTCATGAATGCAGCCATATTCCACATTTTGTTTACAACTTGTGTTTCTCATTAAATCATAATTTCTTATGAATATCATATCAGTACCTATATATCTTCTTCCTTCTTTTTAAAGAATAGAATTTCATTATTTGGCTCTACTTAATTTTATTCAACTAATCTCAGTTGATTAGCATGTGCATTCTTTCTAGTTTTTCACTATTATAAACAAGGCCATAAAAACCACTCTCACATGCATATCTTTATGTACATGTTTAACTTTTTAAATAGGGTAGATTCCTATCATTTAAATTGTTGAGCCAAAGGGCATAAAATATAAACTTTTGATAGATACTGCCAAATTGATATCCAAAATGATTTCTACCAATTTGTTCTTCTGTGTATCGTATATAATATTGCATCTTCATCCACTGCTGTACCAACTCTGGGTAACGTCGTTCTTTTAATTTTGCCAGTTTTATGAGTGAAAAATGAACATCCAGGCTATATTACTTTGTTTGTTTGTTCATTTATTTTTGCTTTTTAGGGCCACACTTGTTGCGTATGGAGTTTTCCGAGCTAGGGGTTGATTCGGAGCTGTAGCCGCTGGCCTGTGCCACAGCCACAGCAATACCAGATCTGAGCTGTGTCTTTGACCTATACCACAGCTCACGGCAATGCTGGATCCTTAACTCACTGAGTGAGGCCAGGGATCGAACTTGCATCCTCATGGATGCTAGACAGATTTGTTTCTGCTGAGCCACAACAGGAACTCCTATATAACTCATTTAAAAAGGGGAGTTCTAATATCCATGATTCCTGAGGCTTTCTGTTGTTGAATCTGCGGTGGGACCACCCTCTGTTGGGAGCCTGGCATTTGGCTTTTTGGGCTTGCAACTCTAAACTCTAAAGCAGAGAAGCAAACTGTGTATGGTCTTCTGTGCCAAATCTTCATCACAAACCCCGAAAAGCTATCTGACATGACACCATTAGACACTTGTTCCCTTTGAAATCTGAGAAGCTTTCAAAACCTAGAGCCCTGTATTAAATACATTCTTTGACCCTCAGATATAATCCAGCGTCTATGGTTTACAGATAGGAAAACTAAATTCTTTCCTAGAGGGTGCTTCGGCCAGGGTCACAGAACTAATTAATGACAGAATTTAGACTAAAACAAGATTTTCTGACTTTGTCTGGTACTCTACACTGTGAGAACACAAATAGTTATTTTTATCATAATTATAGCTAGAAATGCTGGTGTTAGCAAACTTTGTGAAAATCAAGGTACTTAAGTAAAATAGAGAAAATGAAAGCTTAAGGCAGTGAATGTTCCATATTTGAAGAATCACAATTTATATATTCATGGCACTGTGTAGCACATATGGAATCAAATGCTGTGGCTACAATAATTTAAAAGATTAAAATGTTTGACTATCATGTTTTAGGGAAAATGCCTGTGATGATTTGGCATTCTGACAAGTAATCTTTATGTGTCGTTACTATGCATATATAAACACATACTAATAGGAAGTTTGTTGGCATAGACAGTAGTTGTCAAAAGACCTTCATAATTTCCAGTGTAACCTAATAATGTGGAATCTAAACAAGTCAGTCTAACAGGCAGTGCTTCTTTTCAGGATTCTTCAGAGCTGGCTGACAGCATTCCTTTGATCATATCATTCTAGTACCCTGGGATGTAATTTATTTTAATCTGGAAATCTAAATTCTTAACTAAGGTCTCCGGGTAATTTTTACCAATATTGGACTCTGAACCAAAAAACAAGAACAGTTCTAGTTTAGGAAGGACCAAAGATCCTACTCCCTAACGGAAGATGGAAATTCTGGCCTCTCCTTTCTGCTCTCATAAGAACCTGTTAACTAATATTAATCTTTTTATACTTTTTCTTGTTTATGTTTTCCTTTGAATTTATTCTCCACTATCCTGAGTGATTTTAGTCTTTCTTTAGGATCTGTCTTTTGTTAAGCCCACATTTTTTCAGCTGTTACTTAGCTTCAGCTTGCTTGCTTGCTTACTTGCCTGCTTGCCTGCCTGCCCTCCTTCCCTCCTTCCTTCCTTCCTTCCTTCCTTCCTTCCTCCCTCCCTCCCTCCCTCCCTCATTCTCTCCTTCTCTCTCTCTCTTTCTCTTTCTTTCTTTAGTTCTTTCGTTCTGCCTTGCCCTGGGGCATGTGGAGGTTCCTGGACCAGGGATCAAACAAGCCATATCAGTGACAATGGTCAATTGTTAACCTGCGACGCCACTAGGGAACACACGTAGCCCTGTAGCTTTACTTTTGAACAGAGATCACACTGTTTTCTCTTAGCCATTTAACTGAAAACTAAAGCACAGATAATAAAAGCCACATAAAGCAAATACATGGCTTAGTGAGTTTTTGTAAGACAAGTATTCTTATAACTATCACTCAGACTTGGAAACAGAACTTAGACATGCAGCCCAGAAGCTCCTCCGTGTACCCTGATAAAATTTCCATCTTCTGGGAGTTCCTTTGTCGTGCCCCAGGTTAGGGATCCAGCATTGTCACTGCTGTAGCTCAGGTCGCTACTGCGGTGTGGGTTTGATCCCTGGCTTGAGAATTTTCTCTTGCTGCAGGCAAGGCAACCCTGCCCCTGGAGGAAAAAAAAAAAGAAACCAAACCAAACAAAGAAAAAATTTCCATCTTCTCACCCTCTGAAGTAACCACTCCCTGGGATTTTATATTTATCTCTTCTTGCATCCCTGAAGAGTATATTTTAGTTTTGCTCATTCTTATATACTTTGAAGTAGCTTTTAATCTATCCATTTATTTTCCTTGTAATTTGTTGAAGAACTTGAGGCATTTGACCAGTATCACCCATCACTATTATCCAACACTGTAGCATTATCCTCAGTCTGGATTTTGTTGATTGCATGTTTATGGTGCAGTTCATCATGCTCTTCTGTCCTTTGAGTTTCCTGCAAGTTGTCAGATTTTGCAAAGTATTTATCAGACTTAAGATCAGTCCCTTTGGCAATATGGGTGGTTGCGTGGTCTTTCATCAGGAGGCACATCATGTTTGTTGTTTATCTTTGTGATACTAGCAGCAGTTGATACTCAGTATCCAACTCCATTAATTTATTGGGAATAGGAAAATGGTGACATTTTATTCTTTATTCTTCACTTATTAATTTTAGTATTTTTATAAAAAGATGCTTGCCCTCATGTACTGTTTTGTTACCCAGTGTTATAGCTCATGTAAGAAAGGCTATATAAATGAAAAACATATAGTGAGACTTAAAACATGCATAGAAGTACAATGCACCAACAAAAGTAAAAAGGAAATAATTTGTAATCTCCTTGTTTGTCTTTTTTATAGCCCTTGTTCTGAAGTTTCCTTTGTCTGATATTAATATAACCACTGCAGCTTTCTTATGCTTATTGTGTGTATGATGTTTTTGTCCATCAGTTTACTTTTAACCTGTATATCTTTATATTTAAAAAGAGTTTCTTACAGATGGCATGTATTTGGTTCATGCTTTTTAAATATCCAATCCTACAGTTTTTTGTTTGTTTTAAAAATTGAGGTGTTTAGACCATTTGCAGTTAATATAATTCTTTATTCGCTTAGATTTAAATCCACTCTCATTAGTTATTTTCTATGTATTCCATTTGTCTTTTACTCCTTTCTGTCCTCTTTTCCTACCTGCTTTTGGTTTGTTTATTTTTTTGTATGTGTTCCTATTTTCTTTTTTTCTAGTCTTCTTTTTTAATAATAATTTTAATTTTTTCCGTTATATCTGATTTACAGTCTTACGTCAATTTTCTACTGCACAGCAAGGTGACCCAGTTACACACATATGTATATATTCTTTTTACTCACATTATCATGCTCCATCAAAGTGACCAGACATAGTTCCTAGTGCTGTACAGCAGCATTCCATTGCTTATCCATTCCAAAGGCAATACTTTGCATCTATTAACCCCACATTCCCAGTTCCTCCCACTCCCTTCCCCTCCCTCTTGGCAACCACGAGTCTGTTCTCCATGTCCATGATTTTCTTTTCTGTGGAAAGGTTCATTTGTGCCATATATTATATTCCAGATGTAAATGATATCACATGGTATTTGTCTCTCTCTTTCTGACTTACTTCACTTAGTATGTCTCTAGTTCCATCCATGTTGCTGCAAATGGCATTATGTTGTCCTTTTTTATGGCTGAGTAGTATTCCATCGTGTATATATACCACATCTTCTTAATCCAATCATCTGTTGATGGACATTTAGGTTGTTTCCATGTCTTGGCTATTGTGAATAGTGCTGCAATGAACATGCGGATGCATATGTCTTTTTCAAGGAAAGTTTTGTCTGGATATATGCCCAGGAGTGGGATTGCTGGGTCATATGGTAATTCTGTATTTAGTTTTCTTAGGTAACTCCATATGTTTTCCATAGTGGTTGTACCAATTTACATTCCTACAAACAGTGCAGGAGGGTTCCCTTTTCTCCACACCCTCTCCAGCGTTTATTTGTGGACTTACTAATGATAGCCATTCTGACTGGTGTGAGGTGCTTTTGGTTTAATTGAGCATTTTTTAGGATTCCATTTTATCTTTACTGTGGAGATACAGTTTTACTGTGGATATATAGTATATAGATATGTGTGTATATATACACATACAAATATGTATACATCTATATACACATACTAGTATTTCATTTTAATTTCAGTTGTTGCTCTGGAATTTAACAAAACTTATATTTGGCTTATAGTCTACCTCCAGTAATATTTTTGTGGAAGGATTGCTATCAATTTTTTATTTTCCATGAATTGTGATATCATTTTGATGCATTATTCATCTATGTAGGTTATAAGCCTCACAATATATTTTGATCTTTTTAAAACTTTAGACATCCAATTTTCTTTTTTTTTTTGTATGGCCACACCCACAGCATATGGAAGTTCCCAGGCCAAGGACTGAATTAGAGCTGTAGCTGTGACCTGTGCCACAGCTATGGCAACACCAGATCTTTTAACCTACTGCACCAGGCTGGGGATAGAACCAGAGCCACTACAGTCAGATTCTTAACCCACAGTGCCATAGTGGGAACTCTACTGATTATCCCATAAAGAAAGAAAAAAAATTATAATTGCTCTTATTTAAAACATAATGTCCAATATTCTTTTAATCCTTATGTGAATCTATATTTTATCTGGTATTATACTCTTTCTGCTTAAGAACTTATAGCATTTCTTACAGTACTGATTTACTGACATTTGATTCTCTTACCTTTTGTTTGTTTGAAAAAGTGTCTATCTTCTCTTCATTTTTTATCTTCCCTTCATTTTTGAAAGATAATTTTGCTAGGTACATAATTCTAAAATGATCAGTTTTATTTTCATTTTTTATTTAAATATTTTCCTTTGAATAAGGCTTATATAATTTCTGATGAAATGTTTGTTAATCTTTTTATGTGTAATGTTGCATTTTAAATTGTATTTTTCTTTGAAGTATATTTGACATAAAGTATTAGTTTTAGGTATACAACATAATGACTTGACATTTGTATACATTATGAATTGATCACCATAAGTCTAGTAGCCATTTGTCACCACAAAAGTTATTGCAATATTATTGACTATATTCAATATCCTGTACATTATAGCCCCGTGACTTATTTAATAACTGGAAGTTTGTACCTCTTAATATGCTTCATCTATTTTATCCAACCTCTCCAACCCCTTCCCCTCCCAGTGACCACCAGTTTGTCTTCTGTATCTTTGAGTATGTTTGTTTTTTAGATTCCACTTATAGGTGAAATCATATGGTATCCCACTGTATGTGTATGTGCGTGTGTATGTGTGTGTGTGTGTATGCATGAGAATATCACATCTTCTTTATCCATTCAAAGCTGAGCATGAGGACAGTACGTCTTCCCATCTGTTTGTGTTGTCTTCAGTTTCCTTCATCAATGTATTATAGTTTTCAGAGTACAGGTCTTTCACCAACTTGTTAAAATTGTTCCTAGTTATTCTATTCTTTTGATGCAACTGCAAATGGAATTGTTTTCTTAATTTCTCTTTCTGATAGCTTGTTACTAGTATGGAAACACAACAGATTAATGCTTGTTGATTTTGCACCCTGTAGTATTATTGATTTCATTTATTAGTTCCAATAATTTTTTGGTGGAGTATTAAGGGTTTTTTATATATTGTGTCATGTCATCTGCAAATATTAACAGTTTTATTTCTTCTTTTCCAATTTGAATTCCTATTATTATTTTTTCTTTTCTGATTGCTGTGGCTAGGAATTCCAATGTTAGGTTGAATAAAAGTGGCAAGGGTGTACATTTTGTCTTATTCCTGATCTTAAAGGAAATTCTTTCTACTTTTCACCACTGAGTCTGATGTGTGTTTGTTGTCTGGAGGTGTTTATTAAGTTGAGCTATGCTGCTTCTATGAGAGCATATTTTGTTCACATAGAATAATTTGTTGAGATTTTTTTAAAAATCATAAATAGATATTGAATTTTGTCATGTGCTTTTACTATATCTGTTGAGATGGTCATATGACTTCTATCTTGTATTTTTTAATGTGGTGTATCATGCTGACTGATTTTCAGACATGTAAGCATCCTTGCATCTTTTCAATAAATCTCACTTAATCAGGGTGTATGATTCTTTTAATGTATTGTTGAATTTAATTGGCTAGTATTTGTTGAGGAATTTTCATCAGGGATATTAGACTGTAATTTTTCTTTTTTTTGTATTGTCTTTATCTGTTCTTGGTATTAGGGTGACTCTGGCCTTGTAAAATGAATTTGGTAGTGTTACTTCCTCTGAAGTTTTTTTTGGGGGGAACAGTTTGAGAACGATAGGTGTTAACTCTTCTTTTTTTTCAGTCTTTATTTTTTACATTTTTAAAAATGATTTTTATTTTTTCCACTATAGTTGGTGTACAGTGTTCTGCCAATTTTCTTTTTCTTTCTCTCTCTCTCTCTCTCTTTTTGTTTTTTTTTTTGCCTTTTAGGGTTGCACCCGTGGCATATGGAGGTTCCAGGCTAAGGGTCGAATCAGAGCTGTAGCTGTGGCCCTGGCCACAGCAACACAGGATTGGAGCTGTGTCTGCAACCTACACCACAGCTCGTGGTAGTGCCAGATCCTTAACCCACTAAGCAAGGCCAGGGATCAAACCTGCATCCTCATGGATGCTAGTCAGAGTCATTAACCGCTGAGCCACAATAGGAACGCCTATCAGTTTTCTACTGTACGACAGAGTGACCCAGCTCCCTTCACCCTGCTCTCCCTCTCTCTCTCTCTCACACACACACACAATTCTTTTTCTCACGTTATCCTCCATCAAGTCCCATCACAAGTGACTACATATAGTTCCCTGTGCTATACAGCAGGATCTCATTGTTTATCCACACCAAATGCAATAGTTGGTATCTATTAACCCCAGACTCCAGGTCCATCCCATTCCCTCCCCTGTCGCCTTAGCAACCACAAGTCTGTTCTCCAAGTCCATGATATTCTTTTCTGTGGATTCATTTGTGCCATATATTAGATTCCAGATATAAGTGATATCATATGGTATTTGTCTTCCTCTTTCTGACTTATTTCACTTAGTATGAATCTCTAGTTCCATCCATGTTGCTGCAAATGGCATTATGTTGTTCTTTTTTATGGCTGAGTAGTATTCCATCGTGTATATATACCACATCTTCTTAATCCACTCATCTGTTGATGGACATTTAGGTTTTTTCCATGTCTTGGCTATCGTGAGTAGTTCTGAAATGAACATGCATGTGCATATATCTTTTTCAAGGAAAGATTTGTCCAGTTATGTGCCCAAGAGTGGGATTGCTGGGCCATATGGTAGTTCTATATTTGGTTTTCTGAGGTACCTCCATACTGTTTTCTATAGTGGTTGTACCAATTTAAATTTCTACCAACAGTGCAGGAGGGTTCCCTTTTCTCCACACCCTCTCCAGCATTTGTTATTTGTGGACTTATTAATGATGGCCATTCTGACTGGTATGAGGTGGTACCTCATAGTAGTTTTGATTTGCATTTCTCTAATAGTCAGTGATGTTGAGCATTTTTTCATGTGCTTGTTGGCCATCTGTATATCTTCTTTGGAGAAATGTCTATTCAGGTCTTTTGCCCATTTTTCATTTTTTTTTTTTTGCTGTTGAATTGTATAAGTAATTTGTATATTTTAGAGATTAAGCCCTTGTCGGTTGCATCATTTAAAACTATTTTCTCCCATTCTGTAGGCTGTGTTTTTGTTTTGGTTTGTAGTTTGCTTTGCTGTGCAAAAGACTGTGTGTTTGGTTAGGTCCCATTGGTTTCTTTTTCCTTTTATTTCTGTTGCTTTGAGAGACTGACCTGAGCTTGCTTTGAGAGACTGACCTGAGCAACCATTGTAAGGTTGCTTACAATGGTGAGCAACCATTTGTAAGGTTGATGTCAGAGAATGTTTTGCCTATGTTCTCTTCTAGGAGTTCGATGGTATCTTGTCTTATGTTTAAGTCCTTTAAGGCATTTTGAGTTTATTTTTGTGCATGGTGTGAGGGTGTGTTTCAGTTTCATTGATTTACATGTGGCTGTCCAGTTTTCCACTTGCTGAAAAGACTTTCTTTTTCTTATTTTATATTCTTGCCCCCTTGGTTGAAGATAATTGATGCTAGGTGTCTGGGTTTGTTTGTGGGTTCTCTATTCTGTTCCATTGGTCTATATGTCCATTTTGGTGCCAGTACCACACTGTCTTGATTACTGTGGCTTTGTAATACTGCCAAAGTCTGGGAGAATTATGCCTCCTGCTTCGTTTTTGTTCCCCAGGATTGCTTTGGCAATTCTGGGTCTTTTGTGATTCCATATAAATTTTTGTATCATTTCTTCTAGTTCTTTTTTTTTTATCTTTCTTTTATTTCATTTAACATAATGGCCCCAAGGTCATCCAAGTTGTTACAGATGGCAAGATTACATTCTTTTTTATGGCTGAATCATATTCCATTATATATATGTACATATATATATATATATATATATATATATATATACACACACACACACACACATATATATACACACACACACACGCATATGTATATATACACATACACATACAAACACACACACACACACACACACACACAGATCACATATTTATCCATTCATCCATCAATGGACAGTTGGGCTGATTTTGCATCTTGATGCCTACATCTTCTTGTTAGCATTTTCACTTTCATTAAAAATACCTTGCAGCTGGTTGCAATATGTAGTACTTGTTTTGATCAAAACCAACTGCAAAAAATGTTTGTGAGACAAGTGGAGTGATTTAAATACTGACTATTTGAAGTTAAATATTTATTGCTCTTTGGTAACAGTATTATGTTTTTTTTTTAAATCTTTATCTTTCCACATGCATACTTAAGAATTAACCAATAAAAGGATATGATGTATAGAATTTGCTTTACGTTTCAAAGAATCCATAGTCTGTTAGGGACTTGTATATGGGTGAGAGTATAATGAAGATTGCCCTTATGTTGGTATTTGTTGAAACTGGATTGTGGGTACATGGAGGCTCTTTATACGGTTCTACTTTTATATACATTCAGACTGTTGCATTATAGAACTATAAACAAACAAAACTGGAGAACTGAAGAGTGAGAGAACCAATGAAAGGGTAATCCATACAAAATCACACAAAGATTAAAAGGATAAATAAGTGTTCTTAGGGTGTCCTCTTTTTTTTTTTTTTTAAAGGGTGTCCTCTTAAATGGCTTTGAAATATCACCTTGAACTCTTGTCTGTCACAATCCATTTTCCTTGTCATACAGATCAGATTTGTTGACTAATATCGTGGAAGTTCACACATGCCTGCAACATGGATAATATTGTTTAAATATATCTATTATAATTAAATATAATTAGGCTAGAATTTATAAGGGATATGCTTAGAAGCTGCACTATAAAGTACTTTGTGTAGTATACTTGTTTTAGTTATTCTTATTAATAACCTCCCATTTTAAATATTGGTGTTTTTCTAGTTGCATAGTCTTTTACTAGATGTATCCCTTATTAATAGCATACTTCTGGGAATTCCCTGATAGCCTAGTTGTTAGGATTTGGTGTCTTCACTGCTGTGGCTTGGGTTTGACCCCTGGTCCAGGAACTTCTGCACAGCAAGGCCAAAAAAATAAAGTAAAATAAAATAAAAACAACAAAGCTCAAAAAAATAGCATACTTCTAAGTATTCTAAGCTAAAGAAATTTGCTGATAGAAAGCTATTTTTGGCTTATCCTACTTTTAATAAGCTAAGTTCTATTTTTCATTTAACTATAATAATCATTCTAGCATTTTACTAGATTTTTGTGTTTCCATTTACTTAAAAAATTATTCCTTATTTTTTTCTTAACCATCACTGTCTGCATATTTTATCAGTACAAAATACTGTGTTCCCACTAATATATGTTAATTCTTAGCCATCAGCTGATTGTGCTTCTACATATAGTACTATTGTTAATCAATAATCTGAGTATCTGAGGGCTGTTCTTTTTTTCCCATTGCTTAATGAATTTTATTACAATTATAGGTGTATAAAAATCATCACAAGTCAATTTGATAGCATTTCCATCCCAAAACCTCAGTGCATCCGCCAACCCCCCAGATTGTCTTATTTGGAAACCATAGGTTTTCCAAAGTCTGTGAGACATTGACTGTTCTACAAAGAAGTTCATTTTGTCTTTTAAGTTTCCACATATAGGTGGTAGCATTGGATGTTACTGTCTAATTGTCTGACTGGTTTCACATTGCATGATAATTTCTAGGTCCATCCATGTTGCTATAAATGTTGGTAATTCGTTCCTTTTAATGGCTGAGTAACATTCCATTGTGTGTATGTACCATATCTTCCCTATCCTCTCCTCTGTCGATGGGCATTTAGGTTGTTTCCATGACCTGGCTATTGCATAGAGTGCTGCGATGAACACTGGAGTACACATGTCTTTTTGAGTCATGGTTTCCTCTGGATAGATGCCCAGAAGTGGGATTGCTGGATCAAATGGTAATTCTATTTTGAGTTTTCTGAGGAATCTCCATACTGTTTTCCACAGTGGTTGCACCAGTTCGCATTCCCATCAACAGTGTAATAGGGATTCTTTTTCTCCACACCCTCTCCAGCACTTATTGTTTGTAGACTTTTTGATAATGGCCATTTTGGCTGGTGTAAGGTGGTACCTCATAGTGGTTTTGATTAGCATTTCTCTAATGAGGAGTGATGTTGAGCATCTTTTCATGTATTTATTTGCCATCTGCATGTCTTCTTTGGAGAATTGTCTGCCTAGATCCTCCACCCATTTTTTTGATAGGGTCGTTTGTTTTTTTTGGTATTGAATTGTAGGAGGTGTTTGTAAAATTTGGAGATTAATCCCTTGTCAGTCGATTCATTTGCAAATATTTTCTCCCATTCTGTGGGCTGTCTTTTCATTTTGTTTAGGGTTTCCTTTGCTGTGCAGAAGCTTTGAAGTTTAATTAAGTCCCATTTGTTTATTTTTCTTTTTATTGTCCTTTGACAGATGGATCTGAGATGTTGCTATCATTTATGTGAGAGAGAGAGTGTTTGGCCTATGTTTTCCTCTAAGATTTTTATATAGTATCTGGTGTTACATCTAGATCTTTAATCCATTTTGGGTTTATTTTTGTGCATGGTGTTAGGAAGTGTTCTAGTTTCATTTTTTTACATGTGGCTGTCCAGTTTTCCCAGCACCATGTATTGAAGAGGCTGTCTTTTGTCCAATGTATATTCTTGCCTCCTTTGTCATAGATTAGTTGACTATAGATGTGTGGGTTTAATTCTGGGCTTTCTATCCGGTTCCACAGATCTATATTTCTGTCTTTGTGCCAGTATCATATGGTTCTGATGACTGAAGCTTTGTAGTATAGCCTGAAGTCAGGGAACCTGATTCCTCCAGCTCCATTTTTCTTTTTCAAGATGTCTTTGGCTATTCTGGGTCTTTTGTGCTTCCAAACAAACTTTAAAATATTTTGTTCTAGTTCTGTTAAAAAGGTCCTTGGTAATTTGATAGGGATTGCATTGAATGTGTATATTGCCTTGGGTAGTATAGTCATTTCGATAATATTGACTCTTCCAATCCAAGAGCATGGTATGTCTTTCCACCTGTTCACGTCATCCTTGATTTCTTTCATCAGTGTCTTATAGTTTTTGAGTGCACGTCTTTTGTCTCTTTCGGTAGGTTTATTCCTGAGTATTTGATTCTTTTTGATGTGATGGTAAACGGGATTGCTTCCCTAATTTTTCTTTCTGATCTTTCATTTTTAGTATATAGAAATGCAGTTGATTTCTGTGTATTAATTTTGTATCCTGCAAATTTGCCAAATTCATTGATGAGCTCTACCAGTTTTCTGGTAGAGTTTTTAGGATTTTCTAGGTATAGTTTCATGTCATCTGCAAAAAGTAATAGTCTGACTTCTTCCTTTCCAATTTGGATTCTTTTTATTTCTTTTACTTCCCTGATTGCTGTGGCTAGGACTTCCAGAACTATGTGAAATAGTGGTGGCGAGAGTGGACATCCCTGTATTGTTCCTGATCTCAGCAGGAATTCTTTCAACTTTTCACCATTGAGAATGATATGAGCTCTGGGTTTGTCATAGATGGCTTTTATTATGTTGAGTTAGGATCCCCCTATGCCCACTTTCTGAAGGGTTTTTATCAGAAATGAGTGTTGGATTTTGTCAAAGGCTTTTTCTGCATCTATGGAAAGGATCATATGGTTTTTATTCTTCAGTTTGTTAATGTGGTGTATCACACTGACTGATTTGTGGAATTGAAGAATCCTTGCATCCTTGGGGTATTCCCACTTGATCATGATGTACAATCCTCGTAGTGTATTGTTGAATTCGGTTGGCTAGTATTTTGTTGAGGATTTTTGCATCTGTGTTTATCAGTGAAATTGGCCTGTAATTTTCTTTTTTTGTGGTAACTTTGTCTAGTTTTGGTATCAGGGTGATGGTTGCCTCATAGAATGAGTTGGGAGTGTCCCTTCCTCTGCAATTTTTTGGAAGAGTTTCAGAAGGATAGGCATTAGTTCTTCTCTAAATGTTTGATAGAATTCAGCTGTGAAGCCATCTGGTCCTGAACTTTTGTTGGAAGTTTTTAATCACAGTTTCAATTTAAGAACTTGTGATTGGTCTATTCATATTTTCTGTTTCATCTTGGTTTAGTCTTGGAAGATTGTACTTTTCTAAGAATTTGTCCATTTCTTCTAGGCTTTCCATTTCATTGCCATATAGTTGCATATAGTAGTCTCTTATGATCCTTTGTATTTCTGTGATGTCTGTTGTTCCTCTCCTTTTTTCATTTCTAATTTTATTGATTTGTGTCCTCTCTCTCTTTTTTTCTTGAGAAGTCTGGCTAAGCGTTTATCAATTTTGTTGATCTTTTCAAAGAACCAGCTTTTAGTTTCATTGATGTTTTCTAGGTTTTCTTCATTTCTATTTCATTGATTTCTGCTCTGATTTTATGATTTCTTTTCTTCTACTAACTTTAGTCTTGTCTGTTCTTCCCTCTCTAGCTGCTTTAGATGTAAAGTGAGGTTGTTTATTTGAGCTTTTTCTTGTTTCCTGAGGTAGGCTTGTATTGCTATATACTTTCCTCTTAGAACTGCTTTTGCTGCATCCCAGAGGTTTTGGGGTGTGGTGTCTTTGTTGTCATTTGCTTCTAGGTATTTTTTAATTTCCTCTTTGATTTCTTCAGTGATCCATTGGTTGTTCAGTAGCGTGTTGTTTAGTCTCCACGTGTTTGTATTTTTTGCCATTTTTTTCTTGTTGATTTCCAGCCGTATGGCATAGTGGTCAGAAAAGATATTTGATATGATTTTAATTTTCTTAAAGTTACTGAGGCTTGATTTGTAGCCCAGGATGTGCTCAATCTTAGAGAATGTTCCATGCGCACTTGAGAAGAATGTGTATTCTGTTGCTTTTGGATGGACTGTCCTATAAATATCTATTAAGTCCATCTGATCTAATGCTTCATTCAGGGCCTGTGTTTCCTTATTGATTTTCTGCCTGGATGACCTGTCCATTGCTGTAAGTGGGGTGTTAAAGTCCCCCACTATGATGGTGTTCTTGTTGATTTCTCCTTTTAAGGTTGTTAGCAGTTGCCTTATATACTGTGGTGATCCTATGTTGGGTGCATAGATATTTAAAATTGTTATATCTTCTTCTTGGATTGATCCTTTGATCATTATGTAGTGGCCTTCCTTGTCTCTTATTATGTTCATTTTAAAGTCTATTTTGTCTGATAGGAGTATTGCTACTTCGGCTTTCTTTTGATGTCCGTTTGCATGGAATATTTTCTTGCATCCTCTTACTTTCAATTTGTATGTGTCCCTAGAAATGAAGTGGGTCTCTTGAAGACAGCATATATATGGGTCTTGTTTTTGTATCCACTCAGCTAGTCTATGTCTTTTGGTTGGGGCATTCAGTCCATTAATATTTAAGGTAATTATTGATATGTATGCTCTTATTGCCATTTTTTTAACTGTTTTGGGTTTTTGTTGCTCTTTTTTCTTACCTTATTCTCTTGTCTCCTCTCACAAGATGACTCTCTTTAATGTTGTATTTGAGTTGATTTTTCTTATTTGTTTGTGTATCAATTGTAGATTTTTGGTTTGCAGTTACCCTGAAGTTTTGATATAGGAGTCTATACGTAAATGAGATCGTTTTAAGTTCTTGGTTTCTTCCTTGCACATGTGTCTCCAGTGTCCTGCATATGTGCTCTCTTCTCACAATTTCTGATTTTGGTAGCACAATTGTGCATGGATGATTTAGTATCTTTACTGTATATATGCCTTTCCTGGTGAGCCTTGTCATTTGTGGTGTTTTTGTTTCTGCTTCTGGCCTTTTCTTTTCTGCCTAGAGAAGTTCCTTTAGGATTTGTTGTAAAGCTGGTTTTGTGTTGCAGAAATCTCTTAGCTTTTGCTTATCTGTAAAGGTTTTGATCTCTCCTTCAAATCTGAATGAGAGCCTTGCTGGGTAAAGTAATCTTGGTTGGAAATTTTTTCCTTTCATCACATTGAGTTTGTCATGCCATTCCCTTCTGGCCTGCAGAGTTTCAGCTGAAAAATCTGTTGATAACCCTATCGGGGTTCCCTTGTATGTCATTTGCTTCCTTTCCCTAGCTGCTTTCCATATTTTCTCTTTGTCTTTAATTTTGGTCATTTTGATTAATATGTGTCTCGGGGTGTTCCTTCTTGGGTTTATTTTATGTGGTACTCGTTGCGCTTCCTGGATTTTGTTGAGTGGTTCCTTTCCCATATTAGGGAAGTTTTTGGCTATTATCTCTTTGAATATTTTTTCTGTCCCCTTCTCTCTCTCTTCTCCCTCTGGCACCCCTATAATATGGTTGTTAGTAGTTTTAACATTATCCCAGAGTTCTCTAAGACTCTCCTCACTTCCTTTCAATCTTTTATCTCTTTTCTCTTCTGCATTAGTGATTTCCACTAATCTGTCCTCCACCTCACCGATTCGTTCTTCTGCCTCCTGTATTCTACTCTTGGCCGCTTCTAATGAATTTTTGTTTCAGTTATTGTATTTTGCATCTCTTTTGTTTAATTTTTACATCTTGTATTTCTTTGCTCAGTATTTCCTGTAAATTATCAATCTTTGCCTCCAGTTTATTTCCAATGCCTTGCATCATCTTCAGCATCAACAATCTAGTCTCTTTCTGGGAGGCTGATAATCTCCTAATCACTGAGCTGTTTTTCTGGGGTTTTCTCTTTCTCCCTTATCTGAGTTATAGTTTTCTGTCTTTTCATTTTCATAGGGTTTTGGTGTGGTAACCTCTCTTAGTTCTGGTGTTTGCCTCCCCCGTGGCTAAAGTTGGTGGTGGTGGGGCTTGTTGTAGGCTTCCCAATGGGAGGGACTGATGCCCGCTCACTGGTAGGTGGGGTTGATTCTTATCCCTCTGTTGGGTGGGGCTTTGTCTCTGGATGTGATTAGAGGCTGGCTGCGTGCCTGAGGGGTCTTTAGGCAGCCTGTTTACTGATGGGTGGGGATGAGATCCCACCTGGATTATTGTTTGGCCTGGGGCTTCTCAGCTCTGATGGGAGGGATCAGATTTTCCCAGAAATGGCCCCCTGCAGAGAAAAGCAGGCTGCTGAATGTCCCCGAGAGCTTCGCTTCCAATGCCCTTCCCCCAACAACAAGACACAGTCACCCCAGTTTTCCCAGGAGATCCTCCAGGAATTGCAGTCAGGTTCTACCTGGATTCCTGTGGAGACTTTGTTTTGCCCTGGGACCCAGTGCATGTCAAAGTCTGTGTGTGCCTTTCAAGAATGGGATCTCTGTTTTCCCCAGTCCTGTGGAGCTCCTGCACACAAACCCTGCTGGCCTTCAATGCCAGATGCTCCAGGGGCTCTTTCTCCCTGTGCCAGATCCCCAGGTGTAGGGATTTAATGTGGGGCTCAGAACTTTCAGTCCTATAGGTGAATCTCTGTGATGTAGTTACTTTCCAGTCTGTGGGACTTCCTACCCAGGAGGTACGGGGTTGCTTCTATCATGTAATCGCCCCTCCTACCTCTTGATGTGGTCTCCTCTTTGTCTTCTGGAGTAGAATATCTTTTTTGGAAGTTTACAGTCCATTTGGTTGCAGGTTGCTCAGCATTTCGTTGTAGTTTTATTGTTTTTTGGGAGAGAAGTTGAGCTCCAGTCCTTCTATTCTGCCATCTTAATCCAATCTGGGGGCTGTTCTTTATCTGTATATACTAACACACTGTTGGGAGTAATTCTTGGGCGTAGTATCCATGGTGAACAGAGGCACTGATGATGATCAAAGACAGCCTGTTCTGCTGATTCCTGTTAAGACTGACAGTTCGGGCATCCATTCCCTTCTTATTTTCTTTTGAGTCCGTTCAATTGATCACTCCCCATTAGGCTGACATTCACCTCATACCTGGTTTGGAGAGTCCACGCAGGATCAGAACTGGACCGCTCTGCTGTCAGATGCCTGCATGTTTCCCCATAGCATCATTTTCTGCCAGAGGAGCAAATGGTTCATCCCAGATTTCTCTCCACAGGGAGGCAGGCTGGTAGTTGATGAGGACTCCCGACACCGGAGTGGCCAGTTCTTCCCAGGCCACACTGCAGCAAACACTGGGTGGGTGACCTGCCAGACCGGGTATTGTTTTCACACTCTCATTTGTTCTAGTTCTGTGAAAACTGTTGTGGGTAATTTGATAGGGATTGCATTGAATCTGTAGGTTGTTTTAGGTAGTATGGCCATTTTTATAATATTAATTTTTCTAGCCCAGGAGCATGGAATATCTTTCCATTTCTTAGCATCCTCTTTAATTTCCTTGATTAACATTTTATAGTTCTCAGCATATGAATCTTTAACCTCCTTGGTCATATTTATTCTTATGTATTTAATTTTTTGTGTGCAATTTTAAAACATACTGTATTTTTGTGTTGCTTTTCTAATATTTCATTGCTAGTATATAGAAATGTAATAGATTTCCAAATGTTAATCTTGTATCCTGCTAGTTTGCCAAATTTTTTGATCAGTTCCTGTAGTTTTTGTGTGGAGTCCTTCCTGTTTTATATATATAGTTTCATGTCTTCTGCATACAGTGACAGTTTTACCTCTTCTCTTCCAACTTGGATACATTTTATTTCTTTTGTTTGTGTGATTGCTGAGGCTAGGACTTACATTAAATAAAAGTGTTGAGTGTAGGCATCCTTGTCTTTTTACAGATTTTAGCAGGAAGGCTTTCATCTTTTCTCCATTGAGTATTGTATTGGCTGTGGGTTTGTCATAAATAGCTTTTATTATGTTAAGATATGTTCCCTCTATACCCACTTTACTAAGAGTTTTGATCATGAATGGATGTTGGAGTCCTGAGGTGACTGGAGCTGCAAGTGGAGCCTGTTCACAGCCCCCTAGTGGTGCAGGCCACACCCCCCTCTGGTTTCTGAGATGACTGTTTTTGTTTGTCCCTTCCTCCTATAGCTCACACAAGAGGTTCTGCACTGAGTTTAGCCCCCTGCTACTCTTAGCCCACACAAGAGGTGCCCGGCCACCCATAGCCCATAAAAGAGGCACCTGGTTTCCTGTATCCCATGCAAGTGGCCTCTGCCACCCATAGCCTGTGACAGAGGCCCCATGCCCTCTGAGAGTCTGTGCATGAGCAGGGAAAGAGACTTCTGTGGTAGTCCTCATCTCTTCCTCTCACCTTCCCCAACCATGGCACTTTGCTTCTTCTGGACCCAGACCTCCTCCTGGGTTCCCTCAACTGTGGCATTCTCCCCAGCCTGTGGAGCACCCCTCCCTAGCCCCCCAGGCTCTCTCCACACAGCTAACCCTAGTCCTTTCCCTGGAACTGACCTCAGGAGCCTAAGCCTCAGTGCCCAGCCCACACCTGAGCATCTCAGGCTGTGGTGTCCAGGGCTGTGGTGCAGATAGTCTGTGCAGCTCTCACTCTGCTTTACCCTCCTCAGTCCAGCTGCTGAACTTTTCTCAGTCACTTTGAAATCCCTCCATCTAGGCTGATGTCTCTGTTGGTTGGGTGGCTTGCAGGGTGTGGGTTCCTTTCCTCTTTAACAGCTTCCTCTCGGGAGTGCTAGTCCCATCCTAATTCCTTTTCTCTTTCTTTTTTTTTCTTTGTTCTACCCAGTTATGTGGAAGGTTTCTTGCTCTTTTTGGATGTTTAAGTTATTCTGCCAGCATTCAGTAGATGTTCTGTGTGAATCGTTCTACATGCAGATTTTTTTTTTTTTTGATGCGTTTGTGGGAGGAGGTGAGGACGACATCTTACTCCTCCACCTCTTGATTCTTCTCCCCCTTAACTCTTCTTAAGAGTGTTGTAGAATTCACCAGTGAAGCCATCTGGTCCTGGGCTTTTTTTTTGGAATTATATTATTGCATTAATTTAATTTCACTGTTGGTAATTGATCTGTTTGTATTTTCTACATCATCTTGATTCAGTCTTAAAATTGTGTTCTCTAAGAATTTTTCCATTTCTTCCATTTTATCCACTTTATTGGCATATAATTATTCTTAGTAATCTCTTATGATCATCTGCATTTCCATGATGTTAGTTGTAACTTCTCCTCTTTCATGTTTGTTTTTAAGTATTTTGGCCCTCTTTCTTTTTTCTTGATGTCTTACTAAATGTTATCAATTTTGTATATCTTTTCAAATAATCAGCTCTTAGTTTCATTGATCTTTCCTATTTTTTTAGTTTTTTTTTTAATTTTTCTGTTCCAACACTATTATTCTTTCCTTCTGCTAACTTTGGATTTTTTTTTTGGGGGGGGTTCTTCTATGTATTTGAGTACTCCTATATCAGATTCATTTCTACTTATAATTGTTATATTTTCTTGTTGAGTGAGTCCTTTATTATTAAGTATTGTCCTTTGTTTTCTCTTGTTATAATCTTTGTGTTAAAGTCTCTTTTGTCTGATATAAGTATTGCTATCTAGTTTTATTTCCATTTGCACGGAAAACTTTTTACTATCCCCTCACTTTCAGTCTGTGTGTATATTTTTAGATTTTAAGTACTTATTGACATTTTGTTAATTGTTTTCTAGTTGTTTTTATATGTAGATATTTTGTTGTTGCTCCTTTCTTCCTTTGCTCTCTTGTGATTTGATGTCTACCTTTAGGCTTATGTTTGGATTCTTTTCTTTTTTGTTTGATGATTATAATTTTTTGATTTGTGTTACCATGAGGGGTGTGTGTGTTTGTGTATGCATGTGTATGTGTGTGTATGTATGTGTATGCGTACCCACATGATTAAGCTGATGGTTTTCTAAGTTTGAATGCATTATAACAGCCCTGAATTTTTACTCCTTCCCCACATTTAACGTTTTTGACATGACATTTTATCTTTCTGTTTTTTGTGTTATTTAACTACTTATTGTGGATATATGTTATTTTACTATTTTTGTCTTTTAACCTTCCTGCTGGCTTTATAAGTGGTTGATCCACTACCTTTTAATGTGTGTTTGCCTTCACCAGTGATATTTTTCCTTTCATACTCATATCTTTCAATGGTCTTTTTTGCTTATAGAGGCCCCTTTAACATTTCTTACAAAGCTGGTTTAGTGCTGCTGAACTCTTTTAGCTTTTGCTTGTCAGTAAAATTCTTCCTCTCGCCTTCAAATTTGAGTAATAGTCTTACTAGGTAGAGTATTCTTATTCATAGGTATTTTTCCTTTTATCATCTTGAATATGTTGTACCACTCCTTTCTGACTGCTGAAAATTCAGCTGATAGTTTTATGGGAGTTCCACTGTATCTAAGCAGTTACTTTTCGATTGCTGCTTTTAAGATTCTTTCTTTAATTTTTACAGTTTTAACTATAATGTATATTGGTGTAGACCTCTCTGAGTTTATCTTATTTGGGATTCTCTGTGCTTTCTGGACGTGGATGTCTGTTTTATTGCTCACTTTAGGGAAACTTACAGCTCTTATTTTTTTCAACTAAGTTCTCTTCTCCTTTCTCTCACTTCTCCTTCTGTAACCCCTATAATGTAAATGTTAACATGCTTTATCTTGTCTCATAGGTTTCTTAACCTATCTTAATTTTTAAAATTCTTTTTTTCTGTTCAGCTTAGTGATTTCTACTATCCTGTCTTCCATGTAACTGATCTTTCTTCATCTAATCTGCTCTTGATTTCATCTAGTGTATTCTTCATTTCAGTTATTGCATTCTTCATTTCTTATTTTCTCTGTTTAATATTTTATATCTCTAGGTTGATATTCTTTCTGAGTTCATCCTTCTGAGTTTGTAGAGCTTCTCTATTTCTTTGAACTCTTTATCTGATTAATTGCATTTTCTTCATTTTATTTAGTTCTTTTTCTGAGATTTTGATTTTCTCCTTTATTTGGAAGTTATTACTTTGTCTCCTCATTTTGCCTAATTGTCTGCATTTGTTTCTACATATTAAGTATATCATCTACATCTCCCAGTCTTGAAAGAGCGGCCTTATATAGAAAGAATGTCGTGAGACCTGCTTGTGGGACAATCCCCTTCAGCAGAGCCAGCTGCTCCAGGAATAGCCTCTAGGTGGGCTCATGTGCCCTCCTGTTGTGACTGGACTGCACTTGCTTTGGGTATGTTGTTGTGTTGGGATTCCACCCCCCGCATCTCCGCAGAGTCTGAGCCCCTTTGGGGAGGCGCTGGTGTTAGGTTGGGTCTCCTGCTGAACAGGGTGCGACTGGCTTCCTGAGGTAGGAGCCACTTTGGAGGGATCTAGTGCTGGTTGGATCTGCTCACCAAGTAGAGTGTGGTCGGCCCTTCTGAGTGGGCGTCACTTTGGAGGGGCACTGGTTCTGGCCAGGGCCCCCTGCTGGGTATGGTAGGGGGAGCCCCTCCTCAGAGGCAAACTGCTGTTAGTTGTTTCTCATTGCTAGGCTTATGATAAGGCTAGAGCTTGAAAGTTTGTCTGCATTTGTCTTTAAATATTTACCCTCTAAAATCTCTCTGCAGAAATTTAAAATGGTAGAATTTTCCTTTTGAGAATCTCTAATCCTGTAAAAATATCTTCCCTTTCAGATAGTCTAACCTTAGGATTTCATGTATATTCAGGAAGTATCTAGGGTACATGCCTATTTACACAAAGATTCTCATCATTTGTTATGGCATGTAAAATGGTTTCATAAGATTTCAATCAGAACTTTTGCATGAACTACTACTTTCTCATTGGTCAAAATATGGAGTATCTGTTTCCTTAACTTTTTGAAAGAAAACTAGCTGGACAAGTCATGTGCTAAATCCTTCCAATTCTCTTTGGAAATGCATAAAATTTAAGTAATAAATGGAGTTAGAAATTTTTGGAAGTTATGCTTTTAGTAGAAAATGACTTCCAAGGAGGTGATGATGTTAGATAGATTTGTTTCATTCATTCATTCATTCATTCATTCATTGCCTTTTAGGGCTGCACCCAGGGCATATGGGGTTCCCAGTCTAAGGGTCGAATTGGAGCCACAGCCACAGCATCATGGGATCCGAGTGACACCTGTGACCTACACCACAGCCAACAACAATGACGGATCCCAGACCCACTGAATAAGGCCAGGGATTGAACCCACATGCTCATGGATACTAGTTGAATTCGTTTCTGCTATACCACAATTGGAACTTCCCAGATTTGTTTTAAAATCTTGCTTAGCTGTGTCACTTTCAGCAATTTGATTACCCTGTCTGAATCTCAGTTTGCCACCTGAGAAATGGGGACAATTGTATTTATTCTTTTTTTTTGCAGCAGCAGCAGATATTTTTTAGTTATTCCTAAGTTGCAGAAATTGTTTTAGCTTGTGGGGATACAGCAATAACCAAAGAGACAAAAACTTAGTCCTCAAGGAGCTTATACTCTGTGTTCACATAGAGGGTTTATGAAGATTAAATGTGACCTAATGTAAATTTCCCAGTTCAGATCTTACACATGGTAGTTGCTCCGTGAATGGTGGTTCTCTTCTGACTCATTTTAACAGATGTTTCCTATCACTTCTAAAATTGATATCTTTAATTTGTTTAGCTCTTTGGAATTATTATTTTAGGAGTCAATGTTTTTGCCAAGCAGCAACAGCCTGGGCAATATAATTAAGGCATAAATCAAAATCACATTTTAGTTCTGACTCACAGCAGTACTAGAAAAGTTTCCAATGTCTTTGTTCCCAAATACCTCCAGTCTCTTTCAGTCATCCAGCTCCAAGTGTCTGTATCTCCTGGCTAGCTTATAGTATTCCTGCTACCTGTGGCTCCCTTTCCATGGCTTAGTGCCATGTTCTTTCCTACCCTAAATACTTCTCATGTGACATTACCCATGTTGGGATGCAATAGCTTTGATCTGTCTGTGGTTAAATTCAGAGGGTGTGACACGTTCACCTTTCTTGCTTTTTTAAACTAGGGCATGGGATGGACTGATCTTATATTTTCTGTTCCCTTCAGTGGCCTGAGGTTTTTACTCTTTTTTCCCCTGAAAAGTAATATTGTTTTGTAGTTCAGAGTTCCTTCCCTCTTCTTCTCAGATATATAGCTCTTTTCTTTTGGAAATACTTATTTTGCTGTACCCATGGTTCTACTCTATATGTGTGTAGGCTGTCATGTCCTTACATGTCATAGGTTTTGGTCTGCAAACAATACAGGATGGCCACATTTTAAATCACAGCAATGTGCTTACCTGATCAAAGTTATGAATTTTAGGTCTGGCTATAAAATTCAAAACTTTTAAGATTCTGGATTTTTCAAGGTAAAATTGACATAGGAGTGTGAATCCCTTGACACTAATGAAGCTAAGGGACTGACTGAAAGTCTTTCCTCCCTTGTTCAATGCACTGTTGAGCAGTTAATTGAAAGGTTTTTTTTCTTCCTAATTACTTGGGACATCTTAACCCTTGTAAGTTTAGGCTGTTAAAACAAATTACCATAGACTGAGGGCCTTATAAATTACAGGCATTTATTTTTTACAGTTCTGGAGGCTAGAAATCTGAGATTAGAGTGCCAGCATGGTTAGATGCTGTTGAGGGCTATCTTCCAGGTTTAAGACTGCTGACTTCTCATCATATCCTCATGAGGGCAAGAGATAGGGCTAGCTTGCTCTCTGGCCTCTTCTTATAAGGGCACTAATCCCATTCTTGAAATTGTTATCCTCATGACCTAATTATCTCCCAAAGGTCCCACCTCCAAATACCATCACATTGGGGCTAGGGTTTCAACATACGAATTTTGGGAGGGACACAAACAGTCATTGTAACCTCTTAGATATGTTTTTTTTTTTAATATGCCTAGACAAATATTTCTAGATCTTTCTTGTACATATGCAGTTTAGGCTCTTGCTACATATTACTTGCTCCTTAGGACACCCAGTGAGAAAATTAGGACAGATACAATCTGTTTCTCTCCCTCGCTCCCTTTCTTTCACTCACGCATGCACACAATGAAGTTAAAAGTGGCAAAAATGAAAAAAAAAACTGTCAAAAATCTTTGTCTAATGTCAGCCAAGTAGAATATTGTAAAATTATAACTCAATTCTTGATTTTAAGTTTAATGTTATTTCCACTGTACTATAATGACTCCTTATGATTTTTTCATCTCTATTAGAAAAATAATAGCCAAATATGTTGCTGGATGTTGCCTCAAAATTGTGTCACTTTTGTATCTCATCATTTTTAAAAACCTTACCTAACTAATTAGGGTTTTCCTCCTTTGGCTTCTGGATTTGCCCACAGAGTTCTTGATCCATTATGTTACTCCTCACCTACCTCTTATCAATTCTTGGTCATTTCCTGGAGGTTCTATTTCCTATTCATATTTATGTTACTGGTTCTTACTTACTACAAATGTGTGTATATAGATACCTGAGGACTTCAGGTTTTTCTTGGGCTGCTTTGAGGTTGTGTTTCCTTACAACAGAGGATCATATTCAGGGAAAGTAATATAGATTTTCCCATAGGATGGAAAAGAGAAAGGACAGAAAAGCGAGTATGAAAGTTGACCAAGAAAAGTCTTGCAACCATAGGCATGTTATTCTTTGCAGGCAGGTGTGGTGTGAATCTAAGCAGTAATCTCTCCCTATTCTCACTCTGATTCCTGGTTTGTTCTGCTAGGTCTGTGGTATTGATGAAGTCAGGTTGCAGGTATAATACCCACATAACAAACTTCCTTCTGTTTCAGGGTCACAGATACTCCCAACCAAAGACAGACTCAGATGGTTTAAGCAAAGACAGAAGAGTATCAATAGAGAAGGGGAATAGCTCACTCACAGAACATCAGGGAGCTCTTTATTGTCACAATTGGAGGGTTTTGGGATCCTTTTCGGGTTCATTGCTGTTTCCACTATTGCCTTTAATGCAACTAAGAATACGTTTATAAAAAAGTATTCTTGAATGAAAGAGTGCTCTGTGTAAGTACTGAATTGGTCAGTATGGTGCCTTTAAAATTGGTCCTAAAATTCTTTGGTATTTTTCCCTTGCTTCCAGATGTGGAACTTTATTACGCTTCCCTTGAGTTAGGGCTGAACTCAGTGGCTTGCTGCTAACACTAGAATATGGCAGAAGTGATGGTGTATGATGTCTGAAATTGGGACATAGAAGCCCTAGTACTTCTTTTCTTCTCCTTCTTAGATTATCTCCTTTGGGGAGAACCTGTTTCCCTATTCAGGCAGCCCAACAGAAAGACCTGTGTGGCTCAGAACTGAGGTTTCTAGACAATAGTCACGTGAGTGAGTCATTGGAAGTGGATTGTCCAGCCCCAGTCAAGGTTCCAGATGACCACAGCCCTCACCGATATCTTGGCTGCACCCCTGTGAGAGTTCTTGAGCCAGACCCAGTTAACCTGGTCCCGAATTCCTGACCACAGAGACTGTGATAGAAAATGTCTATTGGTAAAATCCACTATATTTTGGGGGGGGGGCTAATTGTTATATGTCAATAGATAAACAGAATTTGGTCATTTTCATCTGGACTTGATTTAGATGCTGATGTCCTGGGTTTTGAGTTGATGACATAAAGGGATGAGACTTTTGAGGGGTCTGGGGTGGTGAATCCATTTTGCAAATGGGAGGATGGTAAGTAATTTCTGACTAGAGGGCAGCTGAAAGTGAAAATTTTAAAGTATGTCCACAAATTCTTTGATGCGCCTTTCTTCAAAGGTAGGGCTCCATTCTCCTCTCCTAGCAGTAAATGACTAACATACCTGGCTTCTTCAGGGGTGGATTCATTGGTTTGCAACCTGTACAGTTGCAGGGTCCCCTTGTTCAGAAAGGCCATACACTTGCTTTAATGTTTGGTTGTCCCATCTTGAAGTTCTTAATACTTTTTGAACATGGGACCCCACATTTAAAATTTTCACTGGCCCCCACAAATTATGTGCCATTCCTGAGCTGCCTCTTCTGCCCTAACCTCAAGGTCACTGACCTTTCTTGATAGTCGGCCTTCTTTCTATCCCTGGAGCCCCAGTGAGCTCACTTTCTGTGATATTTGAAAAAGGTGGAAGTGGTTATTCACTTCATCTTAGGAAAAAACTGATTTTTCCTGGTCCCTTGGTGACCACAGAACTCTGAGTTCTTACTTAGGGTATGTCCATGGTCAATGTCCAGTGGTCCCCTGTGGTCCTCTTTGAGCTTAGGTGGCACTTCATTTAGCCAAGTCCTGAGTCTCTCCATCTCTTCCTTGGATTCTTTTCCTTTAAAGAACCACAGATCTTCCAAAACCTGTTCTTTCTTTCTTTTTTGGTCTTTTTCTTTTTTAGGGCTGTACCTGTGACCTATGGAGGTCCCCAGGCGAGAGGTTGAATTGGAGCTGTAGCCGCCACCCTTCACCAGAGCCACAGAGTCACAGCAATGCAGGATCCAAGCTGTGTCTTCCACTTATACCACAACTCACGGCAACACCAGATCCTTAACTAACTGAGCCAGACCAGGGGTTGAAACCACGTCCTCATGGATGCTAGCTGGGTTTGTTAACTGCTGAGCCATGACAGGAACTCCTGTTATTTCTTTTTTTTTCTCCAGTGGTTACCCCACCTTTTCACTTCCTTTTACAAGCTTCTGAACCAGATTATTCATTGATAACATTAGCATTGAACTTACTTACAAGTAAGCATTATTTCTATCCAGGCTGGGCATTTTTTTTTTTAATCCATAACAGTTATCCTTGGGAGAAGAGACTTAAGTTCTTGTGAGGTAGAGTCATACTTTTTGAGAATGTCCAAAGCTTCCCTCAAATGTCAGCAAAAGGGGAAGCTCCTGAAAACAATATTGTTTTTAGCTCCCAAAGAAGTGCTCCTTTGAGCAAAAGCTCTCAGGCTGGAACTTGTAGTATGAATGTCTTCCTCACTCTGTTCCCTCAGGATCATAGGATTTCCTACATATGCCCAGAAACACCACGAATATAACATTGGGACTTAAGCTGTTATTTTTATCGTCAGCACTTTTTTTTTTTTTTTTTTTTACTATGACCAATGTAATTTAACCTCTAAAATGCTGACTTGGGAGATCTTTACCGTACAGAGCCCAATGGGAGAATTTGCAGCAATGACTTAGTGTTTTGGTTTACTCAACTGCAGGCCATTTGACTTCCTCTTCTGAGCAAACTAGTTAGAAAATACGATGTAGTTTTAAAGGTGAGAATACTATTTAAACTTGTCTCTCTCTCTAAGATTATTCCTAATCTCCTTTGACAAGGAGATGTCAAGACGATATCTGGGCATACACTAGGGAAAAACTCAGAGGAAATTAGAGGCATTTCAAGATGAAGGAAAGTTGAGGACCTCGGTAAGCCATGTAGAATTTGTTCAGATACCCACAAGGGGCAGTCTGGCCTTAATTAGGTCGATATATATTCAGCCCACACATAGGGTAAAACCTTATTTTTTTAGCTATCGTGCTGGTAGACTCAGAGAGGCATTGTTCAGATATCCCTTCAAGAAGGGCATGTTGCTCAGTTGTAAGGAGTGTGGTTCACTGGCAGCCTCCTGCTGTTTACTTCTTCAGATCCATCTCAGCCTTTGAGCTGGACTCCTCTAATGGGTGACCTTGGCTTCCAAGAGTCTCACTGGGCAGGCGGAGACATTGCCCAACATGCATTATGGTATGCCATTTCTCCCTGTTCAATCCTACCTCCTCCCCTTTCTTTTCACAGGTATTGCTCTTCAGCCTGCATTCTTAAATCTGTCTCAGCATTTATCTGCTTCCCAGAAGACCCAACTGACACAGTGTTTCCAGAAGTGCTTAAAGAAAACAGGTGGTAAGGCGAGGTTTTGGACCTGGATCACTCACAGCCTGATTGGCAGTGAGAGCCCTATCCCAGGTGGTGTGTAGGGACACAGAGAGTCTCTGACATGTGATGTTGGCCCAACTGCAAACACTTTCCCTGCTGAATTGAGAGGTGTTCCAATATAACAGTTTAGGCATTTAAAAAAGTATGGGAGAAAAACATCTATTCAAGGAAAATAAAACTGGCTGTTTATCAAGTTGCTTGTTAGAGGGATAATGAAAAGCTGAAGGCAGTTAAAAATTGATAGCTAGGCAAGTCCGAAGCCCTTTTTTGGTAGCTTACAAAGAGACCTGTATCTCCAGTGTTGGGTGAGAAAAAAAGACCAGAATCAAGATTAAAGAGTGTCCTGAGCTTCAAAGACGATTGGTTATTCAAATGAGGCAGGTGTGTTATGCCAAAGTGAGGGCCCTGGTTGAGAAAATGGTCCCTATCCTGACACATGGGATGGGGAGAGTGTTTTGCTCGTCTCCCAGATGTTGCCTCTTCATATACCTCTGAATTCTCAGAGTTTGGAGAGGTGGTGCCTTTCCTAGTAAGAGCTATATATACCTCTTTCATTTGAGACACCACTATGGGCTGGTCTCCTGGAAGGTAAGAGCCTTTGCTCTGCCTCCATCAAGATAAGGCTCCATCTCTTCTTTTGGCTGCTAGGCCTGTATCTAAGGTCCATTCATAGCATGTCCCAGTCGAGAATGTCCTTGGTCTGATAAGAGAGAATTGGCCTTACATTCTGAGGGATTTACCAGCCCCAGTCAGTGTGTACTGTGAGAGCTAGGGCAGTGCCCATAGTTCTGGATTTTGAGGGTTCTTGAGGGGCCAGAGCATAAGATTGGGTGAAAAATAATTTACTGGCTGGGAGGCACTTTTTTAGGACAAAGATTTACCACCTTGGCAAAGATCATAGTGCAGAGTCACTGCTCAAGTGACTTCTAGAATCAAGCGAAAAATGATAACTCAGAGTTCCCATTGTGGCTCAGTGGGTTAAGGACCCATTGTTTCTGTGAGAATATGGATTTGATCCCTGGCCTCCCTTAGTGAGTTAAGGATCCAGAGTTGCCACAAGATGTGATATAGGTTGCAGATGCAGCTCAGATTTGGTTTTGCTGTGGCTGTGGTGTAGGCCAGTAGCTGTAGTTCTGATTCAACTCCTGGCCCAGGAACTTTCATATGCTGCAGGTGTGGCCAAAGAAAAAAAAAAAAAAGGAAAATGATAAGCCAGGCAGAGTAAAGTGGAAATGCTAGCATTATCACTGCAGATACTGGAGAAAGGAAACTGAAGTCTCAGGGAAGTGAGCATGCTGGAGTGGAGGTGTTATGTGAGGCCAGAATATCCACTAGAAGATGTTCCATGGGAAGGGGCAAAGGACACATATTTACTGAAGTTCCCAAGAAGATGCCCTTGTGAAAGGCACACCGGCATCATTAAGCATTTCAGTATTGGCTTTCCTTTGCAGATCAGGCCTGATAGTAGGAAAAACCATCATAGAACTTAATTCATTGATAGCAATGAAGTTTTGAAGATACTGCATTCCAAATTTAGTAGTGGTGCTTGGACCCATATCCTTGAATGGGCTCTGAAATAAGAAATGTGTCATGGCATGTCTAGGTTGCAGCACAAACAGGTCTGTTTCTTGGGCTATATGATCTGACAAATCCTACGAGTATGAGAATAAAAATGCAGACCTTCAAGTTTCTAGAGTGAGACCATAGTAACTTTGAAAAATAGTTCTTGGCACCCTAACAATACCTTGTGAAGACAGATTACTTGTTGATGTGGGCACAAAGGAGTCATGAGTTCAGAACCTCTCATCATTTGTAAGGTCTTGCTGAACTATCAAATCATAGAATCAGGTGCACCCAGGAGCTTCTCATTGCACATTGGCAGCAGAACATCTAGGATCTAGAACAGGCAGGATATATAATTAAGTAGCTCAGAACCCCTTTCCTCACCACACACTTTGGGTGTTTGACATATCGCACCACCCAGAAGCAGTGACCTAGTACTGTTGGAAGAATGGCTGAAGATGCAGCTGAAACACAGGTCAGAGGTGTCGTTCTGAAGATGTGGGGCCATCCACATCCCAAAGGCTGAACACACACACACAAATAAATAGAGGCCCCTACGTGGGGCCATGTCCTCCAAAGAAAGTAAGAATACATGGATCTAGGAACCAATTTAAGAAGAGGGGTTGAAATGTATTTTTTTATAATGATTTATTTAAAAGAGGGAGACTCACAAGCAAATTAATGGTGAAAAAGGAAATGCTTATCTAATGACAACGGAGGACAACATTTCTCTGATATCTTATTAGCATGGATTCTTACTTTACATGCATGCATTATGTCCCCAATTATTTACATTTTGCATCTACTTAGAATGTTTAATGTGCCAAAAGTAATGGAAAAAGGGCTTAAAGTATCATCTTTGAAAGAAACAACATTGGATTTCTCAAAGTCTGTTGTGTAAGTGAGCTTTTACCAACCCAAAGATCACATTCCTGGGCAATCCCTGAATTAGATGGAAAATGAAGACTTTGGTGAAGTGACCACACCAATTCTGGGGCTCTGTTTAGGCCTTTAGGAAACATTAGGCATCTGGTACACATGGGAAGGCTAAATGTTAGCATATTATCAAGAGATGGAATGCCTAAAGATATTAAAGTGGTTTGACTGACTCAGGGTTACACATGGGCTCCTATTTAAACCTATATTGAAACTTCTTTTCTCACGTAGTAAAAGTTAACCCATGAGTTTTTCTTTTCAGAATCTTCTGGTGCATAAGCATTGTTATTGGGGAAATAAATAACCACACACAACCTCAAATCTTGGTGGGACGAGGTGTTATCTAAGTAGATATAATACGTAGTAAGATTATAATACAGAAAGAGGGGCATAGAAAGCATACGAAGATTTGGCCAAGTGTTCATTGTCCCAAGAACAGCCTATTTTTGTTGTTGCTGTCTTAACTAGGTTCCAGAGGCAATTAGCACATTAATAAGTACTGAGTGCTTACTGTGCAGGTCTTTTCCTGTGCCAGGGGCTATGGAGAACACAAAACTTTAAACAATGACTTTTGCCTTCATGTAGCTTATATACTAGCTCAGAATAAGAAATAGGAATACACAAGGAGTTTCCCTTGTGGTGCAGTGGAAAGGAATTGACTAGTATCCATGAGGATATGGGTTCGATCCCTGGCCTTGCTCAATGGGTCATGGATTCAGTGTTCCCATGAGCTGTGTTGCAGACATAGCTTGGATCCCATGTTGCTGTGACTGTGGTGTAGGCCAGCAGCTAAAGCTCTGATTTGACCCCTAGCCTGAGAACCTCCATATGCTGCCAGTGCAGCCCTGAAAAGCAAACAACAACAACAGAACAGAGAGATAGGAATGCATGAAAAAATTCTGAACAACATAGCATTATATGTGATTCAGTGCTAAATTCCATCTAGGAAACAGTAATGGCTTGAGGTCCCCCAGTCAGCCATTGTGGCTGCTACACCCCGACTCCCTCCCAGATTCAGTGCTGTGCACAGGGCCGCATGGTGGCCTTTGTGTGGCATGACTGTTGATTGGATCAGAGGTGGTCACAAGTTCCCAAGAGAGTCAATCTGGAGGCTAGCCAGCTGCCTATAGTATGGCCTGGGGCAAACAATACAACAACAATAAATCAAGGGAGCTGGGTCAGATTCTTCTGGGGATTTGCACCAGAAAATGGTGAGAATATTGTGAATATTCACTGAATATTGTGAGCTCCACACTGAGTCTCATGTTCTTTCCTTCCTTCTCCCTTTGGGAGATGAGAACAAATGAGTGCAGAAGTTCCAAGTCAGCAAAGGCTGTAATATTGAGAAGAGATAGATGGGGAGCAGAGGACAGGGAAACCAGTTCATGGGAAGACATGGACACCTGGAAGCTGCTAAGTGATGTTGATGGAAGCTATGTTTTTATGCCTTAATGAGGATCCCTGACGTTTTCCCTAGAGTTACCTTGGACCTGTAAGCACCTGCAGTGAGATCTGGGTTTTGTCTTGGGTCTCCTTTGCTTGCTCAGCCTCTCAGTGAGCCCAGTATTACTTGAAGTAATTTGAATGAGTTTCAATTTATGGCACCCAGATAAACCTAACTGGAGGGAAGGTTAAGGTTGTAGATAAAAGAGGTGTTTGATTTGTGTGGAGAGTATAGCTGAAGACATGTTTACCTGTGATTTCCTTCTCTCTTCTGAAAAACTTTATGTGCTCCACAATTTCTGGTGCATTTAGCTTTCCAATGAATTCAGAGATTCTTTCAATTCATTCACAGGTGACAATGCACTGATTGTTCTCTTGTACAAAAAGTAGGCTTGTTAGATTTGAGCCAAAGTTGGAACTTTCTTCTATTAGGTATGGGATGTTTTGTACATTGTGTCTTTAACCCTTAATAGTACAGTTTTAATAACATCTATTATGAAAGTATCAAAACAGTATTTATGAAAATTATCATTTTTTAAAAGCAATAGAGCTGAAGATCTTACATTTTTTCCCCCTCAGGATTAAAATAACTGATGTTCAAAGAAATCCATGGCAGTGATTATTTTTACAGATCCATGAGGGTAACACCATTTTTAGATGGGGAATCCTTCATCTGAGTAGAAGCGAGCCACAAAGTTAACAAAGTTAGCCAGAAACTCTGCAGCACTGCTGAACCCTGAGGGGGGTCTCATTTTGCCTGGGCTTGATATACACAAAGGAAGCCCCATTAACCACTTCTCTCCCCTCTGGTTGAGGAAGATGAAAAGCTCAGTGAAACCCGGGGTGGAGAAAGCAGATTTTGTTCCCTCTTGACAGGTTATATTCTAAGCTATCTGTTGAGAGGAGGAGGAAGGCAGGTCTGGAATAAAAATAGAGCCCTTTTAATTTTGAAAATGGAGAGAGAAAATTAAAATAGAGAGAGCAGGAGCTGGTCCCGGAGGCAGACAGTTTGTGACATGAGCTGATGACATAGAAAAGGAAAAAAAGATTACAGGAAAATGTGGGAGTGATGTGGAAGGCACTTGCCTACTGCTCTACATCATTTACTTGTCAAATCTCTACCGTCAGCCCGAGGGCTAGGTGAGGACCGTGGAAAATCTGGGATTGGATATGCATGGGGGGATATTTGCCATCTCCCTCAACCTTGAAAGATTCCATACTGCCAAGGTGTTCAAGGCAGGGCTTTCCTGGGGAAGGGAGGATGTCCAGGCTAGTTAAAATGACCAGGATGGCTGGAGGGTGGAGCAAAGCCTTCTGTGAAGATTTAGAAGCTCTTGGGACTCTTTTTGTACTTTTCCCACCAAATGGTAGATGTCTAAAGCCTTCTGTGAAGATTTAGAAGCTCTTGGGACTCTTTTTGTACTTTTCCCACCAAATGGTAGATGTCTCTGCCTAAGAAGATCTTATTTAATTAGAGAAAATGCAGCCATGGAGATGTGGAAAAGAAATATTCCAGACAAATAGCTTTTGCTTTGCCGCAAATCTAGATTGGCTAGATGAACAACTGAGAGAGCCAAGAAAAGGTGCCATGAGGGAAACAGCGAGAAGAAAGTCAGTTCAGCCCACCCAGCTGTCAAGCGACAAACTTTCATCAAACGCCAGAATCTGCTCAGCCTGAAATAAAACCCTGGGAGGGGTATTCACTTAGGTCTGTCAGTCTTGATGGGAAGACAAAACGTATTTGTGTATGTGCATACATATGTGTGTAGAACTAAATTACATGTTGTAGAACAGCATAAAATCTAAAGTGAGTGAAACCGAGCAGGGCCCTGTGGGGCTCCTGGGCACTCAAGACTTTCTGTGCCCCCCATTTCTTGTTTTTAGGAAATAAACTTCAGCCTGCATCACCTTCCCTGAGTTCCATAGGGTAGTTGCTAATCAGGGAAGGGAGGGGATGCAGAGACCAGGGAGGAGCAGTCAAGAGACAGTAGTACTGCTTTGGGGTCAAGGTCCTCATCCCTCCTCAAGGAATATAGATGACATTATCTTTGAATTCTTCCACATACCTAAAACCCCCAACAAATGGAAGCTGTTACTGACATATTCTTTATTCTGGAAAGAAGACCCCTGGACCACTGAACACCAGCTTTGAAAACAATGCAACTTGCCTCTTCCTGTAGATCCTTATCTGTAGCCCTATTTTTCACTCCCCAAACTATAAAACCGCCTCCCAATCCCTCCTAAGGGGGGTACAGTCTTTAAGGC
>PVHT020001751.1:9225151-9333506 GCA_004024745.2 Catagonus wagneri
AACAGTAGACTTGCTTAGTTTAGACGATTAGTGATGCTTGAGTTCTGAAGGGAGGAATAACAGCAAGGTTTAGAAACTGAAGTTTTGGGGGATCACCTCAGCCCAAGCCCCAGCTACCTTATCTTGCTACTTTTGCATTCTCTACCCGTGCCCCCCTAACCCCAACCTCAGTGTAAGAAGAAGCACCTTGGAACATATCCTTCATTTATGGACAAGTACAATTTACAAAATACAGATTTGGAGAGGGAGAGAGGCTGGGGCTCAAAGTGTTATTGGGAGGTAACAATAACAGTAAAGGTAAAGATGATGATAGCTACAGGTTAGACATTGCTTATAAGCATTTTAAATGCCTTTGTAATTGTATTCTTTTAAAAAGACCATGAGATGATAATAACAACACTGCAATCAACAATAAAAACTGTCTTAGCCTTTCATAGTTCCCAAGAAAACCGTAGCCAAGAAAACTGAAGCTTAAGCAGAAGGGTCTATGCTATCATTTTATTAGGAAATTCAATCTCAGGTGTCAGGAGTGAAGAACCAGGGTGAGTAATGAAGGCAAGGAGGGGCAGCCTCTGTGAAGATGCCATCCATCTGGTCACTAGTATAACTAGTTGCTCAAACCGTGGGACCACATCTCTGAAAATGTATATAAATTCTGCTCAGAACTATTCCTGAGTGGGAAGAAGGGAGAGGGGAAGAATTTCTATACTGACCCTTGCCTCACATTTTCCAGAATGTTAACTTCTCTCCATTTCCTGATTGTATATTTGAGCCTGTGGGCACCAATCAGGGTCTTTCAGTAACTTCAACAGAGCAGCACTTGAGTGAGAAGAAGAGGCAAGACACAGGTGGAAGGTAAGATAGTCTCAAGATGCTACTGCCTGAATTGGTTAAGAGCATGCAGAGCTGGAAGAGACAGGAGAAAGTACAAGAAACTGGGATGTTGTGTAAGCAGTGTCTGATATTTTTCCCCACTTGTGTCATGCAGATTATACCCTCCATGATATCCAGCTCCCAGCTTACTAAAGGGAATGGTTATTTTTTTTTCTTTTTTGGTGGTGGGGGAGAACACTATTCCGTCCATTCTTTCCTGAGTGAGAACTTTTGTCTAGACAATCACAAATCTCTCGTGGTGTTGGATAGCTGCAATCTCTTGGTGATCTAAGGCAAGACCAATTTCTACTAGAGCTGCTTTCTTAGTTGATTAAATCTAGCTTTTCTCTCACCAGTTTCCCTCAGCCTGTCAGCTCTTTAGCTGATCTGGGTTGGCTAGCCTGTGGGATGGTAGGACCTTTATCCCCTAGAAGTCTAATCCCTTAGTTTCTTTTTCCTCATTTGGCTGTGGTTGCAAAAACTGCCCCTTTACACTGTTATACTTTGGTATGAAAAACATAGAGAAATACTTCAAAGCATCCTCTGGGTTTCAGACATGCTCTTCCCTATTTCCACTGGATGGGGGCAACCTTAGCCTTCATGTATTTCTCTTGCCATTTCAGTAACTTCTGTGTTTGCTGGTCTAATAACATGAAGAGCAAATTGATTAGTGGGTTCCTCAGTGGGTTCCTGGGGAGGGGAGGTCAGAGGGGCCACTTGCCACTCTGATTTCCATCCCTTGATTCTCAGACTCTTGTATTCTTTATTTACAGAAATTTTATTAGTGTATAGCTGATTTATAATGTACCAATTTCTGCTATAAGGCAAAGTGACTATATCTATATCTACACACACACACACACACACATACACACACACATTACACACGCATACATTCCCTTTCTTATCTTCTGTCATGGTCTGTCCCAGGAGACTGGAAATAGTTCCCTGTGCTACAGTAGGACCTCGTTGGTTATGCATTCTAAGGGTAATAGTTTGCAGCTACTAACATCGAACTCCCAGTCTATCCCACTCCCTCCCCCCTCCCCTTGGCAACCATAGTCTGTTCTCTCTGTCAGACTCTAGTGTTCTAACTCACAGGGACAGAACACCATCAATGCATGTATATATTCTCATGTATATCTCTGTGTATTCTCACGTATCCCTAATAGCTAGGAAGCATGATACTGTGTACAACTCTACAAGGTGTTATTTCCAAACTGGTATCTTTTCCGAATGTGCATGTTGGGTTCCCTGGTAGTTGACTCTTAGACAGAGATGAGTGTGTAGGAAGTTTATTAGGCGGTGCTTTGGGCTCACTGTCCACAAAAGGGAAGGAATGTAAAGGAACCAGGATTGGGCAGAGAGAGCAGTTGAGCTGTAATAGTTCTGTGTTATGGTGAGGAGGCTGAGTCTTTATATCCCTCTGTCAGTCAGTCATGGCTACCGTGGGAAGGAGTCATGCGTTTGGGCGAGTCTATCTCCTTAGTGAAGATGGTCCCTAAAAAGCGTTGAGGTCTCTCTGTTGTAAGTAGCACCAGAACATGGGGAAATATGTCCTTCATTCCTGAAGAGGAACTTTGGTAATGTATCTTGACATCCACCTCACTGAGCCTTTTAAAGTATCTCCACCGTATTAGACTGGCCTTTTCTGGGGATAGGGTAGATGGAAAGTTCACTGTCATTGCACCTCATTTGTTGTAGGGTAGGTCCCTCAGTTTGAGGCACAGTTGTTTGGGGTCCCAGGTCAATAGATTAGACTTTGTATAAGCCCTTAGTTGGTGGGGCTGGAGGGGACACTGAGGATAAAGAAGGTCGACTCATATCTGGTGTCTCTGGCAATAATGATAATCAATTACTTCTTCTAGGATATAAGGTAATGATCTATTACTTCTTCTAGGGTGTAATGTAATCAGTCTTTTACCAAATGGATGGTTATTCCCCTAGAGGAATGGTTCCATATGAAAGGCTAGAGATTTGGGTCTGTAGTACAGACAGAGTGTAGGTCAGCCTTGGTGAGTGGGAGGCTGTACTTTTGAGCCCTTGCATAATCTCCACTCTTGTCCTTGACCACTCTATTCATGGACCCATTGTGCAAACACTGGGATGGCTAAGGAGGGTGGCTGGCTAATATCTAAAGGGTAAGTTTTTCTTTCTGGTTGTGGAGAGTCTCCTCTGTGATGAATGCTCACTGATAAGCATTAGCAAGAGAAAGGAAGTGTCCACCGAGATAAGCATACTGCTCTTCCCCAGAATTCCTTGTCTGCAGTCTTTCCATTCTAGTTACTTCCAGAACCTTGACCAGCCAAGCCATTTGCTGCTATTCAGGAGTCCATGGCTTTTTTTTTTTTTTCTACTCATTTTCTCTCCACACAAATTGGACCATCAACAGATTTGCCCACCAGAATGACTGGCTTTTTCCTGTCTCCTTTAGTGGAGGGGAGCTGTATTATGACGATAGTGCTCTTTTTGTCAGCACCAACATATTTTCCCAAGCCATATGTGAACCAAACCTGATTTTTTTCTCCTGTAGTTTGCCCTAGAGGAGGAGCTTGTCAGGAGCTGAAGGAGAGGTGTCATTGAAGTAGAGGTCAAGGACATAGAGTCTAGGCTTCATTCAAATAATGTAATCAGAGCTCTGGACCTGCTTTATCTCCTCTAAGACCTGATTGCACACAAGAAGCTACTTTTCAAATAGTGAGTAGTTCTGTGATGCAGAAGCCTTTTACATGCTCCAGGCTACTAGGCCTATGTGCTGTACCTCTCCTGTTTGGGCTTGCTGAGGGTTTTACACATCCGTGATATGCATACCATCAACAATGGTGGATCTTCTGGGTCATACAACCTGAGTGGTAAGGAAACATGTACCATAGCCTGTGTTGCTCTCAAAATTGTCAGTCTCCTAAGTTACCTGATACATACGTGGGTTGGGTGTGATATATACTAACATTTTTAAGTGTAACATATATGTACTACCACCAAAAGCCAATGAAGTAATCAAACCCTTAGTGTAGGAGATAAATGTTGAAACAACGTGTGTACTTTACTTTAGGGGGATGTTGTGACATACCCTAGACCACTGCATTCCTTAAAACTTCACGTATGTGGCAGGCTCTTCTGCCTTTATAGGGTTTTTCTTGCATCTCTCAGAATAATGTATCTTTCCAGAACACCCTTAGTACTTGCCACGTTAGTGAGATTAGTATGATGTCATTGATGTAGAGGAACGTTAATGTGCTCTGTGTAATGTTAAGGTGATCAAGTTTCCCGTCAATTATATTTTGACGGAGAATAAGTGCATTAGCTTGGTCCTTGGGCAAGACAGTTAAAGTATAATTCTGTCCTTGTCTTCCTCTTGATCTTTTTATCCTCTATATTGATGGATATTGAGAAGACTATACTCACTAGATCAATAGCTGCAGAGCAAGTGCCTGAGGTCATTTTGTTTTGCTTCAGAAGAGATGTTGTATCTGGAAATAGCATCTGCACTTGAGGCCCCCACCTGTCTCCCTTACGGTAGTCTACTGTCATCTGCCACCTTTCATCTGGCTTTCTCAGGTGTCAAAATGCTGAAGGAGGATATGATGGAGAATACCACCCTTGTTTCCTTTAAGCTTTGGAGCGTGGCGTTCATCTCTGAAATTCCCCTTGGGTTACAATATTGTTGGTGACATTATTTCAGCCAGAGCTGAGGCAGTTTTAGAGGTTTCCACTTGGCCTTTCCTACCATAATGGCTCTTATTCTGTAAGTTAGACAACACAATTGAGGATTCTTCTAGGAGCTAAATACATCTATCCAGTTATACACTTGGGGACTGAGGAATAAGCATAGGACAGGTCTGCCTTTTGTTGGACCCTGTGTAAAATGGTCTTGGTATAATACTCCATGGATTACCTGGCCACCATAGGCACTTATTTTAATCTGAGAATTATTTTGGCATTTTGGGTTTCTTACTGTTAGTGGCAGCCCAAATTCTGTATCTCAAAATCCTCAGAAATTTGGATATTCCAGACATTCCTTTACCTGGTATGCAGTTACCTTGGAAAATGGTTTCTAATCTTTTGAGGGAAGAACTGCGAAAGTATTCATTGTATGAATTTGTGGTGGGTGATACTCAAGAGTATCTATGTTTCTCTTCAAATCGGTGGTTTCTGAATCTAAGAATAGAGGGAGAACAAGAAAATAACATGGAGGCCAAGGGAACTAGAAAATTTCAGGGGGACTATTATATGTTTACCTAAACCCAGTGTCCTTCACTTCCTGGGCAGATAGCTAAATGACTTTTCTCTGGCAGTTGCTTGAGGCCACACGACTGTGTGCTGGTCAATTGAATTCAGGCCATGTAATGAACATGGCTTGCATGTGGAATGCTTGTTCCATAGAAATCTCCCATATATAATTTTGCATCTTCTCATTTTACTCATCATAGGGAACAGAACAGAAGGATAAGGGGCAGCAAAGACACATTTTGCCTGATTCCTGGTTTCTACTTTGCCTTCTCTCAGTTATTCAGTAATTCACGCTCTTTAGCTGAAAGATGATTGGAGCTGGAGTTAAGAGTCCTGCGTCTGCTTCCTGTCTCTGTCGTCTTCTATCAGTTCAGGCAAAGCATGTAATTTCTTTTTTTTTTTTTGTCTTTTTAGGACTGTACCTGAGGCATATGGAGGTTCTCAGGCCAGGGGTTAAATCAGAGCTGAAGCTGCCAGCCTATGCCACAGCCACAACAATACCAGATCCAAGCCACATCTGCAACCTACACCACAGCTCATGGTAACACCAGATCCTTAACCCACTGACTGAGGCCAGGGATCAAACCTGCATCCTCATGGATGCTAGTCAGATTTATTTCCTCTGAGCCACGATGCGAACACCAAGGCATCCCATTGTGGCTTGACTATCTAGTCACTTCATCTATAAGATGAAGCATTGGATAAGGTGATCTCTTAGCCTCTTGTAGTCCCTGAAGTGGTATGAATAGCAAATACAATATGAAGTAGATTCACAGTAAAAAGCCAGTGACTAATTTGGGGGGTTACTTATTTTAAAGGGGTCTTCTGTTTAAAAGCCACTTCCTGGTTTGGGTTGTTTTGCTGGCAAGTTAGAGCAGTTTTGGTCCTGACTCTTAACAAGTCCCACTCCTTTTTTGCTTTAAATTCTCCTGAGGATTGATGCTGGTCCTGAAGATTTGTAGGGAGCCTTGATATTGCAGGGGAACTGCAGCATTGCAGCATGCTAGGATGTTCTTAACCTGTGTGAGAGTGCATAGCAGGTGCTGTGCACTTTAGTCCTCCAGAGTATATGAGTGAATATTTAAGTAAAGTTTCCATGAATGGAGTTTTTATACTTAATATCTTCTACCGAAATAACATTTTCTTTTCTGATCTTAAAGAGATCCTCTGAAGAACGAATAAAATGTTCATCCCAAGGAAGAACACTTTATAATCATAATTATGTTACTCTAAAAGGCTATAATAAACTTTAAGCAAGTGCTTCCTATTTTATTCTCACTACAAACAATTTATAAGCAGAAACTGTCCTCTTGACATGATAATGAAAGAGCAGTCACACATGTCAGCTGGGGCAATTATGTTCTTCAGTTGTCTGCTCTAAGTATTCTATGATTTCTTCCTGCTGACACCTTATCAACTATGACATGCATATTAAAAGGAATACCCAAGAGATCTAACTTTACAATTTTGAGTACTTTCAAGAAGTTCCATCTGTATTAAAGTCTTGTAGCTCATCTTCCAAACTAGTATTCTTTGCTACTTGGATTTTGGATCTCAAATGAAAAAAAAAAAAGAACCCAAAAACCCACACAGAAATATGTGTTTTGATAGTAAACAATAGTGTCATGATTCAGAGCCTTAAAAATGTACTTGGTTTATTATCACAGTGAATAAAAAAATATAGAGTCAGACATATATGGGTTCAAATATCAGCTCTGACATTTCCCAGCTTTTTGACATTGGCCAAGGGACAAATTCTCTGAACTTCACATATGAAAATGTAAGGCTGTGGACCATGTTGCCCAGGTTACAGAGAAGATGAATGAGAGGGCAGGACCTAGATCACAAAGCTTGAGATCTATCACAGGAACCCTGAAGTGCTAGTCCCCTCCTTCTTGCATGTTTTTATCAGGACCCAGAGGTGCTTGCTCTGGGTGTACTGTGGATGTTACCTAGAGGGTCCCTAAGTCCCATGGTTTTTCTGTTGAGAAGGAGGAAAAGGGGTTGAGAGGGGCCAGAGAGCATCTTGCAGCCTAGTCCAGCTCCAAAATTCTCTCCATTTGCAAGTTAAACTTTTTATTTTCGGCTCTTCCTTTCCCTTCTCTGGTTTCCCAAGACCATGTGGTCTGGCCCAATTCCTCAGAGCTTTCAGTGCCGCCTGCCCGCAGGCCTCCTGAGGGGTGAGGTTCCCCATCACTCCTTGTCCTCTTCCCAGGGAGCTCCTCTGACTCTTCACTGTTACTCTCTGCTGGCACCTGCCTCTTCTGGGGCCCAGGACACTGAGTGGCCAGGCACCCCTCTGCTCCTCTCTTCATCCAGCTCAGCCTTCTTGTGTCTGTTGTATGCAGGTATAAGCATTTTCAGGTGGAGATGGTTCCAGGACTCCTCATAGGCTTTTCTGGAGCCTTGTTATCTGGGTGGTCACTTTTTTGGGGGTCCGTTGTGAGCAGTGCTTGATGTGGGATCTCAGTTCCCAGACAAGGGATTGAACCTGGGTTGCAGTGGGGAAAGTGAGCGGTCACTTTCTTTGTTAGGAATAACCTAAATCTCTTTTAGACACATCCAATCTGGTCCCTCTCATTCAGTTCACTTTGGGCACCAAATTTCATCAGGTACTCAAGCCATCCCTTTTCTAGCCATGATCCATTTAATAGAAAGGAAAGTAGATCCTACATGGAAAGTTTAATCCTATTTCCTCCTCTGTTCAGAATTCTCTCCAGCTCAACCACCTCTTTTTAAAAGTTTGGGGAACAAACCACACAATCTTCTAAGAAGGGTTTTACTGTATTAAAGTGATATCTGAGCTCTTGGTCATCATAATACTTTTTTTTTTTTTTAGGAATGTAACCCTTTATTGTTTAGAAATTCATATTGTTGTGTGAACACAACAGTGAAATCCTCAAGCACTGGGAGGACATCATATGACTTTCCTTACCACCTGAAATTCCCTGGAATCTGTTACCTTGTTTTTTATTCACAGCACTATTGTATTTCTGACAGATATTACAAATCTCTTACTGTGGTTAGTTAATACATACTTGTCTTACTAATAATTGTTCATAAGTAGTAACAAGTCATTTTATTTGCGGTGTGTGTGAGATAGAGATAGAGGGAGAGAAAGATTTTGAACTGTGTATTCATTCATTCATTCATTCATTCATTCATTCATTCTAGAGTCACTTTCTTGTCCCTTAGCTGTGGTGGAAGAGCTCTGAAATATCAGATCAGGGGAGCTAGGTTCTTGTGATCTTGGGCAAGTGATGACTTAACCTCTTTGGGTCTTAGAACTTCCAGCTATAAAAGGGAAGTGTAGGACTAGATCTATAAAGTACCTTCTCATGTCAGCGTTTCAGGAGTCTATTCTGTTTTACATTTTATGCTTGTCTTTCTTTAAATTAATTGATACTGATGTACCAGGGCCACCCAAAGAGTATGGCAAGGAGGGATAATTGCTTGAGATTTTAAGCTCTGTGTGTGTGTGTGTGTCCGTCCATCCTGCTATTGTGGAAGCTAAGGAAACCAATTGGACAGTTAGTAGAGGACCAGGAAGTGATATTACAATTGGCATTCATCTACCTACTAATTAGGCTGTAAGCTTTCCTGCATCTTACCCTTTCTTCCTCCCACCATCATCCAAGAGTTAGAGTGCCTGATGATATCCTCCCTTCCATATAGATTGCACATTTCTTCTTTAAATACTCTGTTTTCAGATTGTTCTTGACTATCATCATAACCAAATTTATGAGTCTGAGGTATGTAACAAATAAGTGGATTATTTTGATTTATCTTTCTGGGGAAGGAATTTATGATTACTTAATCTAGTTGGTGGTTTTGACAGTTCACATTAGCCCAGATTCTGGAGACACAGACTTGAGTGTGAGCCTTAGCTCTTCCACTTACCAGCTCTCTGGGCTTGGACAACTCAGATTTGTGTTTTTCCATTTGCAAGTGAAGTAAATAACTACTTTGCAATGTTGTTGAGGAAGTAGGGGAGGAGGAAGATTAGAGGCAATGTGTGTAAAATTCCTGGCATGTAGTAGCTACTCTGTGACTCATCCTTTTTATTGGCTACTCCCATAGTATATGGAAGTTCCCGGGCCAGCAATCAAATCCTAGCTGGAGCGATGACCTATGTCACAGCTGCAGCAATGTCAGATCCTTAACCCACTGTGCCACAGCAGGAGCTCCACTGTCTCTTATCCTTGTGTTCAAACAAGTTTGGAAATAGGCTCTGTGTCTTTTTCTGGAAACAAGCATGTAAGTCGTCCTGTCTGAAGGACAAATGAACCCTCCAAGAGTTCTGTATTCTAGACCAAGTTCTCTCAATTTGCTTCTGAAAATCTACTGAAGTTGAGACTTTGAAATTGCACTGAGCTCAAAAGACTTATCTCTGCCTCTCCCATCCCTCGTGCCCTTGTTGAGATAACCTGCCCTTCTGTTGTATGATTTGTAGCTCCCAAAGCTATTTGATTGCACTTGTTGGCTCTTCATTTTCTGAGTGATTATAAATCGATCACTGGATGGTCTGTTCCAGCATCACCCAAGGTTTGTGACATTAGGCTGACTTATTTATCATTTTCAGTGTCACTCTTCTTTTCTAAGTTGGTCCTGACATTTTCCCTTTTCCAAACATGGGCACTTCTCTAATGGAATTTACTAAAAAATACTAAGTAGCATCTTAACAGTGATGTCTTCCCATTGATTTAAGTCTGCCATCATCACCAGGTCCCCTGGAGGGACCTGGCATGTAAAAGGAGCCTCTCTTCTTCCCTTCTTGGAGGTCTGTGGTATGAAGTCTTTAATTTAACCCTGATTCTCATTATCTGCATTCAGACCCTCAAGGCATATGTCCAAGACAGTATAAATCCTTATGTTTTTTAATTGAGAAGACTCAATTTCACCCAAGTGGAATTTGCAGTTTGTTAATAAGGTTGTTTCCTGTCCCTGCCACTTGAAAGGAAGGGATGCTGTTGCTCTATTGGACTAATTTGATATGGCAGCTGCTTTGTTGCAGTGAATAGTCATTGAGATCAAGCTGAGGAGAAACTCAACTATCTCTTATTAAAGCCATAATGGCCAACATTTATTTAGCACTTCCTATAAGCCAGGTACTGTGCTAAGTACTTATATGGCTTATTTCGCTTAGTGCTGGAAGTATTCTTATGAGTTATATTCTATTTTTATCCTTATTTTACTGAGGAGCCTGGGTTCAGCTCCAGGCTCCAAGTCACAGCTGGATAGAACTGGCCAAGTAATGAGCAGAGCTTCCAGACTTCACTTGGACAATATGGCCTTTCTGTGATAGCGCCCAAGCATTGGCGCTACAGTACCTTGAGATACAGTCTGAAAAACATGACTAGAATGCAATAGTCTAGGTCTTAGGATTGAAGTCACTTATCTAGCCCCCGTTTTAAGGCAGGTTTTGATATCATTGACCTGTTGCGCCTTCTATATCTTCATTTGTAGAAGCCCTATTGTTGTTATTCATTAATAAAGGCAGGACCTGCAGGATGGCAAGACAGAAACGATGGAGTGGTTGCAGGTCTTACGTAGGCTTTTTCACTGATGAAAATCAGCCATCTGATGTTACTTTAAGCCCAGCTTGTGCTGACTCTTTAATGTCCATGGTGTATCATGGGCAAGCAGATGGGCTGGCACATATGTGAACATAAAAAGTGTCTGAATGGGGTGTAGGGTGGGGGGAATGGTGTATGGAGACATGGTTAACACTTGAATCTAAAGTAGAATTTAAATCTAGGGAAACGGAAGAGTGCATAGGGCTAATTTGATGGCAACCACTCTTTCTCAGTATTTCCAAGTCAGAGTAGTTCAGAATGTTTGTTTTATTCTAAAACAGATGTCAGTCACTCATATAATAAAACATCTGAAGTATACTGAATGCATGATAGTCAAATATAGAACAAATGTATATAATCAAATATTTTTAATCCCCATACATAGTAAGAGGACTGGTATTCTTATTAGATGCTTTTTCTAAGTCAACACACAGGCACTTTCCCTTTCCACTGGAAATGTTAAGTGAGATTTCTAAATGATAAGTCCAGTGGTTTACTTTCTATTGGAATTTCTCCAGCTACATAATGCCACAAACTAATAAATACTAACTTTATTTTCCCTAATGCCATTTTCATTCCTAGGTATAAAGGGTAGAGAAGGTTTGATGATATAGGAGTTGGATATAATTAATTCCTCAGGAACTCTTATAATTTTTAGGTCACATAAACTTAACAACTCTTTCTAACAGTAAAAGAAGCAGGTGTGTGGATGAGGAGGCGAGATAAGCTAGTTGTGGGTTTTTTATGGGTAATATATTTGTTTTATGAGGAAATAGAAGTTAATAAATTAGTTTAAATAATTTAAACCTGAATTCCTATAGTTATGTTGAAAATTAAATTATGTAAATTAATGGAGAATGGTGGTGAAGTTCTAGAATTCCAAACCTGGTGAGTTTAGAATCTGGAACTCTTTGATATCTTCAACAAAAGAGCACCAGGGTGTATATCAGTATTTGAGTTTATAAGATCAGTCTATTTCCCCCTCATTCAGTGAAGACTTTAGAATCCAAGAACAGTGGCAGAGGTGAATAGGGGACTTGAATTAATCCTGGGGTGTGTATGTGAGTCAAGAGTTTAGTGATACTGTCTATATAGACACATCCCTTTCTCTAAAGTGTCTAAAGTTAATAAGTCTACTTAGACTAATTGACAGAACCTGAATCCATTCCCTGTCTACCAGACAAGTTTTTCTGTAGTTTTATACTCATGTGTTCTTGGACCCAAATCCATATCTTTGACCAGAAATGAGAGACAAGACAAAGGAAAGCTATGGAGGAGGGTAAGAAATCTAATTTGCAGCAAATCTAAAATATGCTTTCTGTTCCCTTTACCAAAACTCCAGTTCAGGATCTTATGTTATAAGTAGTGTTGCCTAATGATGATACTAATAATGATGATGAAGATGACAATCTAACATTTATTAAGTGCTTACTATATGTCACATGCTTTGCAAAGGTCGACTCATTTATTTCTCACAATCAATTTCTGAAATGGGTACTGTTTCTACACCCACTTTACAGGTGTGGAAAGGGCTTTGGGGTGGTTAAGTTACTCACTAACATTCACACAGTCAGGATCAGAGCAGGAATTCTCTATCAGGCAGTTGGGCTCCAGAGCCTAAGTCTATAATCACAGATGCTTTCTTGTCTTCTAACCGAGTGTCTTGCCTCTTGGCTAGCTTTATTCTGCTGTTAGATTTAAGGTTCATAAAACACTACTTTGAACATTTTATTTCTGTGTTCAAGAGCCTTCTTTAGACAGAGTAAAGTCTAAACTCTTCAGCCAGGCGGTACACTGTCTGGCTCCAGCCAGCTTGCCAGTATCACCTTGTCTCCTGTCTACTCTCGGCAAGCTGGCCTGTTCCCTCCCTGTCTGACCCGGCTCTCTCTGCTCTGAACTTACCTGGTACTTTTCTTCTTTTCCAGTCTTTGGTTATGTCATTTCCTTTGCCATGCTCTTCTCTTCTTTTCAAACTTGTATTTAGCAGGGAGTGACCAGGATGTGATGGGATTTTATTATATTTATAGTTTTACAACCATCATCACAACCTAATTTTAGAACACTTCCATCCCAGACTTCCAGTCCACCCCTTCCACTTCATGATTGATTACTGCCTTTCTTTTTAAATTATGTTAAAAATAATATTTATGATGGACTTATGCTAATATTTTTGAAGTAAAATTGCTACCTTATTGTTAGTATCTAGTTAATTGTGTGAATTGTTCCATTTACACTATAGTGGGACATATTTGCTTCAAGCATTTTGAACATAGAATCTTCCATTAACTAGACTTTAAAACCAGTGTTTAACTCAAATGTGTTATCCTTACCTCTATCGACATATCTCTAAATATGTAAACCCAGAACTCTCTAACCTGCTTCCAAATTGCTTTACTTATTTAGTGGTTTCATTATTACTATCACCAGGTACCACGCATTCATAAAAGAAGAATGTGGGCTGTGGGGTCTTTTGTACCTCCCAAGTATGCTTCTGACACAAGTGTCTACTTGGTGATTTTTTTTTTTTTATTTTTTGCAGTGAGGATTCAAGAACCAAATAAATGATTCAATAAAATGGCCTTTGTACTTTCTTCTGATTTTGATATTTTATGCTTTTCTGACTTTCTTCTCAGTAAAACCTGGTGGTCATTGACTCTTTTTCACTCAAAACCTACATCCCCTATTTCAGCATACCCAGAGTTTTCTTTCTATCAGTAGAAGTTACAGTGTGATTGGGAAGTGCACTTGACAAGGGTTTGCGGTTTTTTTGTTTTTGTTTTTGCTTTTTAGGGCCGCATGTGTGGCATATAGAAGTTCCCAGGCTAGGGATTGTATCGGAGCTATAGCTGAGGCCTACTACCACCATGGCAATGCCAGATACGAGGCAGGTCTGCGACCTACACTGTAGCTCATGGCAATGCTGCATCCTTAACTCACTAAGCGAGGCCAGGGATCGAACCCACATCCTCATGGATACTAGTCAGGTTCGTTAGTGCTGAGCCGCAAACGGAATTCCTAGGCAAGGGTTTTGTCTACCCCTTGCTATGAAGGACTCCCCTTGGATCCAAAGCATTGGAAATATGGGTTTGAAAGAGAAAGAAAAGGAGATGTGTACTGGTTCCATACAAATCGATTTAACTTCTGGTGTTATTGAGCAGTTCTCTTTTATAAACAGGCCTTTAATTTTTAAGATCGGCTAGTGTTTTGACTGAGTAGTTTAAAAAAGGAATGATTATTCATGCAGATAGCAGCAAGGTATTCCAATAGTTCTTCATTTCATACCATTATAGGCTTTTCCTAGAGGAAAGAGTAATATTTGTGGTGAGCATGGGGGAACAATTTCTCCAATACAAATCCAATTTATTTTGGCCAGCTGATTGGTGCTTGAAGTCAGATCAATGGGCATGATATTAATTATTCATTAAGGCACTTAGAAGGATAGAATTTGCATTCTCATGCAGTCAAAATTGATGAGGTTTTACATTTGTACTATAGGAACAGCTTCCAACTCAATGCTGAAACAATATAATCTTAATAAAATTTTTGAAAAAGGCACCAATAATTTGAACTTTCTCATATCCACAGAACGTTTGTTTTATTGGATCCTTATGTCCCATTAAAAGTGTGTTGAAAATATTCTTTTTATATCTAATCATACAGACATGGCTTTGAAAAAAATCTCAAGAACATTTCAAATGAAAGGTCATAATCACTGTAACAGAGCTTAAAATTGTGATTTGGAGAGTAAATTGCAACTCATATCTTTATAAAAGACATTTATTGTAGCACATTTTCAGCATTTTGGTTTTCAGATAAGAAAATATTGGGACTGTAAGGATCTTTAGTAGAGAGGCAAGCAGTATTTCTGCAGATTAGAAAAACTGAGCACAAAACAGACTTGTCTTAAATCAGAAATACGTTTGGAGACACTGCAAAAAAAAAAAGCCAGGCCCTTTTGGTCACATATAACAGGCTTCATCTGAGAGTCTGACTTGTGTCTGTAGCTATAAATAGATCTACAGAGGACAAGCCACTCCATTTATCTCACACTCTCCAGGGTGTGTGGAATTCTGTTGTAGTACTTAGCTGGAGGGGAGCAGGGCCAGCCTGTCTTTTTTCGTTTTTCCTTCGAGGTAGAAGTGGCCAGTGGTACTGACTCATGTTTTTCTGTATCAAGTTATGAACTCTAAAAAAAAATTTCATTTCCAAAGTCTGCACATGTTGTGGAGGGAAATGGTTCTAGGAGAAGGTGCCTGCGTGTGTGTGTGTGTGTGTGTTGTGTGTGCACGCCTGTGTGTGTATATGTGTGTCTGTGTGGATGTATGTTGGTTAGGTTGCCTCTGGCCACAAGTAACTGAAAGTCTAGACTCCTAATGACTTAAGCAATAAGGAGACATATCTCACATATATCTGGGAGCCCAGAGTCAAAGCAGGCTCCAGGCATGGTAATTAGAGATTCAATCATGGAATCAAGGATTCTGATTCTTTCCATTTCTCTATTCTGCTCCTTTCTAGGGTTGTTTCCCTATGGTGACAAAATGATCATCAGTGGTCATCAGGGTACATGCTTCCTTATTCACAAACAGTAAGAGAAAGAGAAAAGTCTTCCTCGAGCATGGAATATACATTCTTCGTTTGGTACAATTGCCTGTCCTAGGTCACATGCCCATATTAGGACCAGTAATTATTATCAGGAATTGGGCTTCATTTATCAGGATTTTAGGAAATGGGGTGGATGCCCGGACAACACTGGGGTTCTGTTAGAAAGGATAAAGAGAAGAGATGAGCCTGAGTAAAAAACCAAAGTGTCTTCTACCAGAGAAGAGAAGTGCTCTTCTTTACTTAGGGAAAGCCTATATTTGGGGCACGATTCATTCTGATTCTTCCTTTAGCAGTCTGCCTTTTTCTCTCATTTCTCCTTTATCCCTCTCAAACTGGTCTGGTCTCCTTGGGGGGTTTATACTAGTGTATGTCCACTGTGCTTGGGCAGTGCTCATGGCAAGTTGGTAAATATTAAATGTGTTTAACATTCCATAAATGCCTATAATATACACTGGTGTCACTATGATGGTTTGATAATTATCTGTTTTGTGTGTTCTATACTTTACAAACTTCTTCAGGTATATTTATTTCCTCTAAGTTTGAAGTAATGGAGAGAAACACATTTGATGCATATTGTACCATGTCCCTCTAGAAAGTTTTTGTGGGAGTTCCCTGGTGGCAGAGTGGTTAAGGACTTGGAGTTGTCACTGATGTGGCTTCAGTTACTGCTGTGGCTTGAGATCAATCCAGCCTGGGAACTTCTGTATGCCACGGGTGCAGCCAAAAAAATACAAAGTTTTGGAGTTCCTGTCATGGCTCAGTGGTTAACGAATCTGACTAGGAAGCATGAAATTGCGGGTTTGATCTCTGGCCTTACTCAGTGGGTTAATGAACCAGCGTTGCCATGAGCTGTGGTGTAGGTTACAGACACGGCTCAGATCTGGCATTGCTGTGGCTCTGGCATAGGCCAGCAGCTACAACTCCGATTAGACCCCTAGCCTGGGAACCTCCATATGCTGTGAGTGCGGCCCTAGAAAAGACGAAAAAAAAAAATACAAAGTTTTTACTAATGTGTTTATACCAGATCCACATAGGTGTCCAATTTCCAGTCCTGGGAAACATCAAGCTAGATTAAGAAATAATAGTGTGTTTTCTTGTTTTAAAAGTTATATTTTTAGGGAGTTCCCGTTGTGGCACAGTGGAAACTAATCCAACTGTGTGCATAAGGATTTGGGTTTGATCCTGGGCCTCGTCCAGTGGGTTGGAGATCCAGCATTGCCATGGGCTGTGGTGTAGTTCACAGATGCGGCTTGGGTCCTGTGTTGCTGCGGCTGTGGGGTAGGCTGGCCCCTAGCCTGGGAACTTCCATATGCTGCTCATAAGGCCCTAAAAAGCAAAAAAAAAAAAAAAAAAAAATACACACACGTGTATATATATAAAGACAGCAAATTAGAATAGATTCTAAAACACTTTTACATACTATTTCTTAAAAATTACATTTCACTTATTCTAATTGATAGATTTCATATTTTAATTTTCCCTTTCTATATATTTTTGTGATTACCTGAGCCTTTTGCCCATTTATTAATTTGAGATGAGAGTATTTTCTTGATTGAATAATGATATTTGTAGGAGATCGATTGCTTTCATGGTCTCAAATTTTCACTTTTCTCTGTAGCCATTGTACTCTTTGTCCTGTGACTTTGGAATTCCTCCCATAAAAGCAAAGTCTATTTTCCAACCCAGGGAACTTCTTTGATCAATAAAATGAGGCAGAATTGATTGTGTGCCACTTTTGAGCCTAGGCCTCCAACAGGTTTGCAAATTTCTGATTTCCCTCCTGGGTCTCTGCCATCGTCATGAGTACAGGCCCGGGGTGGGCTTGCTGGAGGATGAGAGATGTGTACAGAGATGCGGAGGGCATTGTAAATCTGCTGACATCAGCTGACTCTCAGGTAGGAGAGTAAACACAGTCAAGATCAGGAAGGCCACCTGGCTGACTCCTAGCTGACCCCAAACTGTGAGCAATCAGTGATGACTGTCATAGTCCTCTGAGGCTTTGCTTGTTTGTTAGGTGGTCTTATTATATAATGGAACCATTATCGTCTTTCATTCATTAAGTTAAAATACATTCCAGATCTGGCCTTTTAATTTTGTTAAAGATGTTTTGACTTAAGAGTTTGTCTTATAAAACCAAATCTGATTTTTCCCTTTGTGATTTCTTCCATTGTTTTATTTTTTTGTCTTTGCAGGGCCACACCTGCGGCATATGGAGGTTCCTAGGCTAGGGTTCGAATCGGGGCTGAAGCTGCTAGCCTACACCATAGCCACAGCAATAGGGGATCTGAGCTGCATCTGTGACCTACACCACAGCTCACGGCAAGACTGGATGGTTAATGCACTGAGCAAGGCCAGGGATCAAACCTGTGTCCTCATGGATACTAGGTGGGTTTGTTAAGCGCTGAGCCACCACGGAACTCCCTCTTCCATTGTTTTAATATATAGAAAATTCTTCTTCACCAAGAAATCAAATGAACATATACATATATTTTTTCCATCTTATGGTTTCAATATTATGTCTAATTTATACACATATTTGAGTCATTTTGTTCTGTAGTATGACCTAAGGATCTAGAATTTTTTTCCAAAAATAATTTTTCCAAATAGTATTGAAACAATCCCTTCCCAATTCTATTAATAAAACCACCTCCAAATATTGGCTCTTAGATGTATGTCAATGTTTACTTTAAAATATTAAAAATACTTTAAAAATATTAAAAAGCAGTATTTTAGATACTGTAGTTTTACAATATGTTCTAATATTTGTAAGGATTGGATAGCCTCTTTTTGTGAAAACAAGGAAATGATGCTGAGACAAAGAATATATTTACGGATAAACCTCAGAGCTATTTTGGCAATCTCCTAATTTTGTTGCAATTTTGAGGGATGTTTTATGAAACCTATAAATTAATTTGGAAAGACCATAGTCATTATAAAAGTTAAGCATCCTTAATAATCATGCCGAAATTTATCATTTATGTCATTTGTATGTATTAGCACATTTCAAATGTCTTGCACACAACATTTTTTTCTCTGATTTTTGAGCTATTATTGGTATTTTCCCCTTATTTTTTAGAGTCCTATGAAATTAGATTTTTCTTTTTGTCTGTTTATCACAAATGAAGCTATGGTTTTGGAAATATTACTTTGAATAGTCAGTTGATTTCATGATTTAATTTCAAAGGCAACTCCTTTCTTCCTTTGAGTCAATAAGATGGACAAAGATGGAACCAAGCCAGAGAACTCAGCTCCTCTTCCTTCTGAGGAACAGAACTGGAGGGTTAAAGTGGTGGTCACTCTCATCCCAGATGCCAGATGAGCAGGGAAGTCCTCCCTCAAGATATGTGAGCGGAATAGAACCTCCTTCTCTGCTAGTTGATGGTAGCAGAAGATTCATGTCATCTTCATCTCTGGGGACACTGAACAGGGGATTGTGTCCCTGTACCAATTTCTAAGTATCACAGCACTCAGAAGTATGGTGATAGAGCTCATAGTGATCTCAGAGAGACTCCGGTGCATGATGGCTTGAAGTAAGACCTTAATTTTCTGCTCAGGAATTGAACCTGGGCAGCCTGGATGAAAACCAGGAATCCTAGCCACTGGACTAGCTAGAGGCTAAAAGCAGAATTGCCCTGATTCTTGCCCACTGTTGAAAACATGAATGTTTCAAGGAGGAAAATACTGTGAAGACAGGTAAAAAGTTTATTGTTAGAAACACAATACAACATGTGGGAGAGCATGCAGAGAATTATCCTATTTATCTAAGGCAGGAACAAAGCAGTAATACACACCCAAAGGAAGAGTGAGGGCACAGGTGTCCCCCTGAATGAGGAGCACTACAGAGAGGTGATTTAAATCCCTTATATAGGACAGTTCTTCCAGGTCTTTGTTTTCCTTTGGCCCATTTTCTTGTTTTAACTTTTACGCCTGCCCAGGCCCAAGGCTATCTCTAGTCTGCATGCACATCTTTTGGCCAAGATAGATTCCAAAGCATGGCATGGTGGGAAGGTTAGCCAGTCTTATTATGGCCTGACCATAATAAGGCTGGCTAACCTTTCTGACCCAGAGGGGTCTCTGCGCAGGTGTAGCTGGGCTCTCCCTGACCCTGAGGATGGAAAGTAGGTGAATTCTCAGTCTTTTGCCCAAATAGGGCTTAACCCCTCCTCTGATCCTATCATTACCTTTGTTTAACAAGTTTACAGAAGACAAATACCAATCATTTGCCTTGTACCTGTTGTTTTTTCTATCTTGAAGTACAGGGGTGGCTGGTTGTAAGTTTATCCCAGAGCCCAACTATCTCCTACCTCAGGAAGTATAAATAAAAGGCCAGTTGTAAATGTCTATCCTGGAGCCCATCTATTTCCTGCCTCACTAGAACCATTGTTTTATGCCTATTGTCCTAGTCTAATTGTTATTAGTTCCCTGTTTCACTTTCAAAAGTGTTCTGGTCAGCACCATTCATACTGCACCATAAAGTGTAGCTGCAGTTACACTGACCACCATACCCTTATACTGAGAACTGATGAGAACAGGTGCTTAACACTCAATGGAGCCTTTATTGCCACAGATACAAGACTCAGACTGATAATGAGGAGTAGAAAGGTCACCTTTGTGAGCATAAGCCCTCTACTGCTGTTTACAAAGCTATATGTTTTGATGGAAAGAGAAGTGGCAAGGAGCATGCTTTTATCAGTTTTTGGACCAACCTCCACATCAAGTAGCAAAGCCTTATTTTCAGAGCCATGGGGAATTACATTTGCTTAAGTAGAACAGGATAGTGTTTGGTGCATCCTGGAGCAGCAACTAGATGGAGCAGTAACTAGATGAATCAGCTGAAATCCAGGCAACAAGCAAGGCTGATGCTGAGAAGGCAATGGGAGACGGGATTTCGGAGAGTGACTATTGAAGGGGCTGAGCAGCAGCAGCAGATGATAGATGTCCTTGCCGTGCATGACTTGATGACTTCACACTGGAAGTCATCGCCTCTCCCAAGCCTTCTTCTCAAAGAATAAGTGCAAGCTCTTAGAAACTGAGCACATGAAGGAGATCCTAAGTTAGGCTTGGTTGTGCTTGCTCTCTTAAGCTGCTGGCCTTTTGTGCTTCAGGGCATGGGGACATTGAGAAGGAGCATATTAGTTTCCTGTGATTTGTTCATATCACTACCCTTAAAGTGATTTCCAAAGTGATATCTGTAGAGCTCCAGTTGTGAGGAGTGATAAGAAAAGGGGGGCAATTTGGGAAACGATTGTTTCATGTTAGTTTGATTCTGTGTTCTCTCATTTTAACTTGAGGAACTTAGTGAAGTTCTCACAGAAGCTGGGGCATGAATGGGGCTTTGAAGGATTGTGTCAGGGTCAGGAAAACATTTTTTGAAAAAGTGAGTCAAATGTAGAGAGATAAGAGGGGTGATATTGTTGAGATTTGAGTGACATGATAAAGTGGACTAGAAGATGGAATTAGTGTATTCCTCTTGCTGGAGAGGAGAGGAAACAGCTAGAAGCAGGAAAGGGGAAGTGCTCCTGGACAGTGTTGTGATATTGTAGGTATGATACGGTAAAGACTTGAAGCAAGGTGGCAGCAATGGGAATAGAAAAGAGAAATTAGATATAAAAAACCACAGAACTATGTAAGACATGCCCATGGGATGGCTTCCATTGGGTGACAACAGTCATCAGCCACAGTGGTGTGTTAACAGCTAAAATCTGAGACCTTACCGTGTGCAATGCCTGTGCTGAGTGATCCATGGAATATCTCATGGAATCCTCCCCAGGATGCTAAGAGGTAACGTTTGCTTTTTACTGATTAAGAAATGGAAATTTTTAGAGGTGAAATTGTATAAATAATTTAGAGCTAGGAAGTGGTGCATCTCACTTTGGACCTCTGCAGAGCCCCAGAGATGAGTGATCAAGGAGGGTGAGTCCAACTGCTTGGAGAGATTGCACAGAGATGATGACCAGAAGGAGCAGGTGGCCACCTCCCTTATGAGTATCATGGGCTGATAATGCTAATTTCACCACAAAGGAGGTGGGTTTAATCCTGTTGCTTTGGAGTTGGTTGGTGGGGGGATTTGAGAAAAAGAGTGGCCTGGCTGATCTGGAAGGCAGCCTGAATGGGACAAATCTAAAGAGGGCCATTTACCCAATCCTCTGGGGGCTTTCAATAGGTCCATTGTTTATAATATTAATTTTAATCTAACATTTACTCAAATAAAATAAAACAATCACGTTTCCCATCATTTGAAATAGCTGTCAAAAATCCTATTAAAATCTGAGGATAACTCTGCAGTTGAGAGGAAAAATAGTTTCTAGGTTTTGTAAAATAACTACAGAATATGTCAAGTATTTACTTCCCATTGCGGTTATAATGGTACTTCAATATCTCTTGTGGTTGGATTGGGAAGGAGAGGAGAGGCATTTGTATAATTTAAAAAAATAAATTATGATGCCAAATATTCTTCACAGCAATTTGAGTAAGTTTCTGAGCAGGTCTATAGAGGCTGTTAAAATGCGAGATTACAGCAGAAAACCAATTTCAATATAAGCCTATGGAGATCCCATTACAATATAAAAATGAAATGTTGCCAATATATATTATATACAACACCCAGAAATAGAAAGCAATACAAAATCCCTCATGTCTATATGATATTTTGGTTCAGACATTCATCCATTGATTGAGCAGCATTCTCTAAAAGGAAGCTGACACAATGTCCTTACCTCAAGTTGTAGTTATTATCATACCACAGATGATGTTTTATGTAAATGGATTATGCTTTAAGTCACCTGGGAAAATTGCAAAGAAACTGAATTCAAAGTCTTGGGCCCTAACTAGGCAACTCAAGGATATTAATGGAGAAATTCAGGCAATCAGCATGTTTAGTAACACTAGTGATTCTCAACCCTGCCTGTGTGTTAGAATCACCTAGGAAGCTTTAAAAAAAAATACCTATGTCTGGGTTCTACTCCCGGAAAGTCCAATTTAATTAGTTTGCTGGGGTGTGCAGACTTCCTTATTATAATATGCAGCACTGGTTTACATAAACCTCAAATGTTGGATTCAGTGGGGTCTCTTTATAGTGCCACCAAAAAATTGAAGGATCTCTGCCAACCAGGACCAGAAATTGCCTGCAAACAGGTGCAATAACTTATGCCAATTTCTCTCTCGCCTCAGCTGCTCTATCACTTTGGAAGTTTGGTGGGGGAAGTATTGGGGAGTGGTGGGTTAGCGTTGGGAGCATTTAAGTTGACCTAGGACAGCTTGGATTTCTGGCTCCTTGCTCATTGCTTTGAACGATGACTGAGGCAGATACTTGGTAGTCAAGCTAAATCTGTTACCTAATTCTAAATTATATATGGATAATAGCACTTTGGGTCTATTCAAATATCCACCCCATCTCCAACTTGAAAGGATCAGGAGTGAGCATAAGATCTACGTTTTCCAAGTTGGAAACATTTATATTTCTTCCTTACCTCCCTTAACCAATATTAGCAAATAAACACGCAGCTTTCAGTAGCAAGCAATGCTGTCTGGAAACCCTGAAGGGAGTCAGACTTGGGAGGAAGTTGTACCTAGGAAGGCAGAGCGGTGAGATGGAAAGACTCTGGGCCTTTAATGACATCACTGAGTTGCTGACCATCACTGAGGACCTGGAACCTTCTCTGTTTGGGAACCTCTTAGATAATAAAGTTCTTCATTGTTTAAGTTGGTTGGAGTAAATTATGCATAATTAGTGAATTATTTCAGGTGAACAGAAAGAAGAGAGCATTCTAGTTTGAATTAGGAATCCCTTTTTGACATTAGCTCAAAGACCTCAGGCCAAGGGAAATCTCCCTGAACCTCAGTTTCCTCTTTTTGTAAAATGAGGGGTCTGAACATGAAGTCAGGTTCTCAGCACTGTCAGATCTAAGTGTATACTCAAGATTCATTTGCTACTCAGTGATTTCTGATGAAAAAAAGGCATTATTTTCTAACATTTCTTAATATCTTCTCCTGTTTGAAATCTAGCAATTTCAAACTTTTGTGGATAGTTATTCTCAAGTGAAATTTCAATATGTCTTCATTGGTATTTCCATTTGAGATTCTCAATTTTGTGGTATAAGGGCTGGTTTAGCCTTTGGCTCCTGTTTCCTCTTTACTTTCTGCCTTGGACTTGGTTACTTCCCACAGTAGCCTGCTCTCTGGCTACTGCCTATTGAAGTGGGATCAGATTATACATACTCACATAGGACTCTGGGCTCACGCTAATGAAATGGGTAACATGTTCAGAAAACATTATCCAACAGAGAATGGTGGAGGCACAGGTAGTGTGTCTAGTGTTTGGATCACTTTGAGCCCTAGAATCTTGAATCCAGTAGTCCTACAATGTCTATCCTTGTGTAACCTAATACCTGAAAATGTTTCTTAACTTGGGCTTTTTAAAGGCATTTGTCAGTCTCAACAAATCCTTTTTTTAAAAATTTTATAATGATTTTTATTTTTACCATTATATCTGGTTTACAGTGATCTGTCAATTTTCTACTGTACAGCAAGGTGACCCAGTCACACATCACATACATCTATCTATACATTCTATTTGCCCACATTATCATGCTCCATCAAAGTGACCAGATACAGTTCCTAGTGCTATACAGCAGGATCTCAGTGCTTATCCATTACAAAGGCAATAGTTTGCATCTATTAACCCCAAATTCATAGTCCATACCACTCCCTCCCCCTCCTGGTTGGCAACCACAAGTCTGTTCTCCATGTCCATGATTTTCTTTTCTGTGGAGAGGTTTATTTGTGCCACATATCAGATTCCAGGTATAAGTGATATCATATGGTATTTATCTATCTCTTCCTGACTTATTTTACTTAGTATGAGAGTCTCTAGTTCCATTCATGTTGCTGCAAATGGCATTATTTTTTTCTTTGTCATGGCTGAGTAGTATTCCATTGTGTAGAAAAACCACATCTTCTTAATCTATTCATCTGTCAATGAACATTTAGGTTGTTTCCATGTCTTGGCTATTGTGAATAGTGCTGCAATGAACATGCATGTGTCTTTTTCAAGGAAAGTTTGGTCCGAATATGTGCCCAAGAGTGGGATTGCTGGGTTGTATGGTAGTTATGTATAGTTTACTAAGGTATCTCCATGCTGTTTTCCATAGTGGTTGTACCGATTTACATTCCCACCAACAATGTAGGAGGGTTTGCTTTTTCCTCACCCTCTGCAGCGTTTGTTATTTGTGGACTTCTTAATGATGGTGTGAGGTGGTACCTCATAGTAGTTGTGATTTGCATTTATCTAATAATCAGTGATGTTGAGCATGTTTTTTATGTGTTTGTTGGCCATCTGTATATCTTCTCTGGAGAAATGTCTGTTCAGGTCTTTTTCCCATTTTTCAATTGTGTTGTTGGCTTTTTTGCTGTTGAGTTGTATCAGTTGTTTGTATATTTTAGAGATTAAGCCCTTGTCAGTTGCATCATTTGAAACTATTTTCTCCTATTCTGTAAGTTGTCTTTTTGTTTTCTTTTTGGTTTTCTTTGCTGTGCAAAAGCTTGTAAGTTTGATTAGGTCCCATTGGTTTATTTTTGCTTATATTTCTGTTGCTTTGGGAGACTGACCTGAGAAAACATTCGTAAGGTTGATATCAGAGAATGTTTTGCCTATGCTCTCTTCTAGGAGTTTTATGGTGTCTTGCCTTACGTTTAAATCTTTAAGGCATTTTGAGTTTATTTTTATGCATGGTGTGAGGGTATGTTCCAGTTTCATTGATTTACATGCAGCTGTCCAGTTTTCCCAGCATCACTTTTTGAAAAGACCGTCTTTTCTGCATTTCATATACTTGCCTCCTTGGTTGAAGATTAATTGACCATAGATGTCTGGGTTTAATTCTGGGTTCTCTATTCTGTTCCATTGGTCTGTATGTCTGTTTTGGTGCCAGTACCACACTGTCTTAATTACTGTGGCTCTGTAATATTGCCTGAAGTCTGGGAGAGTTATGCCTCCTGCTTGGTTTTTGTTCCTCAGGATTGCTTTGGGAACAATGGGTCTTTTATAGTTTCATATCAATTTTTAGATTGTTTTTTCTATTTCTGTGAAAAATGTCATGGGTAATTTGATAGGGATTGCATTGAACCTGCAGATTGCTTTGGGTAGTATGGCCATTTTTACAATATTAATCTTTCTAGTTCAGGAACATGGAGTATCTTTCCTTTTCTTTGCCTCCTCTTTAATTTCCTAGATTAATGTTTTATAGTTCTTTATATATATATACATATATATATATATATATATATTTTTTTTTTTTGTCTTTTTGCCTTTATCTAGAGCCGCACCTGTGGCATATGGAGGTTCCCAGGCTAGGAGTCTAACAGGAGCTGTAGCTGCCGGCTTTTGCCACAGCCACAGCAACATGGGATCCGAGCTGCGTCTGCAACCTACACCACAGGTCACAGCAACGCCGGATCATTAACCCACTGAGCAAGGCCAGGGATCGAACCCACAACCTCATGGTTCTTAGTCAGATTCGTTAACCACTGAGCCACGAAGGGAACTCCTGTTTTATAGTTCTTAGCACATAGGTCTTTCACCTCCTTGGTCAGGTTTAATACCAGGTATTTGATTTTTTGGGGGGTACAATTTTAAAAGGTACCGTATTTTTGTATTCCTTTTCTAATATTTCATTGTTAGTACACAGAAATGCAACTGATTTCTGAATGTTAACCTTATATCCTGCTACTTTGCTGAATCTGTTGATCACTTTGAGTAGTTTTTGTGTGGAGTCCCTAAGGTTTTCTATATGTAGTATCATGTCATCTGTATACAGTGACAATTTTACCTCTTTTCTTCCACTTTGGATACCTTTGATTTCTTTTGTTTGTCTGATTACTGTGGCTAGGACTTCCAATACTATGTTGAATAACAATGGTGAGAGTGGTCATCCTTATCTTGTTCCAGATTTTAGCAGAAGGGCTTTCAGCTTTTCTCCATTGAATATTATATTTGCTGTGGTTTTGTCCTGAATGACTTTTATTATGCTAAGGTATGTTCCTTCTATACCCACTTTGGTAAGAGTTTTTATCATGAATGGATGTTGGACTTTGTCAGAGGGTTTTTCTGCATCTATTGAGATGATCATGGGTTTTTTAACTTTTCTTTTGTTAATGTGGTGTATAACATCGATTGATTTGCATATGGTGAACCATCCTTGTGAACCTGGGATGAATTCCCCTTGGTCGTGGTGTATAATCTTTTTTATATGTTGTTGGATTCGGTTGGCTAAAATTTTGTTGAGAATTTTTTTGTCTATATTCATCAAAGATATTGGCCTATAGTTTTCTTTTTGGGTGGTATCTTTGTCTCGTTTTGGTATTAGGGTGATGGTGGCTTCATAGAATGTCTCTGGGAGTGTTCTTTCTTCTTCAACCTTTTGGAAAAGTTTAAGGCAGATGGGTATAATTTCCTCTAATATTTTTTTTAAAATTGAAGTGTAGTTGATTCACAATGTTGTGTTAGTTTTAGGTGTATAGAAAAGTGATTCAGTTATTCTTGTCAGATTCTTTTTAATTATAGGTTATTACAAGATATTGCATATAGTTCTCTGTGCTATACAGTAGGACTTTGTTGTTCATCTGTTTTGTATGTAGTAGTGTGTATCTGTTAATCCCAAATGCCTAATTTTTTCTTCCCCTTTCCTCTTGGATAATCATAAATTCATTTTTTACCCCTGTGAATTTGTTTCTGTTTAGTAAATAAGTTCACTTGTATCACTTTTTAGAGCCTACAAAGAAGTGATATCGTATGATATTTGTCTGTGCCTGGCTTACTCTGCTTAATATGATAATCGGTAGGTCCGTCCATGTTGCTGCAAATGGCATTATTATTTCATTCTTTTCTTATGACTGAGTAGTATTCCATTGTGTGTGTGTGTGTGTATATGTATATCTACCTCTGTCTGTCTGTCTATCTATCTATCTATCTATCTAATCTTTATCCATTCATCTTTTGATGCACACTTAGATTACGTCCAAGTCTTGGTTATTGTAACTAGTGCTATTGTGAACATTGGGGTACATGTATCTTTTTGAATTAGAGTTTTCAACTTTTTCAAATATATCTTTTCTGGGACTGCTAGATCATATAGTAACTCTATTTTTAGTTTTTTAGGGAAACTCCATGCAGTTCTCCATAGTGGCTGCACCAATGTACATTCCCATCAACAGTGTAGGAGTGTTCCCTTTTCTCCACACCCTCTCTAGCATTTATTATTTTAACAAATTCTTTTGAGCTTACATTCTGAAGTGAAAATGGTGTAAAATCTACTGTATGTACACACAGAACAAAACCTGAAGGTGTACTGTGCATCTTGATGTCAGTTTTCAATTTCCTCTATTAAGAAAGAGAAATACTGTGCTGATGGCAGTACACTCACTCACAGCTCATCTGGTTTTACTTTTTCCTATTCATGCTCAACCTGATGACTCTGTTGCTGCTTCTCTCTTCCCCTCTTTGTCTCTCCTCTCCTTCTTCCAGTGGTTAGGAGGTACGTAGTATGTGTCAGGCACTGTTCTAGGTAGTGTATATACAAAATTGCTCCCTGTCTGGTGGGGGAAAACAGACACAGAAACAAATGATTTTAAAAATGTAATAATTTCCATGTAAAAAGAGGGGAAGAACTGCTTCTCCCCCACAGTCTACAAATGTCTCACAACCTTCCAAAGAATCAGCCAATCAAGACTGACAATCTCACATCAGTCTAGGAAAAAAACCACACTTTACAGAAGTTTTTTCTCAGAGTAGATTCTTCTGCAGAGCAGTTAGTGTCTCTCTTGTATTGACAAATCTTATTCACTTGTAAGCATATGGTCTTTATGGTAGGGCTGCCCAGTAATTTAAATATTGCCCAACACAGTCTAATCACGTAGCAGATGCACAGATGGTGCTGGAGTAAACACACTGGTGGACCCTGAAGTTAACTTTCCGCATTTTCCGGTACATTTTAATGTTTTGTGACTTACTGGCAATGGATTTCATTGGATTAAAAATCTAGGTAGTTTCCAGATTACGTAAGCTACATGTCTGCTACCTTTGTGTGAGCATATGTGTTATCTGGTTAGCTTTAGGTTTTAAAATCTTGTCTTTGAAAATATGAAACCTCTCCATGCCAGATAATTGAATAAAATAGTAGCTAATACATAAGATGATATAAATTATATGAAAGACATTCATCTGGAGTTGTGGTTGAAGTAGGAATGTCTAAGAATCTGGGACTCAGAAAAGCAGAAGCAACCTTACTGAGAAGCACTGGCAGCTTCCAGTGAGCAACAGCAGTAAGGTTTCTTCCCCGTACTGATGATAAAACCTGCAGTGAGAAATAATGCCTTGTGGGCGAGTGGGAAGCTGCTATTCTAGGATGGCTAAATCAAGGAGGTTTCTGTGCAGGTATGCTGCCTGTGCGGTAATGGCAAAATCAATCTGTTCCAAACAGAATTTTTAGATGGGTCATTTAGTCTTCAGCGTTCTGTCATCTTCAGACTCTAAAATTCTGAGTCTCTAATCCCCCCAAGTATACGAAGATACCTCATGAAAACACTGTCCTATGAGATAATCATCTACTCAAGGGCTGACAATCCTGAAAAAACTTTTCTTATGGTCAGAAGCCAGCATAGAGTAGTTTTAAGCAAAGCCTCCAAAGTAATCCTATTTCTAAGGGATTTCCTTAACTACTTAAAGGGAGTTTCTTGATCTGAAGATTATTTTCTACCAGACTGGGAAGTACTCATCTCTTCAGTGCTTATTTAATGTCTGCTGTGTGCCAGGCATATGCTTAGTGTAAGAGATAAACAAAAACTCTGTCTTCAAGCAGGTTAAGGTGTGACATGGGAGATTGCCATGCAAGCCAACAATGCTAGCACATAAGCCTGCATGTCCAAAGTGCTGTGGGGAGGATGGACAAAGATACCAACTCAGCACAGTGGAGGAAGGCTTCCTGGAGGAGATGGTGGCAGAACACACTGAGGAAGAAGCTAAAGGGAGGAAGAAAAGTGTTCTGGCATGTAGGGAAGTGCTGAGAAAAGAAACATTAGTGATTTGAACCTCTCCAAGCACTTTGCAGTGGCTAGAGGATCCAGCATGTTTGTGGGCTGGAAACAAAGCTAGAGAGGTAGGCAGGGTCTCCTTCACATGCCACAGCCACAGTCAGCACGGTCTTTATTTCGAAGGCAGTGGAGAATCTCTGATGGAGCAGAAATAGGGAAACAACAAAATGATTTATTAGAAGTCTCAGGAGGCTCACTGTCAAAATGATAGACTTTCCACTCTGGTGGGATGATGGGAAGAGAGTGGGAAGGAATATGCTTTTAGGATAGTAGGGTATCTGTTTAGGAGACTGGTCCAGGGAAGAAGCAATAAATATCAGATAGCAGGCCATGACTTTTTATTATTCTTGAACCGTTCTTTCATTTCTCACTAAACTATTTGGTCATGGTACGTTTTTTAAAAAGTTTCATTGGATTCTATTTGCTAATATCCCATTAGAGATTTTTGCATTGATGTTAATTAGCAAGATACTCTTATTTATTTCTTTTCTATGCTTCGAAAAAATGGAAATATACTATTTGTAATTTGAAGATTTGAAACAAATGCATTTGTGAATCTTTTTTGACCTAGTTTTCTTGGGGGGAGCTGTGGGGGGTTGTTATGACCACAGACGAAAATGAACAAATCTGTAGTCATGAAGGAAATTAAGACTGCTCTCAGTGTTAAAAAAAAAAAAAAAAAAAAAAGGAGCTCCCATCGTGGCTCAGCAGAAACAAATCCAACTAGGAGCCATGAGGTTTCTGGTTTGATCCCTGGCCTCGCTCAGTGGGTTAAGGACCCAGTGTTGCTCTGAGCTATGGTGTAGGTTGCAGATGTGGTTCAGGTCCTGCATTGCTATGGCTGTGGAGTAGGCCAGCACCTGTAGCTCTGATTAGACTCCTAGCTTGGGAACCTCCACATGCCACGGGTGCAGCCCCAAAATGACAAAAAAGGCAAAAAAAAAAAGGAATGCACCAGTGTTGATTCTTTAAAACTTTTTAGAAACCATTCATTTCATGAGGAATTCAATATTATTTTGACAGAGTTTTTGCAAAGTGCTCATAATTCTTTTTTTTTTTTTGTCTTTTTGCCTTTTCTAGGGTTGCACCCGTGACATATGGAGGTTCCCAGGCTAGGGGTCTATTCGGAGCTGTAGCTGTGGGCCTACACCACAGCCACAGCAACGCAGGATCCAAGCCGCGTCTGCAACCTACACCACAGCTCACGGCAATGCCAGATCCTTAACCTACTGAGCAAGGCCAGAGATTGAACCCGGAACCTCATGTTCCTAGTCAGATTCATTAACCACTGAGACACGATGGTAACTCCCATAATTCTTTTTTAATATCTTAGGCATATGAGTCTTTGTTTCATTGCTGATTTCTGCCCCCCCCCAGTATTATTGTTGATTATTTGTGTTTTTACTTTCTCCTTTTTAACTTTTCATTTAGACTAACTGCTGAATTATCTCTATTACTTTTCCCCTAAGAATCACCTTTTGGTTTTATTGATTAATTATACTTTCTTCTGTTTTATAATGTATCAATTTCTGCTTTTTATTTCTTCTGCTTTCCTTAGGATTTATCCTTTTTAAATTATTGTGACTGAGATCCTGCTGTATAGCACAGGGAACTGTATCTAGTCACTTGTGATGGAACATGATGGAGGATAATGTGAGAAAAAGAATGTATATATATGTGTGCGCACACATGTGTGTGTGAGTGTGTGTGACGGTCACTTTGCTGTACAGCAGAAACTGGCAAAACATTGTAAACCAACTATAACAGAAAAAACAAAAACTTTAAAAGAAATTACTGTGATTAAATTCCTGTTTAGTAATGTAAGTGTGTAGACTTCATATTTTCTCCTGTGCACAGCTTTAGCTGTTTACATTGGGTTTTATTGATGTAGTATTTTCAGTATTATCATTTGCTAGATGTTTTGCGACTTTGTGGAGTCGATCAAAACTGTCAAAGGATGAACTATAACATTGCAGGAGGTTAATTTTTTTAGTTTGTAATTTCTACGATAATTGTTATAACAAGAGATCATGGTCATTACTACAATTGCTATTTGTTTTCTGATGCTTTTTTGTGCCTAATAGTAAAGTTTTGTAAATGTTTTAACAATTATTTGAAAATGGGTCAATTCTCAGTTTTCAGGGTTGGAGTTATAAAAAGGTGAATGTAATGAATTAGATTCCAGATTCTTTATATACTCACTCATTTTGAGTATTTCTCTTGTTTGGAGCTGAGAGAGATAAATTAAAATCCTCTGGAGGAATCCCTTAAATTTCCTGCTTTTAAAGCTTTATGTGTTCTTAAGTTACAGTAATTGAAATGTAAAATAAAACAGTACTTATTTCTTAACTGTAGATTCAATGTTATTACAATGATAAAATACTCTTTTGTCTTATTTAATGCTTATTTAATTGCCTGGAAGTCTGACTGGCAATGACATGCAAATAAATGCAAAAAAAGAAAAAAGAAAAAATCAGGATTACATGTAACATCAATCATTTTTCTTTTAACCTTTCTGATTGTATTTCATATACATATGTAATATATATTACATTACATACATAACACGTTTCAATTCTGTCATTTTATGTTTTCCTCTTTTTAATGCTTCTGTTTTTTACATATTTTACTATATGGTTAGATATTCTTTATTCTCATTGTGTTGTTTTACTATTGATAATTTGAGGGATTTGTAATCTGGTTTTCAACTCCTCTGGTGTCTACATTTATGGCTAAAAATATTTTTTTAAAGTTAGATCTATTGATTCCTTGCTATGAAATATTGAAAAATTCATGCCTTGTACATCCCTCTACCACCCCCACATCACAGCCTTACTTTTTGCTTTCTTTATTTTCACAGTGTTAAATAGTAAATGTTATAACCCCCCCGCCTTTTTTTTTTTTGCTTCTTAGGGCTGCATTCATGGCATATGGAGGTTCCCAGACTAGAGGTCCAATTGGAGCTACAGCTGCAGGCCTATACCACAGCCACAGCAACACAGTATCTGAGCCATGACTACAACCTACACCACAGCTCACAGCAACACTGGTGCCTTAAGCCACTGAGTGAGATCAGGGGTTGAAACCACAACCTCATGGTTCCTAGTTGGATTTGTTTCTGCTGCGCCACGATGGAAACTCCTAAACTTCTAATGGCTTCAGTGTTCACCACTGGTTCTTAAATTGCTGGTTATTTATTTTAGTCCATCTTTTGGCTGGCTGGAGTTCATTATCTATCAGTTTTTTCCCATAAAGGCTTAAGGTTTTATGTATTCTGACTCACTGCATGGTTGCGGATCCATGCCTGATGATTATATTCATGATTGATAACTGATTGGCTTGAAATTATTGGAGGCATGGTTATTTCTCCCCAGGACTCTCTAAACATTGCTCTGGCAATGAATATTTTGTGGATGTGCTATGCTGAGCCAGCATTTTAATTTTTATTATTATTGTATATGTTTATATATATAGCGCATGTTTTGTTTTCATTATTGCTCCCTCGCCCAAAGAGCCTTTAATGTCACAGATATATTCTGTATTTGCTTGTATACCATAGCCCTCTGGAGGGCCACAAACTAACCCCTCCCCCTTGAGAGCCAATTTTTGTCCCCTAGGGAGTGATATTGTCCCTATTGAGTATACATGTGCCACCGGATTCCACATATTCTCTTGTAAGTGATTTTATTTTTTTCAGTGTGGATAATGTTTTTTCTGCAAATTTCCTTGGGCCACAGTGTGATCTTTGCTACTGCATGTTTAGGGCTTTCTTTTTTCTCTGCCAACTTTTATTATATTTTTGAAAAAAATTCTTGGGTTCATTTGTTCCATTTCATTTTTAAAAATTATAAACTACGTGTGTGTCAGCTATTTGTTCCCTTTTCCTTTTCTCTGATATCTTTTTTTTTCTATTATGTTGCCTAAAAGTCCACACCATCCCTTTGCTGCTTTTAATGTTTTTCATTTTCATAGTGGTTTACTATGTTCTCTGACTTCACCACCTTACTTTTTCCTGATATGTGTATTCTCTAACTTTCTTTTACACTTTTATTCCTTCCCTCCTTTTGATACTTCACAGCGTTTATGCTGCCATCATCCTTCAGATTTGCGGGTAATCTGCCTCTTCTCCCCATCTCCTGGTAAGCAGATCTCCAGACATGAGATCCATGTGAATTCATAGCATCACTCCACAAGTCATGGTTCTTTTGTTTGGCGATTTTGTACTTAATTAGCTGGCTTAGGTGGGTGTGGTAATAAGCAGGTACATATGTGGTTGCTATTTCTGATCAGTTTTCAACCTTGCCTGACCTCTATCTGTTTACAGCACAGGAGTCCTAACTAGAAAAAGGGAAGATAGAAACAGTACTTATCCTACCCTGTTCTTCTTCTGTTCCTTAGTGTGTGACAAACCCCCAGGACGGTCTCTACATGGCCTAGGCCTGTTCTCATCCTTCCACATAAAGCTCGGTCTTTCATGTCCCTCTCACTTAATTTCAGGAAATCTCTATTTTTTTCTCTTTCTTTTTTTATTGACGTATAGTCGACTTACAATATTGTATTAGTTGCAGGTATATAACAATGATGCAATATTTTAATAGATTATACCTCATTTAATGTTATCATAAAACAATTGCTATATTCCCTGAGCTGTATGACATACCTTCCTTTGTTTCTTATCTATTTATACATACTAGCTTGTATCTCTCAATCCCTACTCTTATTTTGCTCATTTCCTGGGGTATTTACACACCTTGGATAATATGCTCTGGGGTCTCTGGCCTGCATGAGGGCACTAAAAATATAATGGAAAGCAAGGAGGAGTCAGATAAACCCTGATCCCCTCAGCTGCTGCCTTCTCTCTCCATAGGTGTACACACTACTCCATAAGCCCCTTTAGTGTGTGGAATTAGAGGCCTATTCATTTTTACAGTTTACAAAAAAAAAAAAAAGGCTGTCTGAAATCTTGCTTAGAGTCTCAGAGCTTCCTGCTCTACTACTATGCACCTGCAGTGTTGGTATATAAGTGCATGGAGCTTGTTCCCTGGAGTTTCCGTGGGGTCTGTATTAACGTTATTTTCCTTATGTGGGTCTAAGAAGCACTGAGCAGATTAGAATCAATCCCTGGAAGACGGTGTAAGAGAGAGTTGTGGCTTAGCTGGCAAGAGACATTCTTGCTGTGAGTCTTGCTACTGAATATTTTAAAACAAAAGTAGATCAAGGAACTGGAGAAAACCTCTTTCTGTCCTGGCTCCCACTCTCAATTCCTGCTCCTTTGGGTTTGTGCCTAACATGCCTGTGCTGCCTGTAGCTGTGGTGTCTGGGTGGGGGTAGATGCCAGGATGAGGGCAAAATGCTGGCTCCTTTTGTTGCTCTCTTGAGCCATATGATTGAAAGGTTGATTTTTTTACATGCATAAGTAAAATAAGCAAACCTCTACGAATACCAGTTGGGGAAAAATGGGGGGTGTTTCTTCTCCACCCCCTCTTGAAAGGCCCCTTTCCCATGCACCAGATGGGCTGGGTTGCTGTGCCTCTCCCTCTAAGCCTGATTTAGCAGTGATTTTTATAAAGCTCTCTGGCACCTGAGATGTTCTCAAAATAAAGCAGCAATCAATTTTCTTTTGTTTTTATTTTCCTTTTTATGGTATTTTCTTTCTAATTAGAAGTGTAGGAATCATTCATTCTATACTTTATTTGTGGGAGAATGCTCTGGGTTGTAAGAATGCTTTGTGGAAGGCAACGGATAAAGTGAATTAAAGATGATTCATCAGTTCTGACATGTATTTCACTGTGGTGAATTCTTTTTTTTTTTTAAGTATTACTAACGTGAAATAAAACTTGTGGTTGATAGTTGGGGAAAGTCAGTCAAGAGCCAGTGAATTTATTTAATTTTCTTTTTACAAGAACAGAAAAAAAAATTAACTTGCATAGTTTAACGACAAAATACTATTCTGTCCAACTGAATAATTTCAGTTAACCCCAACCCAGGGGTATGGCTGGCGGAAGAGTCACACATGCAGTATAGAGGAATCATATAGCAGATTAGAGATTACAGTTAAGACACTCACGACTATGCCGGCAGTACTAGACAAGGGTATTAAACTGGGAGCTAGGCCTCTAGGTACTGGCTCCAAAGTGAAGGGAAGATCAGGTCAGGGTCATGTTCTAATCATTCTCACCCCTGCTATCTATATGTCATTTAAATCTCAGTTATGGCCAAATACCAAGTTCTGAGTATTAGCCAGTTTGCTATAAATTAATACCAATATATTGTATGAGGGCTATTTCTTTCTCAGGGAAGGTAATCTTTTTTCCCAAGTTTGGGTTATGAAAGGGAGGCCTGAGGAGTGAGAACCAGCATCTTTCTAACTAGTCAGATGAACTGAGTGAAACTTTATAGTCAGGGAGTAACAGAAGTTTCTAGATCCTTCCTTCCTTGCATTTGTGCAGAGGTTAACTTCCATAGAACAACATGTGCAATCTTTTTACAACATGAAGTTCCCGTTGGTGTACTGTGCAGTATTCGGCACACTGGGTACATGTGCAAATATGTGAACATGTGTGTTGATTCTCTGAGACTTATGGGAATGGTTTGAAAAAGATCTCAGACTTAAGATGACTCAGGAAAAAAAGAAGCAAAATGAACCTTCAGAAATACCCTCAGAAAGGAGGAAGGAAAAGTGTGGATGGCACAATTTTGTAAATCAGCTATGATCTTAAAAAAGAAAAGATACATGCACGACAGTGTTCATTGTAGCACTATTTACAATAACCAAGACATGGAAACAACATAAATGTCCATCAACAGAGGAATGAATATATGTACACACACAATGGAATACTACTCAGCAATATAAAAGAACAAAATAATGCCATATGCAGCAACATGGATGCAACTAGAGATTCTCATACTAAAAGACAAATATGTGATATCACTGATGTGTGGAATCTAATTTCTAAAATGATACAAAACAATTTATTTCCAAATAACAAGACTCAAAGATTTTGAAACCACATTTACAGTTACCAAAGAATTATTGAGGGGAGGGATAAAATGGGAGGCCGGGATTGACATATACACACTACTATACATGGAATGGATGAGTAACTAGGACCTACTGTATGGCACAGGGAAATCTACTTAATACTCTGTAGTGACCTATATGGGAAAAGAATCTGAAAAGGAATGATGTATACATATAACTGAATCATATTGCTATACACCTGAAACTAAAACAAATGTTGTTAGGTTCTAACTATACTCTGATAAAAACACTTTTTTTCTGAAGTGTGGTAGATCCAGATATATGCTCCCTTTAGAGAGGGACATCTGTCCTGCTCTGGGATCGTGGGGAGTATGGACAGCAAGAAAGCTTCTGGGAGTTCCCATTGTGGTACAGCAAAAACAAATCTGACTACAAACCATGAGGTTGTGGGTTCGATCCCTGGCCTCGCTCAGTGGGTTAAGGATCAGGTGTTGCCGTGAGCTGTGGTGTAGGTTGCAGACGTGGCTCGGATCCCGCGTTGCTGTGGCTGTGGTGTAGGCCGGCAGCTGCAGCTCCGATCTGACCCCTAGCCCAGGAACTTACATATGCTGTGGGTGTGAGTGTAGAAAGATTACAAAAAAGAAAGGAAAGGAAAATGAGAATTTGACTCACAGGATAGGCACTTTGTGGAGGTCCTTGAAGAGTTTGTCTTCCCAGGTTTCTCTGAGTGTGGGGAACTCCCCTCCCCCACCCTCTAGGTGCTGGAAGAGAGAGCAGAGGCCTTTCCCTGAAAAGTTGCCTGTGTCCTTCCGCCCCGGATCTGCCCCACCTCACCTCCTTTTTACTAGGCCTACATGTAGGGTTAAGATACAGCATAATCTACTCAGAGACAGCAGCCCAATCCTGCTACCTCACCCTTCCTCTCAAAGATATGGATTCTAAACTCCTCGTCATTGTCTGCTTCTGGAGAACACACCATGTGAAAGGAAGGGTAGCTTAAGGCAATCACAAAATCATTTTTAAACATCAGTCTGAGAGACTGGGTGTACAGGACAGGAAGAGCACATAAATTACATTTTGACAAGATATAACCCCCAGGAGATCATGTCTAGGCAAAACTGTGAAATAGGCAGAATTTGGATTATTTTCCCAGCACCCTATCTGCCCTGTCCCCTCCTCTTCCCAGCACGTGTTGTCTTATTCTTCTGGATGCTCCCACCATACTGTGGTTCCCTATGTGCCAGGATTTCTTGCTGTGGCCTCCCCACATATCAAAATTTATCTATGGCATATAATGCATATATGTATCAACCATGGACAGCATATTAACGTGTGTCTTCCACAGAATGTTTACTCTTTAATAGCTCATCCAGTCAGCATTTAAAAAAACCCACCATGTGCAGAGAGAAGGCGGAAGGGATTTGTTTCCTGCCTATCAGCTCCTTGTTAGTTCCATCTGCCTTTGGCCTTGTCCTTTGTAAAGGTATTCATCACACTGTCGCTTTTGAGCAGCCTTTCTAAAGTGTAATTTGATCATATTCTTTGCCTTTTTGGAATGGCTCCATGACTTCCCTGAGCCTCAGTTTTGTTTTGTTGTGTTTTATTTTATTTTATATTGTCTTTTGTCATTTTATGGCCATACCCACGGCATATGGAGGTCCCCAGGTTAGGGGTCTGATTGGAGCTATAGCTGCTGGCCTACACCACAGCCACAGCAATGCGGGATCCGAGCCCCATCTGTGACCTACATCACAGCTCACGGCAATGCCAGATCCTTAACCCACTGAGCAAGGCCAGGGATCAAATCTGCAACCTCATGGTTTTGTTTTCACTGTGCCATGATGGGAACTCATTTTTTTTTTTTTGCCTGAGACTCAGTTTTAGATAGCAGGGAGGATACTCGGATACTAGCTGTCTTTCACTAAGTACTTTGTAAATGCCTAGCACCGCACTTGGCACTCTTTATGAGTAACCCCAGTAGCTCATCATCACATCCCTATGAGGCATGTGAATTGTTTCCATTTTCTAGCCCTTATTCAAGCATGAGACCATGATGTGAGATCCTGCTCTCCTAACCCCTGCATCACATCTCCCACATCCTTTCTGTGGTTTGTTGAGGCCCTGTATAACACAGCCACGGATTATCTTGCCAGCCTCACTCAGTCTCTGACCCATTGCCCAGCCTGAACTCACTGGGCTTTGCTCCGCCTCCACACCTTTCTCCCTGATGTTTTCTAGAATTCCCCACAAGGGCCCCTATATCCTGCTGCTCTCTTCTCACGTAGCCTCTGCTCACCCTTCCAGAATTCATTTAGACATGACTTTCTTTGTTGGCTCCTCTCACCATTCTCCAAATGTGGGGGGGGCCCTTCAAGTGTCTACCGTTACTGTGACACTTGTTTCTGGGAGAGGTTAGCTTCTGAACTGGTATACCAAGTAAAGGTCATCCTCGCCAGTGTGAGTGGGTATCAACCAGTCTGTCGAGGGCCTGGACAGAACAAAGCTGGAGGAAGGTGAACTTGCTCGCTACTTGAGCTGAGACACCCATCTTCTGCCCTTGGGCATCAGCACTTCTAGTTCTTGGGTCTTGAGACTTGGACAAGGACTCATATTACTATAGCCCCCTTCCCCCACCAATACTCCATCATGTAGACTACAAATCATGAGACCTCTTGGCCTTCACAACCACGTGAGCATGTACATACACACACACATATATTTACATATGCATGTGTGTATATATATACATACACTTTTGTATATATACATACATATACTATATGTATATTTGCATATATGTATATAAAATATATATTTCTCTCTTTGGATAGCCTTGTGAGAAGATGACATAGCAGTGAGAAAAGAAAAACAAGTGTTTGTACACTAAGCCCCAGCCATCTTAAATCCCTAAATTCAGCTATGGACTCTAGCGATTTGGGTTAAATTTTATATTCAAATCAGGTTCAGAGTCTGTTGTGCCATTTTGTTCCTGACCACGTGTGCCACCCAGGAGGATCTGGGTTGGCAATGTTCCAAGCCAGAAGAAGCCTGACAATTGCTTGTTGAAAGAAAATTATTCCTGGCTCTCTAGATATTTGCAGCTTGACAAATAAACTGTCTTCGTCAAAGACTTTAGAACACACATAACTAAACACTGAATACCCAGATGGCCCATCACAAATGAAAAGGTGGTAAATAAGAAAAACCCAGTGTAATCAATGTTGCTGTCTTCTAAACTACATGGAGAAAAATTCCAATCAATATTTGAGATAGTTCTTTTTAAAACTACAGAATGCTGGGAAAGAAAGACTTCTATTCCATACATAGAAAAAGATTTGAGGAAATCTTTGTTCTAATTCAAAACATTCACACTTTTGCAATTCCTGAGATTTGCTGTGTAGCAAGAGGAAAACGACTGTATATAAATTTTAGCAGCTCTGGATAAAGAACTGAGTAAATGCTGGAAAAAACTTTCAGTGTTTCTTGACTACAAAACCATAAAGGAAAATAATAGCTAAAAGGCAGCAAGAAATAAGCAGGCTTTGGTTTGGGGGGATTATTTTGGCAAATACATTTTTTCAATTAAAAAGAAATTACTTCAATGAATTGTTTTTAGAAATGAGACATAATGATAATCTAAGAACAAAGATTTCTGGAAAGCATGGATATTTGTTTTAAACAAACTTGGTTAAAAGACCTTTAACTTGCTATACAGTTGCTGACAAGTATTTACCGTACTGAGAAGACAGAGACTTTTTTTCATGATTTCTTATTTTTTTCTTTTGAAGGAGAGACTGTCTCCTTCCTGATTGGGCTTCAGTGAATTAGAATACTGGCCAAATATTTATTGAGTGGTCAGCACCCAACTACTGCTACCGCTGCGGGAACGTGGCCCCCATCTTGGAGCTGGACTAGCATCTCCAGAAGGATTTCATCATCTTCGAGGCCGCTCCCCAAAAGACACGGGGCATCCCCTCCAAAAGCCCGTGGCCGACTACTTCCTGTGACCTTCCGGCCCCTGCCACGCCCCAGCCCCTCCGGCCCCCGGACCACTGTGACTCTGCCCTCTTCAGACAGAGGTCGGGCCCCGGGGGGCTGTCCCCGGCTTTGCTCTCCCCCCAGAAGAGGGCGCTGCAAGGGTGAGGACGTCTCTGGAGGCTCGGGCCTCGCTCCGTGCACCTCCTCCCGTGTTCCCACTTGAACCATGAAGTTTCCAGTAACTTTTTCTTTTTTTTTTTTTTGGTTTGTTTTTAGATAAAATTTTAAGAAAAACGGAAAAAAAAGAAAAAAAAATCTGACCCATAATCTGACCCACGCGGGTCCTCTGTTTTGACCTTGCTTCTGACCATGACTCTGTGGCTTTCTCATGTGGAGAGAGTAGTTTCCGCTGATTCTGAGCAAGCTAAAGGCACATTTTGCCCATGAATCTTGGTTATATCTGCCTGTTTTAGCTCTGATGTTCTCATGATGCCTGGAATGCTCCACTGTTTTAAGCCTCCCAAACCTCCTGTCCACATCTTTCCCTCTCCCCAGTTTCAGCACCCCCATACCTCTATACCCACCTGACCAGGGCTGAATGGAAACTCACGGCACAAGGCTGAGGAACCACCTTGCACTGCTGTTCTTTCCTTCTTTCAAAGATTTAGGCACTTGCTGTGTGCTGGGTACTGCTCTAGGTGTTGGAGAAAAGTAATATGGAAACAAATAACAAACCTGAATAATTTCAGAAATGATGAGTGCTAAGGAGAAGTGAGGCACAGGCTTTACGTTTTATTGGGGAGATGGTTTAAACAGCAAGAAAGAGAATACTTAGCAAAGATCTAGGAGCAGAGAATTTGAGGCACAGAGATAAGTAACTGCACAGGGGGTGAGGTGGAAGCAAAAAGGCCAGTCTGATTGCATCAGAGTCAGCAGGAAAGGTTGCCTTCTGTTGGGAGCTGGAGATGAAGTTATAGAGGTGAAGAGGATGGTGTCCCTTGGCAGTTCAGCAGGTTAAGAATCTGGCATTGCCAAATCTGTGACCTGGGCCACTGCTGTAGCATAGCTTCCATCCCTGGCTTGGGGAACTTTTGCAAGCCGGCGGGCATGGGCAATTTTTTTTAAATTGAAAAAAAAAAAAAAAAGGAGACAGACCATTTACCACTATTGAATGGATTATTCCAGTTTTTCCTTTTAGGTCCACTCTTAACGCTGTTCTATGTCCTGGGGTTGACTACCCCACCCTCTGCCCAGTTGGATCCAGCCAGTGAGGAGTCCCAGCAGGTGGGAAGGGAGGGGCCTGGGTATTTAACTGCAAGTCTCAGCTCCACACAGCCTTTCTGTCTTCAGGTAACTAGCCTTCCTTTCAGGCTGGAGGTGGCAACTGTGCCCTGCTGTTAATAACTCTGAGGATTCCACTCTGCCTATAACTTCACGACAGCCTGCCCACATTTTTGAGTGGTGTGTACACAAGTTTTACTAATGTGAAAATGTCTTCTGTTTCCTGTGGCACTCTGACTCAGCCTTGTCAACTGTGGCAAAAAAATGTGAATTTTATCTTAAATACAGTGGAAACCATTTGAGATTTTGAAAGCTTATTGAGGTATAATTTATATACAATAAAATTCGTCCCATTTGGGTGTATAGTTTTATGAATTTTAATGAAGGCCTATGGTCATATGATCCCCACCGTAATCAGGATGCAGAATGTTTTCAACCATTTGAGAGCTTTAAATGAGGCAGTTGCATGTCTTTTTTTTTTTTTTCCATTTTTCAAACCTTACTCAAACTTGAAGAAATGTCATCAGAAGGCAAGGGCAGATATAGAGAGGCTGGTCAGGAAGCTACTGTAGGGGAATAGGCACTGCGCTAGACAGTCAAGCTGTGGTAGTGAATGATCCTCTGTTCTTAGGTGATAGTCTAGTGGGAGAAATTAATAAGGAAACAGAACATTGTAATTCAGTGTGATAGTTTGTGTGAATATGCTGACGTATGGGATGCTGTGGGAGGAACTGGAAAGAACATTTTTAGGATAATGTACTGATCATACCTTCCCATGATCTCTCTGAGGCAACCAATACATTTACCCTGGTTGGGAGTCCCCGTTAGAGGTCTCATTCCATCAGCACCAGTATTGGTAGGCAAAGGGGAGCATAGTTTCTGAATTCTCTAAATCCCAATAGCTTTTTTTGGGGGTGGGGTGGGGGATGCACTTTTAGGGCCGCACCCATGGCATATGGAAGTTCCCAAGCTAGGGGTCGAATTGGAGCCACAGCTTCCAGCCTAAGCCACAGCTACGCCAGATCCGAGCCGCATCTGCGACCTACACCACAGCTCACAGCAACGCCGGATCCCTAACCCACTGAGTGAGGCCAGGGATCGAACCTGCAACCTCTTATTTCCTAGTTGGATTTGTTTCCGCTGAGCCACGACGGGAACTCCTCTAAATCCCAATAGTGTTAAGGTATGAATGCCTCCCCCTCAAAGTATATAGCAAAAACATAAAAGAGCTTAGTTCAGGAACGTCAGATAACATGTATCAGTGCCTCTTGACATTTCCCACATCACAGTCAATATAGCACACCCTGCTAAAGACCGGAGGCTGCTCACTGCTGAGAGGGGATGAACCAGGGTTTTTGACACACAGTTGCCACCCGGCCACCTCGAGGACTGAGGAAGGTCAAGATTTGGACCCACCTGTGAGCTCTTAGTTGAGAAGTGCTAACATTGCCTCCTTCCCAAGTGGGAGGTATCATAGGAGATGTGAAAAAAGTCATAGAATTTGGAGTTGTGAAATGTGGCTCAAGTCACAACACTGTTGGTGTCACCTCTGCCAAGTCACGATCCCTCTAAGACTCAGTTACCTCACCTAGAAAATGAATATGTATATGTGTGTGTGTGTGTATGTGTGTGTGTGTGCATGACTGGGTCACTTTGCTGTACAGTAGAAAACTGACAGAGCACTGTAAACCAGGTATAATGGAAAAAATAAATCGTTAATAAAAAAGGAAAATGAGAGTATCTTCCTATCCTGTAGAGAGAGCCCTTTCTCTAATATCCATTATTGTATAGCAAATATCTCAACACAAGGGGGCGTACAGAACCCTCAGGATTGACAATGCTCTGCTTGATGTGGGCACCTGGGAACATGCTGATGGTTGACTTTGATCACCCTGGGAGAACAGCTCAGGGGCAGGGAAGAAGAGGAAAACATTGATGGCTCCTTACCATTAGCCACCTGCTGTTACTACCCACATGAATCAGCTCCATTCACCTATGTCAACAGCACCAGCTCTAATCACTAGCTCCTCCAAGCCTCTGCAGAGCAGATAATAGAAGAAAAAGTGAGAAAATGTAGCTGTAAATACCAGCAGGGTTGATTTAACGTTATTAAATAACAGACTAGAAGGGGGTTGGATGTCATTCTTTAATTACCAATTCAATCCTTGCTTATATTTTCTTACATTTTAAAGTCAGCTTTCCCCTACATTTGTAGAATTATCTGAAACGGCTCTTTACAAGTAAACAATGGCTATTATAGGATTCTGCTTTAATAGGCAAGTATATCTGTCGGGATAATCAAGAGAGGAAAGCCTGCAATCTTACAAATGCTCAGTTAGTAGTAAGTACAGGAAGGAGGAAGTGGCTGGTTTATTGATATCAAAATCACTAAGATGATAATAGTAAATACCGTAATAATATAACCCATAGTGATAATATTGAGATGATGGAATTTATTGAGAAGAGCTCAATGGTACAAGTGAGGCCCAAACAATTCAAAAGCAAGAAAACCAAGGTCTCATTATTATAAAGTTAATGAATGACCAGGGTGAGCCTGCTCTGGAGGTCAGGAAAGAATTACTGGTTCAGACTATCCAAATTTTCTAGGTTTCATTGTATATGCTGTGTACTAGACATTCTGTCAGGCAGTTTATATGAGTTATCTTGCTTAATTCTGACAAACAACCCTAGGAGGTGAGTCAGTACTTTTGATCTCACCACGTAACCAATGGGAAAGCTAAGACCCAAAGACTGAGTATGCTTTTTGCCAGGCTGAAGGTGAGGGAGGGGATCAATGACCTATGAAAAGCCTTGCACCTTGGCGAGGCAACTTTGCCAAGTCCTGAGCCTCCTTTTGGAGCTAACTAACCAATGCAATTGCAATTTATTGCTTCTAGGTCTTTTATGAAGTTCTGACATTATTCTCAGAAGTCTCTGAAAGAGGTCAGAACATGACATGAATTAAGTTTACTCCAAGGTCAACCTATACATTGGGCTGATGGTTTTCTCTTCCTTCCTTCCTTCCTTCCTTCCTTCCTTCCTTCCTTCCTTCCTTCCTTCCTTCCTTCCTTCCTTCCTTCCCTTTTGCCTTATCTAGGGCCACACCCGCGGCATATGGAGGTTCCCAGGCTAGGGGTCTACCAGCAGCTGTATCTGCTGGCCTACGCCACAGCCATAGCAACGCCAGATCCGAGCCGCATCTGCAACCTACACCACAGCTCACGGCAACGCCGGATCCTTAACCCACTGAGCGAGGCCAGGGATCGAACCCGCAACCTCATGGTTCCTAGTCGGATTCGTTAACCACTGAGCCACGATGGGAACTCCTGGGCTGATGGTTTGCAAGTTTCACCCTGTGTCATCATTACCTGGAGAGGCTGTTAGCCCACAAAGGTCTACCCGCTAAACCTGGCCTTAAATCAGAACCTCAGAGGGTGGGCCCTAGAAAACTGTCTTTAGACAACATCCCTTAGAAACTGATGCACTTGTGTTTGGGGATACTGCTGTACGCCAAGAAATCCTCTCTTATTCTATTTTTTCATCTCAAGTTACAGTCATATATGTGGTCAAAACCTTCTTAGAGTCAATCATCTGGTGTATACAATGAAAAAAAATAGAATTGTGACAGCTATATGTAAATACTGCGTGTTTGTTGCTGTCTTTATTTCATTTTAAAAATCAGTTTTACAAAAAAAATTACCAGTAACAAGGTAAAGTTTAATGAGTTATGGCAAATGTATATCATCATGTAACCATCACATAATAATGATATTCCCATCATCCCCCAAAGTTTTTTTGTGTCTCTTTGCAGTTAATCCCTTCTCCAGGCCCTGGCAACCACTGATTAGATTCTGTCAGTATAATTTTGCCTTTTCTAAAATTTCATGTAAATAGATCATACTTCATAGAGTTTTAAATTCTGGCTTCTATTATTTAACATAATGCTTCTGAGATTCATCCAGCTCATTCTGTGTATCAGTAATTCTTTCCTTTTTATTACTGTATTCCAGCGTATATTTCATGCCACAGTCTGTTCACTTATTAATGGACATTTGGGTTGTTTCCCATTTCTGGCTACTAAGAACATACTTATGTGAACACAGTCTTTATTTCTCTTACACAAACATCTAGGAGTGGGATCATTTGGTGAAATGATGCCTGTTTAACATCATAGGAAACTGTCAAACTTTTCCAAGGTGGTTATAGTCTTGCACTCCTACCCTCGGAGAATGAGAGCTCCAGTTGTACCACCCCCACTAACACTTGGTATTGTCAGTCCTTTCAATTTTAGCCCTTCTGGCTGTATAGAGTGGTTTCTCATTATGATTTGAATTTGAATTTTCCGGAGTTCCCATTGTGGTGCAATGGGATCTACGGTGTCTCTGCAGCAGTGGGGACACATTTTCGATCCCCAGCCAGGCACAGTGGGTTAAGGATCCTGCGTTGCCCCAGCTGTGGCATAGGTTGCAACTGGGCTTGGATACCATCTTTGGCCTGAGAACTCCACATGCCACGGAATGGCCAAAAAAGAAGAAAAAAAGCGCAATTTGAATTTTCCTAATGACTAATGATATTTGATGTATTTTCATGTACTTATTTGGCATTTTTAATGGCTTTATTGATGTATAATTGATGCACAAAAAACTGCACATATTTAATGTTTATAATTTAATAGGTTTGGACATATGCAAACACCTGTGATATCATAACTACAATAAGGTAATATACTCATCTAACAGCTCTCAGAATTTCCTTGTGTTCTTTTGTTTTGTGGTAAGAACATAATATGAGATCTATCCTCTTAAATTCTGAACTGCACAAAATATATTGTCAGCTTTATATTTTTTTATGTTTTTGTCTTTTTGCCTTATCTAGGGCCACACCCGCTGCATATGGAGGTTCCCAGGCTAGGGGTCTAACAGGAGCTGTAGCTGCCGGCCTTCGCCAAAGCCACAGCAACGCGGGATCCGAGCCGCGTCTGCAACCTACAACACAGCTCACAGCAACGCCGGATCCTTAACCCACTGAGCAAGGCCAGGGATCGAACCCGCAACCTTATGGTTTCTAGTTGGATTCGTTAACCACTGAGCCATGACGGGAATGCCTATTGTCAACTTTAGGCATTGTGCTGTACTGCAGCTCTCTAGAATTTATTCATCTAGCAGGAATGAAACTCTACTTGCTATTCATAGATGTTCTTTGGTGGAGTGTCTATTCAAATCTTTTACCCATTTCACAAATTGGACTGTCTTTTTACTATTTCGTTGTAAGAATTCTTTAAATATTCTCTAACCAATGTTGGCAAACTTTTTGTTAAAGCGCCAGGTAGTAAATATTTTATGCTGTGAGCCGTAAGTTTTGGATTGCAATTAGTTATATTTGACATTTTACTTTGAAAGGAGCCACAGATAATAAAACTTGACTTATAAAACCAGGTAGTTATAATTTGTTGACCTCTGTTCTAGACATAAGTCCTTTACTAGGTACATGTTTAGTAAATATTTTCTCCTAGATTTTAGCCTTCCTTTTCATTTGTTAACAGTAGTCTTTTGAAGAATAAAAGTTTAAAATTTTTGTGAAGTAAGAGTTATTAGTGTTTTCTCTTATGGATTATACTTCTTGTGTTTTATCTTAAAAATATCTTTGTTAACCAGAGACCATGAAGATTTAGTTGTTTTTTTTCCCTGTAGTTTCTTCTACAAGTTCTTTTTAGGTCTAACATTTATTTAGGTGTATGATCCATTTGATCATATAAATTTTTATTAATATTTTTGTGTATATTGTAAGGTAATATTAATGTAAAGTAGTATTATTTTAGGATGGTATTAATTTTTGTGTATGTTTTAAGTTAATAGTCAAGGTTCTTTGTCATCTTCCTTTTTTATATATGGATATCCAGTTGTTTCAGAACCATTTGTTGAAAGACTGTCCTTTCTACACTGAATTGCTTGCTTTAGTGCCTTTGTCAAAGGCAGATGGCTAAATATGTGTGGGTCTATTTCTTTTATTTATTTATTTTTGCTTTTTAGGGTCACACCCGCAGCATACAGAAGTTCCCAGGCTAGAGATCTAATCGGAGCTACAGCTGCCAGCCTACACGACAGTCACAGCAACGCCAGATCCCAGATGCATCTGCGACCTACACCACAGCTCACAGCAATGCAGGACTGTTAACCCAACGAGCGAGGCCAGGGATTGAACCTGCAACTTCATGGTTTCTAGTTGGATTCGTTCCCGCTGTGCCATGATGGGAACTCCCATGTGGGTCTATTTCTTTACACAAATCCTCCATCTCTTGATTGTTCCATAAAAATATTGGTTATTCCATAAACATACTGATTCCTCCTTATATATGAGAGAGAGAGAAAGAGAGAGAGAGACTGTTTATCTATATAGGAAATCCTACCTTTATTTTTTTCTTTTTCGAAATTATTATAGCCCCTCTAAGTCATTTGCATCCTATATAAATTTTAGAGGCATCTTTTAAACAAGTACAAAAACATCTGCTGGGAATTTATCATGATTGCGCTGATCAGCTTGGAAGAGAATTAATACGTCAATATTATTGAATCTTCTAATCCTTGAGGATTAAAAATTTTACTCCATTTAAATTTGTGTTAATTTCTCTAAGCAATATTTTGTAGTTTTTGACATACAGGTTCAATGTCTTATTTCAAATTTGTCCCTACTTCACACTTTTTGATGGTATTTCAATTTCCAGTTGTTGATTTATATTATATAGAAATACAACCGATGCATGTTGATCTGTATCCCACAACTTTGTTATATTCACTTTGTAGCCTTAGCAGCCTTTTTTTTTTTTTTTGTAATTTTCTTAGTATATTCTACATAGACCATGTCACTTTCAAATAGACTTACTTCTTTTCCAATCTGTATGCCTTTTATTTCTTTTATTTTAAAAAAGTTTCCTTTTTTTGGCTAGGATATTTAGGACCACACTGAATAAAATCAGTGACAATAAACATCTCTGCCTCTGTCCTCTCCTGCTCTTAGAGAAAGCATTCAGTCTTTAATCATTAAGCAGGATATTAGCTGTATGCTTATCATAGATGCCCTTTCTCAGGAGTTTCTTTCTATTCCTAGTTTGCTGAGAGCTTTTTATCAGAAGTATATGCTGGGTTTTTTTTTCTTTTTTTTAAATGCCTTTTCTGTATCTATTAAGGTGATCACATTACTCTTCTTTTCTATACTGTTAATATGTGAAGTAATATTTATTGATTTTTGAAACCAATTTTGCATTCCTAGGATGAACTCCACTTGATTTATTATTACTTATGTATGTTACTGGATTCAGTTTGCCAATATTTTGCTTGTATATTTATTTTTCATTTTCCTTTATTTTTTAAATTTATTATGATGTATTTATCTGGTTTTCTGTCAGGGAAATTCTGACCTCATAGAAGTTCTTGAGAAGTATTATTACTTTATTTCTGGAAGAAGTTTGGGAATGATTGGTATTATTTTCTTGAAATATTGGTAAAATTCACCAGTGATGCTCTCTGACTGAAGTTTTACTTGTGAGGTCACTTTAAGAATTCAGTTTCTTGGAGTTCCCTTCATGGCTCAGTGGTTAACGAATCCTACTAAGAACCATGGGGTTGCGGGTTCGATCCCTGGGCTTGGTTAGTGGGTTAAGGATCCGGCGTTGCCGTGAGCTGTGGTGTAGGTTGCAGACGTGGCTCGGATCCCGCGTTGCTGTGGCTTTGGCGAAGGCCGGCGGCTACAGCTGCTGTTAGACCCCTAGCCTGGGAACCTCCATATACCGCGAGTGCGGCCCTAGGTAAGGCAAAAAGACAAAAAAAAAAAAAAAAAGAATTCAGTTTCTTTCATATATGCAGGACTACTCATGTTATTTCTTTCTTCTTAGTTAGCTTTGGTATTTTATGGCCTTTAAGTCACAAATACCCACCTCATGTGTCAAATTTATTGACACATCTGCTCATAATATTACTTTATTATTCTTTAGATACCTGTAGGATCTTTAATGATGACCCTTCTTCCATGGCTTTATACTGGCAATTTTTTTTTTAATTTTTTAAATGATTTTTATTTTTTCCATTCTAGTTGGTTTACAGTGTTCTGTCAACTTTCTACTATACAGCAAATCGACCCAGTCACACATACATATATACTCTTTTTCTCACATTATTCTCCATGATGCTCCATCATAAGTGACTAGACATAGTTCCCAGTGCTATACAGCAGGATCTCATTGCTTATCCATTCCAAAGGCAATAGTTTGCATCTATTAACCTCAGATTCCCAGTTCACCCCACTCCATCTCCCTCCCCTGTGGCAACCACAAGTCTGTTCTCCAAGTCCATGAGTTTTTTTTTCTGTGGAAAGGTTTATTTGTGCCACATGTTAGATTCCAGATATTAATAAGTGATATTGTATGGTATTTGTCTTTCTCTTTCTGACTTACTTCACTCGAGAGTCTCTAGTTCCGTCCATGTTGCTGCAAATGGCATTATTTTGTTCTTTGTCATGGCTGAATAGTATTCCATTGTATATATCTACCACGTCGTCTTAATCCATTCATCTCTTGATGGACATATTGGCAATTTGTGTTTTCTTTATTTTCTTAATCAATATGACTGGCTATAATTTCATCAGTTTTTAAAATTGATCTCACAAAAGGGCCTGCTTCATTAATTTCTGTTTTTTTTAATCCATTGATTTCTAATGTTATCCTTATTATTTACTCTTTTTATTATTTTACATTTATTCTTTTTCTAGTTTATTTAGGTGAAGATATAGATAACTTTCTTTTCCACATTTATTTAGGTGAAGATATTGAGAACTTTCTTCTTTTCTAATGTACACATACATTTTCTTCTAAGCTCCATCCTGCCAATTTTGAAATGATTTTTTTTCATTTTCATTCAATTCAAAACATTTTAAAATGTCCCTTGGGATTTCTTCTTCAACTCATGCAATTATTTAGAAGTGTATTAGTTAAATAAAAATATATTAGAAACAAAATTTTAGATATCTTTTATTCTAGTTTAATTCTGTTTTGGTCATAAAACATGCTTTGAATCATTTAAGTTCTCTTAAATTTGTTGAAAGCAGTTTCACGATCCAGGATGTGGTTTATTTTGGTAAACACTCCATGTGCAGTTGAAAAGGTTGTGTATTTTGCCATTGTTGATGTACTGAAATAAAGGTCAGTTTGGTTTAGTTGATTGATAATTATGTCTTAGCTTTCTATATCCTTATTGATGTTTCTCTCTGGTTGTTCTATTAATTACTGAGAAAGGAGTATTAAAATAGCTGACTGTAATTGTGGATTAATGTGTTCTCCTTTCCGTGCAGTAAGCTTTTGCTTCATATATTTTGTTTAAATTTTTTATTATAGTTGATTTACAATGTCGTACCAATTTCTGCTACACACACACACACATACACACACACACACACACACACACACATATATATATATATATATATATACACACACATTATTTTTCTCATATTATCTTCTATCTTGTTCTATAAGTGATTGGATATAGTTCCCTGTGCTATACATTAGAACCTCATCGCTTCTCCATTCTAAATGTAATAGTTTACATGTAGTAACCCCAAACTCCCAGTCTAACCACTCCCCCTTCTCTCCTCCTTGGCAACCACAAGTTTGTTCTCCATGTTTGGGAGTCTGTTTCTGTTTTGTAGATAGGTTCATTTGCTCCATATTTTAGATTCCACATATAGTGATACCATATGGTATTTGTCTTTCTCTTTCTGACTTAATATGAGAATTGCTAGCTGCATCCATGTTGCTGCAAATGGCCATGTTTCATTCTTTTTTATGGCTGAGTAGTATTCCTTTGTGTACATGTACCACATCTTCTTAACCCATTCATCTGTTGATGGACATTTAGGTTGTTTCTGTGCTTGGCTATTGTGAATAGTGCTTCTATGAACATATGGGTACATGTATTTTTTTGAATTATAGATTTTGTCTGGATATATGTCAAGAAGGGGATCATATGGTAGTTCTCTATTCAGTTTTCTGAGGAAGATCCATACTACTTTCCATAGCAATTGTACCAATTTACATTCCCACCAACAGTGAAGGAGGGTTGCCTTTTCTCTACACCCTCTCCAGCATTTATTTGTTGACTTTTTTTTAGTTTTTTTATTATGTCTTATAATGATTTTTATTTTTTCCATTACAGCTGATTTACAGTGTTCTCTCAATTTTCTACTGCACATCAAGGTGACACAGTCACACTTACATGTATACATTCTTTTTACTCATATTATCATGCTCCATTACAAGTGACCAGACATAGTTCCCAGTGCTATACAGCAGGACCCTATTGCTTATCCATTACAAAGGCAATAGTTTGCATCTATTAACCCCAAATTCCCAGTCCCTCCCACTCCTTACCTCTTCCTCTTAGCAACAAGTCTCTTCTCCATGTCTATGATTTTCTTTTCTAGGGAAAGGCTCATTTGTGCCATATAGTACATTCTAGATATAAAGGAAATCATATGGTATTTGTCTTTCTGACTTACTTTGTATGAGAGTCTCTAGTTCCATCCATGTTGCTGCAAATGGCATTATTTTTTATGGCTGAATAGTATTCCATTGTGTATATATACCACATCTTAATCCAATCATCTGTTGATGGACATTTAGGTTGTTTCCATGTCTTGGCTATTGTGAATAGTGCTGTAATGAACATGCGGGTCCATGTGTCTTTTTCAAGGAAAGTTTTGTCTGGATACATGCCCAACAGTGGGATTGCTGGGTCATATGGTAGTTCTATATACAGTTTTCTGAGGAACCTCCATAATGTTTTCCATAGTGGCTGTACCAATTTACATTCCTACCAACAGTGCAGGAGGGTTGCCTTTTCTCCATACCCTCTCCAGCATTTGTTATTTGTGGACTTGTTGATGGCCATTCTGACTGGTATGAGTTGGTACCTCACTGTAGTTGGTTTTCATTTCTCCAATAATTAGTGATGTTGAGCATTTTGTCATGTCTTTTTTTGGAGAAATGTCTGTTTAGGTCTTCTGCATATTTTGCAGTTGTGTTGTTGTTGTTGTTACTGTTGTATGAGTTGTTTGTATATTTAGGAGATTAAGTCCCCATCAGTCAGTCACAGTGTTTACAACTATTTTGTCTCTGTTTGTAGGTTGACTTTTTTTTTTTTTAATGGTTTCCTTTGCTGTGCAAAACCTTGTCAGTTTGATTAGCTCTACCATGGTGGTGATACCCTTCTATATAACACACCGAGGGTTATGATACCTTTATATTCTGACTGATAGGAGCACAAATTATTCATATTCTCAGGAGGCTTTTAGAATCGTTCTTCCTACTCTTTTCTGTTGATTATTTCCCTGTTACACATGTCTTTTTCCACTTTGCCAAAGACTCTAGGGGACCCTGCTGCAGAAATCTGGAGCTCTCTCTCTTGCATAGCCCTCCTTTTTGGTTTTGGCTCAACAAATTTTAGTTGACTTGGCCTTGCGAATTCCAGTCTCTGTCTTCTCAACTCAGGAAGTGCTGGGCTGTTCGGGTTCTCCCTCCCTGCATGGAGGCCTGAAAACTACTTCTGAACAGTAACCTGGTACAGATGTATAGATTATTTTATTTGTGTCCCTTCTCTCAGAAATCTTTGTACTGCTGTTTCATCATTACCTGTTAGCTGTGGTTTTATGCATTTTGTTCAGGTTTTCAGTTGTTTAGGTTGAGAGCATAAATCCAGTTCCTATTATTCCACTTGACAACTTTGTTTAATTTTTAAAGTTATCTTGCTTTTCATACTCAATCCCCTGTTCTTAGGGGGATTAAAGGCCTAACAAAATGAATACAAAGTGCCTTCCCTCTCACTTTATTCTTGTTTGGCTCAGTCTCAGCTGTGTAGTATCTTTCTGGTGTCTGATTATTGTCTGGATCTCTTCTCCAAACAGCTGTAGTCTGAAGTATTTCCCACAGGGAATGGCACTGCTCCTTTGGCACCTTCAGAAATTACCTCAATCTCAAGCGTCCCATATTTCCAAAGTTTCAAGGAATTGTCAGGACATAGATATAATGAACTAAATATTTATAATCTAGGTACAAATTGCCTTATACATATGTATTTCCCAAGCAGCCCAGTATTTCCTGTACCAAGTAGGTATCCTACAATTTAACACCAATTTGCTGTTTTCAACTAGAGATCATCACAGAAATGCAATATATTTAGAAGATCATATAAACAGAGAAAATGGATTAGGAAAAGAGAGAGGAGGAGATAGAGAAATGCTTTCAGTTTCTCCAGAGAGCACAGCTAATTGATACTGATTGTCTGGTCTACTACCCTTGAATTTAAAACTCAAATATAATAGCTCTATGACAGAGGACTCTTACACTGTAATTATCATGTTTGGTGGGAAGAGAGAAGGGGAGAAGAAAATACGTGTAACTCTGACACATTTCTTTCTTTAATAAAATCTCTTACTTTGAGATGATAAGATATCTTTCTCCAGGTCTTTGTGAGACCATTTTCTTCCATTGAGTACCCATATCATATACTTTAAATTCCCAAAAAAGGGAAACAAGATTTTTCTTCCTTCTATTTTTTTTAATTTATTTATTTATTTATTTATTTATTTATTTATTTATTTATTTATTTATTAATTTTTAGGGCTGCAGGTGCAGCATATGGAAGTTTCCAGGCTAGGGGTGGAATCAGAATTGTAGCTGCCAGTCCCAACCACAGCCACAGCCATGGGATCTGAGCTGCATCTGTGACCTACACCACAGCTCATGGCAACACTGGATCCTTAACCCACTGAGTGAGGCCAGGGATCAAACCCACATCCTCATGGACGCTAGTTGGACTTGTTACCACTGAGCCATAACAGGAACTCCCAGAAACAAGATATTTTCTATCCCTTTGTACTCTGCATTCTTCCTTGTCTCCAGAATATAAAATTGAATGAATTCAGGAATATATCTTATAAGAGATGCTGTTGGTGCCCCAGCCATATCCTCTTGGACCTTACCTTGGTGGTATACTTGCTCTCTTTCTTCCAGCTGCCAGCATGTACACCTCTTTGCTAGTGGGCTTTCTAAGCAGCTGGAAGATGTTGCTTGTGCCCAAGGTAGGCTAGAATGCCCCATAATAAACAACTTGGGTGGGATATCTCTGAATTGCCTGTTCTACATTGATTCATAATGTTTACCAGCAGGAGGATGCTCCAGTTGCCACAGTGGTAGTTGTCTCATTTCCTACTTCCCTACAACTGTTTCTTGGATCACCTCCCAAATAAGCTACTTATAGTCAATTCCTTGTTTCTGAGAGAATCCAAATTTAGATACTCCTACTTTCTGGCAAGCAAGTAGCGCTCCACAGATAACAGAAGACTCTATTAGTAAAATTCACAGCTTTGCATTCCAAACATTGCTAGTCTTCAGTTCTCACTGACTATAGGAGAAAGAAGGAAACCAGAATAGGGAGTGCCCTGCCCCCTACCATTTCTTTATACTATCAGGACCCAAATATACCTCCCTATGTGAACTGGGCCTGCACCAGTCTAGAAATGAATTCTTGTCCCCAACTAAGACCAGGTTCTGTTGCTCCAAGCAGAGTCAAGTACAATATCACTGTTATAATTTGTACTTGAGGAGTGAAGCTTCCTTAGCCCTTAAAATAAATCCTTGTCCTCCCTGAGATGATGTCTGGAACCATGATGGAGAACCTCTCCCAAGGCCAGAAATTTTTGTTCGTTCTACCTGGAACTTTTCCCATGAGAAGTAAAGTTGCTATTTCAGTTGGCATTTCTGAGTGGGCCCATCTCCCATATCCTCCAACTCCATCGGGTGTGATTCTGGGACAAGATTTAACTGGGACCTTGAGTTCTCACATCTTTGTTCAGCTGCCTCTTGTGACCGCTTCCACTCCAGTTAGTCCCAGGGATATGTGCCGTTTTCAAAGAAAACAACCACCTTATTAGCAGCCACAGCTTTGACCCATGCTTGTAAGTGAGATTTTACTTTGATGAACTGGTCATAACTTCCTAACTATGAAGACTGCTAATCTAGAGGTTTCTGCTGCACCTCCGTGCCTTTTTGCCTCTGAGATCATCACCCTTGAAGAATGCCTCCTGCCAAGTGGAAGGAGATTTTTAAACTACTATTTTCCAAAGTACCGTAGTAGAAGTGGGTTATAAGACAATAAAACAGTCTTAAAAAGGGAGGATAAAATAGCCTTCTACATGGAAAACAAGTTTATCTCTGCTTCACAGAAAACTCCACCTCTGATTGCTTTTCTGAGTATTGATGACATAGTGTCCTTCGATGCCCCTTGGGGAGGGTATGAGGTGAGTTTGGGCTACAGACTGGTTGAAAATCAATATTTTTATCTTGCTTCAAATGCAGCAGATACAACTTGAACTGATGTTCATAGTATCAAAGAAATGCCAAAACTGAGGAAAGATGCAGAGAAAACCTAGACTCTTGCAGGCATCTGGAATAAGTACAGAATTTGTTACTGGTTGGCGGTACAATGTTTTTGCTGTATTCTAGAAGACCAGCCTTAGAGGGATGAATTTTAAGATACATGGATATGCTGATGATTCAGAAATAAGTGAGAACTAGAAGAGAGATGTGATAGTAAAACAAAGATGAGGTCACTGAGAGAGGGAACAATGGGAATTTTATTAAGCCACTGTGTAAGGTACTTCAGATGGTGCTGGACTTCAAAGGTCAAATAAGAGCATAAGCAGAGGAAAAGAAGGAAGAGGAAGATGACTGGGAGGCATTTCAGCAGTGGGAGAGAGTAGGAATGAGAGCCTTGATCCAAAGTAATTTTTCTCTTGGAGTTCCCGTCCTGGCTCAGTGGTTAACAAATCTGACTAGGAACCATGAGGTTGCGGGTTTGATCCCTGGCCTTGCTCAGTGGGTTAAGGATCCGGTGTTGCCGTGAGCTGTGGTATAGGTTGCAGACATGGCTCAGATCCCATGTTACTGTGGCTGTGGTGTAGGCTGGCAGCTACAGCTCCTGTTGGACCCCTAGCCTGGGAACCTCCATGTGCTGCAGGTGTGGCCCTAGATAAGGCAAAAAGACAAAAAAAAAGCAAAGTAATTTTTCTCAAATCACAATTCATATTATAGCCTTAGCATGTTCTTTTCCTTATTGGTAGCTTTGTTTTGATGGCTCACAGTCTTCAACTGGCTGTTTTTTTTTTTTTTTTTTTTTTTTTTTTTTTTTTTTTTTTTTTTTTGCTTTTTAGGGCCACAAGTGTGGCATGTGGAAGTTCCCAGGCTAGGGGTTGAATCAGAGTTGCAGCTACTGGTCTACACCAAAGCAACAGCAATTCCAGATCCTTAACTGACTGAGTGAGGCCAGGGATTGAACTCATCCTCATAGATACTAGTCAGCTTCATTACTGCTGAGCCACACTCAACAGGAACTTCCTTCAACTGAACTTCTGTAGTTTGTTTTTAAAACATTACAGCAACTACAGCTTGGTTACTAGAGTCTGATAGTTGGCATGTACAAACTCCTCTGGGTATGTGACCATTTGTGTGATTAGGCATTAAGAATTCTCATTGGTTGAATTTTCTATAGTTTCAGCCAGCTCACTGAGATGTAGCTTTGAATAACCATTCTTAGAGTCATGCTTCATGTGTTTTGTATTATATATATTTTTTGTTGTTCTATGAATATCTGACCATCTTTAGCTCAGTTCTATAAATGCAGTGCCTCAAACATGTTTCCTTTTTTGGGTACTCTGTGCAGTATTCTTTGTTTTTCACTTTTTAAAGTTATTGAAGTATGATTTACAATGTTGTGATAATTTCTGCTGTATATATATATATATATATATATATATATTTTTCCTTTTAAAAGTAGTTGCAAATATATGCTAACTTATGTAGTATAGTTTGTTCAGATTACACTTAAGTAAATGAACTGGGATCTTTTTCACATTTAAATTATAACACTTTAGTCTGAGCCTTGCAGTTTATCAAGTTTCTTGCACCTGTGAGGCCTGGGGTGGATAACCTTATGCTGTTTATGACTCCAGACAAGGTCAAAGAAAGTGACGGTTTTTAGTTGAATGCAACATTCTGTATTTAATTAATCCAAAATTATTTCTAACTATTATTCTGTCCTTGACCAGAACAAGTTTACCATATGCACTCTGTGGGACAATAAAAGTGATTGATAAGATTTCAATGTGTGCTTTGGTTAGGCTCATCAAATAAGAGACACAACTTTAGTGAATGCTGAATGAGCGGTTATCTCGGTGGTTGAGGGTATGCCCAGGAAGCTCAGGACAGTGTCCCTTTGCTAATGTGACTCAGTGTCAGGAGGCTGAAAAGTCATTTCATTGAAGCATTAGGAGTTAAAGACTTATCTGTCATTGTTGAACCACAGGAGCAAATAATATGCTATGGGGTTGTTCAAGTCTTGAGGGATTAGCCAAAATCTCCAGACAGACCCCTTATGAATGGCAAAACTCTACTATGTTGAGTATGGAGCACTTTGCTAGTTCTTTAACACACAAAATGAGATATGAAAATATTCTCTTTCAACTTGTTTGAAAAACCACTCAATGTGGGGCATTAATGATTGAAGTGAAACAAAAGATTTTTTTTTAACAGCACATATGACTGTGAAGCATATCTTGGGGGTGGGGAGTGTCTCTCCTGTTCAAATACTTTATTCAAAAGGGATTGATTGTACATGTTATGGGCACTGTGGCAGGTACTGGTGATATAATGTTGCAAAAGTAAATAAAAGATTTTGTGATTATTTGATCATATTTGCTATGAAGGAAAGGAAACAGTGCAATAAATGAGTTGCAGCAGACTGTGACCAGGTCTAAGTGATCAGGAAAAGCCTTGGGTTGACAAGAAGTGGGAATTCATTAGCTGCAGAGAGAGAACATTTCAGGGAGGATGAGCAGCAAGAGCTCAAGCCCAGTGGTAGGAAGATGTGTGGGACCAAAGAAGATGATTGAAGAAACCAGTGTAGGTCATTGTGACTGAGTGCAGGGAGCACAGAAGGGGAGAGGGGTGAGCAGTGGCTGGCAGATCCTGGGTACATGGGGTCACATCAGACATACCAAGTATTTGACTGTTAGTTTGAAGAACTGCAGAAATCATTAAAACATAAACAAGCCATGAGGATCTCATTTTGACAAGATCACTCAGACTTCCATGTTGGAAGGAGATTTGAAGGGGGAATAATGTAAGGAAGAAGAGCAACTGGAAAGCGATTATGGAAAACCAGGGAAGAAGTGATGCCAGCTTTGACCAGGATGATTCAAAGTATCTGAAAAACAAAGTTAAGGAAAAATTAAGTCCCTATAAAAATGTAACCTTGGAGGCAGATGGTCATTTACTCACTAGTACCACACAGAGGAAAGTTTGACAGACTAATTCTGGCACAGCGGGAGGCCCCAGAGAATGGGTCCCAGGTTAGCAAATTGTAGAACCCAAAACACTTACTTGGAGGTGTGGTCTGGACAGGTGTGACAGGTGAACCTTGGCAGCTGTGAGTTAGCTGAGGCTTCCCCAGATCTTACCTGGTAGTGCTTATGGGTTTCTAGTTAAAACAAAAGATACAGAGGTCCAGAAAGCCAGTACTATCTCATCTCTATGTTACTGAGTGTATACTCTGCTATGTGTCTTATGAATTCATGAAGACGCTTTTAAAAATCATAATTATAGAGCTGGAAGGGATGTGAAATTATCATCTAATGTAGTGGTTCTCCAACTGTGGCCCAAAGACTTCTGTTTCTAGGAAGATGGAAGAGAGGCACTTATCCAATTTTCCCCTATTTCTCCTGGGAAGTACAGCTAAATGCCCTGGACATTTTCTAGAAAGCAAACATAAGACTCTGTACAATGGAAAAGAAAGGCAGACTGGCTAGGGATCTCGGGACCCCAAGGAATGGCACAGTGACAGAGTCTCTGAATTTTCTTTCAGCTTCATGTGTATACTTACAGATGAAGATACTGGCAACCCAGAAACACAAATAGCCACAGACGGAAAAAATCTTCTAGAAAAACTCTAGTCTTGGAGCTGAAAAGGGGCAACCTGGCAAGACAGATAACTTTTAGGCAATAATCATTAAACTCTGGTCAACATTTGGTCCCTGGACCAGCAGCATCAGCATCACCTGGGAACTTGTTAAAAATGCAGATCCCTGGGCCCACCCCAGATATTACAGAATGAGAAACTTGGGGGTAGAGCTCGGCAATCTGTGTTTTGACAAGGCCTTCAGGTGATTCTGATGCCTGCCAAAGTTTGAGAACCACTGGTATGGTACAGCTGGTTCTTCTTTGGATGTGGAAACTTGAGATCAGAGGCTTATTGATTTGTACTAGGTAACAAAGCCTGTGCAGAGTCTAGCTTTTGCTCTAGATTTGCTCACAATGCCTCTTCTATTACTAAAATTTTAGGAGCACAGAGGAAATTTTAAAAACACATTTGAATTAAGTGTTAGCAACTGTTAACATGTGTATTATTAAGTGATTGGCAACTAGTAGGTGTTCAATAAATATTGTCGAATAATACAGAGAAACTTGTTACTCTTTGATTCAGCTACAGTTTTAGAGAGAATGCTGAAAGAAAAAGCATCTTTCGGAAAACCCCAAATTGGCATCTGTAAATTCTACCCAGTGAAGAGGGCTGTTGCAGGTAAAGGAATTGCATGGTGTTCTTTCACATTCTGGCCTCTTCCTCCCCACCCCCCAACTTCAATGAGGCTTTATAAATACCTGATTTCATATCATGCCAGGGTTTTGCAACTGTGAGTTATTACCTTCTCCTGATTAGGAAGTAAAGAAAGTCAAGATTGCCGAAGTTCAAACACTAAGCCTGTTCTCCAGGTTAGTTAGAATAAGGGCTTTCAAAGAGAGGACTTGGTAACTGTTCCTCCGTTGGGTCTTAGCCCCAGCTCACTGAATGATTACATTTTTGTTATTAAAACTTTGGTTTAGTTTGACTAGGGCAAAACATAAATGTCTGCTGCTTAGAAAATAAATATTTTGGTATTTTCTTAGTGTTTATTTCAATGGTTGCTTATAATTGCCCAGAGACTAAATGGGGTTTTAACATTTATTTTAAAAGTCATGGCTGCTAGGATGTGTTGATGGAGGCCAAGTCTGAACTCATACTGTGTTTTCACAAGCGGTCTTTTAATAACTCTCTCTGTGCAACCCCTTATGTGTGAAGAGACCTCAGGGTGACTGTAATTATGATACCGCAATTAGGCATTTTGACCTTGCAGATGCACGGAGGACCTATAGGACCTATTCTGACTACTGTTGCAATCTTCTGTTTTATATTTTGTAGAGCTAGTTGGAAACAGCACTAAACTTTTTTTTTTTTTAACGATTTCTCAAGCCACTGGGTGAGCTGAAGAGGCATGATAACTGGGTATCTGAAAAGTCTATATTGCCAAGCCAGGATTTACAAAATCTGGCAGAAGTGGGAAGGGGGCTCTAGGAAGTGCAGGCTCACAGTGAGATACTCTGAGGGGAATAAATACACACAACTGTAGCAGGCGCCTTATAGGGGCTCTTTGATGCCATTTGAAAGCTCATTGTGACATTCCATTCAGCTCTTGAATTCAGAGGAACTGGATATGGTTTAAAGCAGTGGTTCTCAAGGTGTGCTTGGACCAGCTGCCTCAGCATCACTTGGAAATGCTCTAGAAATGCAAATTCTCAGCTGCACCCCACTCAGTCAGAAACTGGGAATGAGGCCCAGGAGTCTGCGTTCCATATGTCCCCCAGGTGACTCTGATGGACACTAGAGTTTGAGAAGCACAGGAGTGATTTAGAAGAGGGAATCATTTTTCATGGGAAACCCATCTCACGGCTGATGTGGAAAATCCATTCAAAAACTGATTAGGAAACCAGAGTAACTACGTCAAAGGCAAGAAAGAAGTCTTTTCTGAAGCAAAGAGACAAGGCCAACGGTTCTCCTGTTGGATTTAAGAGGAGAGAGAAAATTAAATGCAGTTGGGGAGGCATAGACATCTTCTTAAAGAATCAGAAAGTGAATAGCCAATAGGCCTCTGTATCAATATGAAGTTAGCTCATTTAGTCACTCTCATATATTCTCCAGCTTCAACTTTCTCCAGATCATTTGCAGTTAGCAAGGTTTGTACATCTTGTTAATGAACCTGACAGCAAAAACAAATGACAGTTCCACTTCTTTCTTGCTTTTCTTATTGTGGTGTTGAGTGGCGGATGATGGTACAGCTTGTGCGTAAATTGTGTCCATACATCTGGGCATAACTGGGGAAGCACGCCTACCTACATGTATGTATTTCATGCATAACATGGGTGCCTCCTAGGAAGAACCTCATCCTGAAGGAAAGAGAATTAGACAAGGTTGACCCTGTAACCATCCTGCCCTGGCCACTGTGTCATGGTCTGGGCATGTGGGTCAGAAGAAGAATTTCTGGACACAAAGCAAGGTGAAGAGAAAGAAAAGTTTATTGTTATAAGAGATGCTTCTAGTGCAATGGGATGACTTCCTAATGATCAGGAAGAGCCGACCCAGGGCGTGTGTTTGTGTGTTTTTATAGCCCACAGAGAGAGGAGAGGTCTTGTGATACACCTTTGACCTGCTGATTGGGGAAAGATGGGGTCTTCTGATAACCTTGCTGGTTGGCTGGGGGGCCTATATTTCCCCAAATGGGCAGGGTGAGGAGTGGACCACAGACCTTTCCTAGTAGGGGCAGGTGGGGGAGGGGGCATTATAATGACATGGGTGGGGCTATGATAAGGGTGTGGTAATTCTTGGCCAGAGTTTTTTTATTTTTATTAATGAATTTTATTACATTTATAGGTGAACTTGCCAGAGGTTTTGAGTTATCTCCTTGAAGAGGCCTTCAAGTCCAACATATCACTCAGATTAGCCTCCTGACCAGGAGTTCTGTGAAAGAAAGGGGGGCTGTAGGTGAAAATGGGAAGCTGTTTTCCATCAACAGCATAGAGATTTTGGGACATAAATAACACTGCTTTGGTGCCTTCAGGGAAAAGTACAACTCTGTTGGGAGAGAGAATCCATCCTCATTCTTCTGTGAGGAAAATGGCTTTTGTGTGAGGGCATTCAGAACCCCAAAGAACATGGTCGATGTTTTCTGCTTCTCAGTAGCATGAAAGTCAGCTGAGGATCCTCAGGTCTCTGGTGATGCTAATCTCCACTTGACCTTTGCAGTAGTCCAGAACCACTAGCATCATAAAGAAAATGTGATGTAAGGAGTTCCCTGGTGGTCTAGTGTTTAGGATTCAGTGCTTACGCTGCTGTGGACCAGGTTTCTGGTCTGGTAACTGGGATCCCACATTAAGCTGCTGCTTGCTTTGGCCATAAAAACAAAGACAAAAACTCATATACTCTCCCTTTTTCCTTAGCTGTATTTTCTTGTCATTTTCAATTGTGTTTATGGTTGACAGGAAGGGTCTGATTGTCTACCAGACAAATTTATTTGTATCTTTATTTCCACTCTCACATTGTAACACCTAGGCCATAGCTCAGTATACATAACAGGTGCTCAACTAATTATACTGATTGAGAGAGCTGTGAAAGCAAATCTTTTAAGAATTATTTAATGCTTAAGAAAAATGTGGCATGCCTGTGAATTATAAACAAGCCGAGTCCATTTACTTAGCCAAATATAGCCAGCCAACCAGGAAACTTATATTCAACTCAGTGCTGGGAAACTAGGAGAAAAATATTCAAGAAATGTTAAAGTCAGGGCAGCAATAAGGCACGTTTGACAGGGTTCTGCCTGCTTCCCACCTAAGGCACATGTTTGATCGGGTTCTGCCTACTTCCCACCTAAGATTTCTGTTTCAAAGCCCTTCTAAGACCCAGGCCTGTTGTGAGCACTAATGGGTGGCTGAGCTCCTTGAACTTGCCCACCTTCTGCTGCCCCCTTCCTTGGTTCCTCTGTGTTCCCTGCCCCCTGTTTCCACCACCTCCATCCTTTATCTTGTTCCCACTGGGGTGGGTCCTGTGCTTGGGTGGCTTTCTCAAAACAACCCCTGCCTTCCTGATAGCAAGTGTGTTGTGAAGCTTGTGTTTTCTGGTTTTCCCTATGTTGGCAAAGACCTCTGGGACCAACGATTGTCAGACTCTCAACTGTACTTGCTTTGCCATTGTTACCACTGTTTTGCCCTCATCCAAGTTCATTTAAGTGAAATTTAGTCTTTAATATCAGCCCTACCATGCTTCCTGGTGAGCACACTTTTGGCCCTTCCCTACTACTCCACTTTATGAAATGACACTCAGGTCTAAAAGCGTGCACATACTGAATGTGCTAAGTAGGATGAAAACATTGTGTTTCAACCCAAAGATTAGCAATGTTTCTAAGAGAGTTGTTTGTGGATCACATGCATCAATTCATCTGAGTGCAAACTGACAGAAAATTCCTGGGCTCTCTCTCCAGCCACTAGGTTCTGATTCTCTAGGTTAAAGATGCTGTTTTTAAAACACCTTTCCAGTTTGAGAGTCACTGTTTTAGTTCTTAATCTTGGTTGAAAGTCCCAGCATGGAGGTAGAGGGTAGGGGGACGGGAAGCTTCTTTTAAAAAATATAACGTGGTGCTGGCCACACATCAATTAAATGAGAATTTCTGAAGCATCAGTGTTCAAAAAAAATTCTCCAAAATGAATCTAGTGTGCAGCTGGGTTTGAAAGTAGCTGTTTTAGTCTAGATGATTCAATATATGTAGTTTCAAAAGTCCGTAATGCAAAAAGTGTTTTAATAAGGCTATTTCCCTTTAACCACTTTGCCTAAAAAATTCCTGTCTATAGATCATATCAATAAATGTACCCCCTTTTGTGTTTTGCTATTGAATCATCTTGCCCTTTGTTCTTTTTGTTTCTAGTTTTTTGTTTCTGATTAAACAATAGAAAAAATACGTAAAGCTCTTGCAAACTCACGGTTCACAGTGAAAACTGGTCTAGCAGGTGTGTTTTGTTGTAAAAAAGATTGAAGCCAATAGTTAAAAGAGAGGTTTTTCACATAAGAATTCAGTCTTGCCACAATGAGGGCAAAACCAGAAGTTTCAGGGAGTTCCTGTTGTCGGTCATTGATTAAGAACCCGACATAGTGTCTGTGAGGATTCGGGTTTAATCCCTGGCCTTGCTCAGTGGGTTAAGGATCCAGTGTTGCTGCAAGCTGACGTGTAGGTTGCAGATGTGGCTCAAATATGTCATTGCTGTGGCTGTGGCGTAGGCCTGCAGCAACAGCTCTGATTCGACCTATGGTCCAGGAACTTCCATGTGCCACAGATGTGGCCATAAACAAACAACTCCAGAAATTTTGGCATTAGAGCCACTCTTCCCAGGGGTGCTGAGCAGCACCTGTTGCTCCTTGGGTGGGGGTTTGGGGGGAGTCATGCCCTGCCCCAGCCCAGCAGGCCCTCTCTGACCACTTATACCTGGCATTTATATTTGTGACTCATGGGCTAAAGGAATGAATTTCATCAGTCAACCTTTGAGTACCTATGAGGTGTCACACACTCTAGGATAAATGCTTTTCTTTTTCTCAGACCTATAAAATATGCATTGCCTTTTTTATAGGAAACTCAGAGGCTGGGCTGAGCTGAGCTGGGCTGAGGATGTAGGTCCAAATTCCATTTAATTCTATATGCTCCTGAAGCTTCCCCTGCTTCATGGGCTTGTAGGAACTGCAGTAATTTTGGCTTGGTTCTCTCTGAGATTAGAGAGAAGGAACTTTGTGTGTGGGGGGGTACCTGTGAGGTATTGTGCATTTCATTAAGGCTTCATCACCTGGGTTAAGGGAATTCAAAAATCAGTCAGTAAATTTGGGGAGGGCCTCAGTTTAATTAGCTTCAAGTGTAAAGGCAGGAGCTTTGGGGCCACCGAAGACAGCTTTGCAATCCTATCAAGTAGATGCAGTCGTGTATGTAACCTGACCATTTCAAGAAGAGTTAATAATGACTCCTCAGATACCTCAGGGAACTGAAGGGGAAGAACGTTTGTTCAATGTAGTAGTTAGTTATCTGGTCAATTTTTTTTGTAACAGCAATTCTTGAGTGCAGCTCTGGTGAAGTGAGGCCCCATGCTCCTGACTCCATAGCAGCCACTCAGCTTCTGGTTGTCTAGAGTGCCACCTTTTTAGTATAGTTCTCAATTGGCGTTATCAATATTCCATCAGAGTTGGTTCGTTAAATAGCATTTTATGTTCTGCGTGTGATTTTCAGTGACATCTTGGGGCTGGGATATTCGTTTAGAAAGGGATCTCAAGTTAGGAGGTATTAGTGTAAAAGTTCCCTTTTTACATAGTGTATAGTTCTCAATTGGCGTTATCAATATTCCATCAGAGTTGGTTCGTTAAATAGCATTTTATGTTCTGCGTGTGATTTTCAGTGACATCTTGGGGCTGGGATTATTCGTTTAGAAAGGGATCTCAAGTTAGGAGGTATTAGTGTAAAAGTTCCCTTTTTACATGGTGTCCAGTAACATGGTTCTTCCTAATCAAAACCTGTGACTGTTTTTTGATTTAGAGTACGTTGGGGACGCTGAGTATGGGTTGAAAAGGAGGCAGTGGTGAGGCCTTCTGTGTCTAGAAAACATGTAGAATGGTAAGAAGGAATGAAAGATACGTAAAATATTAATGTTAATAGATAGGATGGGAAAATTTTGTAGCTCTTTAAAGAGATCACATTCAATGAGTTTTTGCCTTTGTATTCCTGCTCTTTCTGCTGTGGGGTGGGTGGCTTTGTTAATTAAAATATTGTCAACCTCAGTCCTCATTGGCTCGGGATCCAGCTGAGCCTAATCTTGAGGGTAGCAGGTCTTCAATATTTACAGCATTTTTAGTATTTATGTAGTATTTATAATACTTATAGCATTTATAGTATTTACAGCTGACAGAATTGGAAAAGACCAGAGAGTAAATCTACCCCCCCTTCTGCCAGGAGAGGTACTGGGAAACCCAGGAAAGACAGTCTGTTCCTTTCTTCCCTGACTAGTGCATTGCAGGGGCTACCGAAGCCACACCCAAGGTGAAAGAAGAACTGGCTATCCTAATTCCCAGGGTGCAGGGTTCGGTCATTGAATGGGAGGGCAGTTAGGGAGTTGAATGCTATTACGTGGGCTCATTTGCTCAGCTGGTCTGCTCCTATTTTTGTGTGTCAGCCTCCTTTTTTTTCGCATTGGTATAGATAGATTCTCCCATGCTGGGAAACATCTTTAGGGTTGGCACAGAGCCTGTAGATTCTGTCCCAGACCTGGTCAACCTGGGTTGGAGAGACTGGCATCCTCAAGCCCTGACATGGGGGATTTTGATTCTGGCAGTCCCTTGAAAGGAAGGACCCAGGACTAGGCACAACACTTCCTGAAATTCATCCACAGAGGTGCCTGCAGGTCTGCCTTGGCTACAGGTTTACTTACATCACAGCTAAGTTTAGTTTCCTTGTTTCCTTTTATTTCTTTTTCCTTTTTGGGGCTGCCTCTGTGGCATATGGAGGTTCCCAGGCCAGGGGCTGAATCAGAGTTGCAGCTGCTGGCTCAAACGACAGCCACAACAATGCCAGATGCAAGCCGCATCTGCAACCTACACTGCAGCTCGCAGCAATGCTGGAACCTTAACCCACTGATAGAAGCCTGGGATCAAACCCGAATCCTCAGAGACACTATATTGGGTTCTTAACCTACTAAGCTACAATGGGAACCCACTCCTTGTTTCCTTTTGGTGGAGGCTGGCCTAGAAACTGACAGCTCTTAATCAAGCCATTGTCTTTTGATCTTTAAGTGTGGAGGTGGTAGAGCATAGTGGTAATAAGTTCCAGGACTGTCATCATTCAGACCAGCATTTGATTTTTGACTTATCAGGTACTAGCTGTGTGTTCTGGATCACAGAGCTCTGAGCCCCAATTTCCTCATCTGTAACTTAAGATAATATCATATTGTGAGGGAATATTAGAAAAATAAATGAAAATTGATATCAAGGGCCATCACAGAACTTGGCACATAAATGTTCAATAGATAGACATTGCTTTTAGTAAGGAAATACTCCTAGAACCTCAACCTCTCATTCATCATATGTCAAAGGGTCCCTGAATTTTCAGAACTTTTCCCACAGGTCACCATCACAAGAATTACAAAGTTCCTTCTGTTTGGAATTTTTTTCCCCCAAGAAATCTGTGTAGTTAGGATCCTCAATTCATTCAGACCTTGAATTTTGATGTTTTCTCTGACCATCCTATCTAAAAAGTCAACACCCCTTTGAGATTTCATATCTGAGTCATTCCTTATTTTTCCTCTTTGGCATTTTTCACTAAGTAATATGGTATTTTTACTTATTATTATATTTACTACCTTCCAATAAGGTTTTTGTCCTTGTATCCCCAGTGCCTAGGGAAGTCCCTGGTACTTTGATAGTTGATAAATGTGTGATTACTTTTGACAGGACATCAGGCTCCTTGAATGAAGTGGGAAGTCATTGGAGGATATTAAGCAAGGAGTGACATGATGTAACTTACATTTTAATAGGATCAGTATGGGAAGCCAGGATAATGTCACTGGCGAGATCCTACATCCATTCACTCAACAGCTGGTTTAATTTGAAAATATAAACCCTCCAACTGGAATATAACAGACCACCTTCTATGGAACAATCACATACACATACACACATCTCTTTTCTTTTCATTCCCAAGGAGGAACCATGCAGATACCAACAACCTCATCGCTTTTCCCAAATGTAAGTGGTTATATGCTAGATCCATATTAAACCACCTTTATTGTATTCAGTTTGAACAAACACACTCTTAGTCAATGGTGGCATATTTTGGCACAATGTAATGATCAAATGCCAGGTGAGAGAATATTGGTTTGTGTTTTCTGTACTTTTCCAGGCAGCACTGCTGCTCCTGTCTCAGGACACCCATCTTCTTAAGGTGCTTCTCCCATAGGGCCCTCTGGAACCCTATTTTGGCAGAGCTCAGTACAGTAAAATTTAAAATGAATATTAAAGGAGTTCCCATTGTGGCACAGCGAAAATGAATTCGACTAGTATCCATGAGGATGTGGGTTTGATCCCTGTCCTCACTCAGTGGGTTAAGGATCCAGCATTTCCCTGAGCTGTGGTGTAGGTGGCAGAAGTGGCTCAGATCCCGCATTGCTGTGGCTCCAGTCTGACCCCTAGCCTGGGAACTTCCATATGTCTCTGGTGTGCCCTAAAAAGCAAAAAGCTGGAAATGTCCATATGCCATGGGTGTAGCCCTAAGAGGAAAAAAACAAAACAAAACAAACAAACCAAAACTTCCTATACTTTATCAATGCAGTGGTTATAATGAAATGTTAAAAATGTATTAAGTTTAGTAAAATATAAGTAGTACACAATAAATACATATAAAAAATAAAATGAATATTAAAACTTTGAACTTGGTTTGGTAAAGACTTAAGGAGCAGCCTTGGGTAGGGTTACTGTGCTTTTAAGTGGGAATCATGACGACTGACATTTCCCAGGCAGTAGAAGATGAGGAGGAATTTATAGTCTCAGCCTTATAGGTATTTTTGACCACATTTCTAATCCTAGGAAGGGAAGGGATAACGACCACTTGCATCAGTACTGTTGAACATTTGCTGATTCCTGGTTTATACATGTAATGCATATGCCCTAATACCAGTCAGGTGAGAGATGTAGGCACAGCACACACAGTAGTGGAAATAGAGACAGTTGAATGCAATAAAAAAAAGGTTTAAAGTAATCAGTAATTCATCTCTTCTGGTGAATTTAAAATAACTTTACTTTCTAATAATGAATTCAAGAATTTTAAATGTTACTCTAGCCTAGACCTTTTACATTCTGCCAAGACTTCAATCCCCTTTTCCACCTTTCTGGTCCTTTTGAGAAAAACTGTAGGTGAAGCAGAGATAGATGAGGACTCAGGCAGGGAGATGATGTAAAATTTTTGCTTTTGATCTATTGGTCTCTGTGTCTTGTGTAGATAAGCTGGAGACATGAAAGCACATATAGAACATCACAAAATATTGTTTGGCCTCATAAAACATCATTCTGGATTAACATTAGCATTACAAGTGATTATTGGAGTTTTTTTTTTGTCATCCATATTGTTCTAATGCAAAGACAAATATAGAATGAACAGTCTGCTCATTACACTTCTCCTTGTAAAACATCTTTGTTCCTCCAAGATTGATTTACAGACCTTTCTTTTAAATAATGCAAAGTAGAACTAATATGAGCTCCATGTCAATACACACACATTATCTTCACCATGAATTAAAGCTTCTGTGAAATATATACTTAGTGAACAGTAGCTTTGAAAACTTTCTCAGAATTATATGAAGAACAGTTTTATGATACAAATGGTTTTTATAATTGACAAAGATATTTACACTATGTTCAATAAAATGTGTTCCAGCACCTTGAAAAATTATGGTCTAATTCTATGCAAATATGGCATTAATGAAGAAATGGAAAAAGATAAACATCACCATCAGCTTAACTATCAAAATTATCAATACTCATTTTAAGTTAACACGATTAAATACAATATAATGTGTGAACAGATTGTTTCCTTGACTTGCTGGTTTAAATTTTAGACAGCTGACAAAATTGCAAGATTGTTTATTTTTTTAATTGCACAGCATGTTACGTGTGTGACATAATATGAGCATTTTCCTAATAGAATATTCATATTTGGGAATTGATGTAGACAAATTACATTTTCAAGCCTATTGGTTTAAATATGAACAAAATACAAACTTGTAATATTTAAAATGTTTCTTTTAAAATGCTTCCTCTGAAATGAATTTCTAAGGATTATAAGGAGTTGGGTGAAGTGAAGAGAAATAGATGTATTGTGGGTTGAAAATTCAAGGTGACTTTTACAAAAAATTGAATTGCCCTACCTAGGTTCAAATGCTTAAAGTTTTCTACTACCCAGAACTTGCTTTGCAGATGGCAACAGAGAACATTTCTGGTTCAGTTAGTGTCCTGTTACAATGAATTATGAGAGGTCCAGGCATGATTTACTGACTTGGAGCTGCTGCTTTGAGTTCTGAAAATAGTGAATGTAGTCAGAAAACATCAGAAATAATCACAAAAAATGACCCAATAAATCTTAAACACTTCACTGAAAAAACACATCCAAAAATAATGCTTACCACGTACTACTGTTTCATGTTGAGGAAGCAGAGATTCCTTGAGTTATTCCATTGAGTCATTTTCTTAAGCTTAGCTGGCAAATAATCCATGGCCAATTGTACTTTGTCTGAAATAACAGACACCAGGATAACATGGATAAATGGGACGCCATCTTTAATTTATAGCTTAAGTATTTGATGGTAACTACCTTAGTTTCCTGCGTAATAGTGGCAGTTTTGGGAGAAAGATGTTGGAGAGTATTTGAAAGAATTAGTACTAGAGAAATGAACCTGACATTTTGCATTAGATGAATGCTTACTTAGATTTAGGGTATGACCTGTGGTTAAAAAGCATCCCATATAGATGGACAGGGGGTAAAACAATTTACTTGATGGAATTTCATATTAACCTGCATAGAGATCATCATACTCACAGTTATTTTTAAATGAACAATTTAGAATTAACAAAAAATGAATAGAAAAAATTGTCTTCCTATACTTCTTACTGCCTTAAAAAGTTGATAATGCCTTCCCCAGAAGCTAATAATAATTTCCCGCAAAGTCTTTCCTAACTTACTTGCTAGGATACTTTTCCCCATTATATACTATCATAGCACCATGTCTGAGATTTCTGTGTATTTGTGATTCTGTTCTGAGTCCTAACAAGTTAACCTTGAATGATAAGAGTTGTCCCAGGAAATGTTATCAAATATTGGCTTAAGTCACAGGGTGAGTTTCTCTTAAGTTGTCTGGCTCCCCCTGCCTCACCACAGCCACCTTAACAGAGCACCAAATCAGGCTCTGAAAGGGATAAGAGATAGAAGCTAACTCAGAGAGTCTCCATGGATGAGTGATGGTAACTAATCTTAGATGGCATAGACCCTACATGTGGTTTACTGCATATGTAAATAATAACTTCAGGTATTTACAAGTTGTAAATAATAACTTACTTGGTCATTTCTTTCTAACAAAAAGGCATATGTATCCTTCATGTCTATATCCTAATATATGTTTATTAGTCTTTGCTTTGAAACATCGTATGGAATAAGCTTCTAAACTGCAACTTTGTTGAGTATGCTTAATTAACCTCACAGTGTGAGGAACCCAGAGAAGCACTGCTCAGATTCAGTTCCAAGGAAGGATTCGCTGTCCCAGCTGCAAGAAATGCAGTCAGCAAACTGTTTTCAGCTGTTAGCCCCTTCAGAGGTTCCCTCAGCCCTGGAGGCATCTTTCTCAAAATCATGACTTTCTGGGGTATACAGTGGTTAAGTGTATGTGTCAACTTGGTCAGACCACTATAGCCAGATATTTGGTCAAACTTTATTCTCGATGTTTCAGTGAAGGTATCTTTTTAGATGAAATTAACATGTAAATCAGTAAACTATGTAGAGCACCATGGCCTCTATATTGTGGGTGGGTCTAATTTAATCAGCTGATGGCCTTAGTAGAAAAAGGCTGAGCCTTCCGGAAGAAGGGAGCACTCGACAGCAAACCGCCTTTGGGTGTGAACCACAGCTCTCCGTGTGTCTCCATCCTGCCAGCCTGCCCTGCAGATCTGGGACTTACCGGGCCTCCACAATTTCGTGAGCCAAATCCTTAAGGTTTATCTCTCTCTCTTTTTCTGTAGAACACTATATAGTTGTGCTACATTCAATGACTAATCAAGGTGGGAATATAAAGGTCCTGCCACTTTATTATGTGTGAGCTCTGAGAAAATTCTGATGCATATGTCCAGTTCCCGAGTTCCTGCCAGCACTCTAGTAGGCTGGGGCTCTTGCTTTGGTGTTATAGTTCTGTTCCTGCCCACTTCAGCTTCCTTCCTCTTCTACCTGCATTGGTCCTAAGGGCACTCTCTAATAAACATCCTGGGTATGAAACTCCATCGGAGTCTGCTTCTTGGAGAACGTAGCCTACAACGAGGTAAGTGAAATGTATAAGGAAAATATAATCATTCCTATTCTGCCTGCCAAAAGTATTCCAAATTCTAGAAGGAAGATTTAAGAGGCAAAACAATTGAGGTCTGAGCTGAAAAGCAAGCTGACTCTGAAAGGAGTTCCCTAGTTTGTGACTAGAAAAGCAAGGGATGGGAAAACTTATTATTGAAGTGTTATTTTTTTTCTATTAGGGTAAAAGATAACCTCCCTAGCCAGATATTCCTGAGGTTTGAAGTATTAGCATGACTTGCATAGAGTTAGAGAATGAGAAACACAGAAAAGCATTAGATGGTCCCAGTAAGATACCAAGGTATGTCTCGTTTAGGAGACGGGATGAAGGTTGTCTTCCATCTTTGAGGAAGAAAATGAGAAATAATAAATATGCTTATGTCCCCCTTCCTTCCTCCCTCCCCATTCCCCTGCTCTCCCCTGTTTCCCAATACACTTAGGACTGATTAGAGTTATATGTATTCACACTCTAATCCATTACTTTTTTAACCTATGAGTTATGCGCATTTAAAGGTTAAGTTTGCTTTTGTCTTATGGTTACACCACTAAATCTAGTCAATTACTAGAAAATAAGCTGAAGTTTAAAGTTAAAGTGATTTCACTTGGCTTATATTGTGGTGTTTGACTCCTCAACTAGCCTACAGACTTTGGCTCTTGCTGATGAGTTTTTTTCCATTTCGAAGCTCAGGTTTCTCATTTGGATATTACTGATTGCTTTACCTTTGTGGATGCATTTCTTTGTCCATATTGTGCTGAAATGAAATATAGTAAGATAACTTGATAATTGAATGTACCACACCATTATTTAAGTATTGAACTTGGGTTGTTTTTCTTGCTGCTGTAAGATTGACTGTTCCTCCTTGGGTCTGATCTTGAAGTATAAAACTCATTTCTCTTCTTTTAATTGAGATATCACATTGTATTTTAGTTGTTCAATATAATGATTTGATATATGTATATACTGTGAAATGATTATCCCAGTAAATTAATACAGATTACCACACAAGTAAAATACTTTTCCTTGTAAAGAAAATTTTTGACTTGAATTTTTCTTGTAATAGAGAGTTGTTGAGGTTAAGAATTCAACCCCCTTTGGAGATCTTCTATTCCTTCATTATAATTTAGGCCCGGGCCCAATTCTCAGCTTTTTCTGCTCTGTACCTGCAGGAGGTAAGAGTCTTTTTTTATGTTGCCAAGCTTCTCTGGCTTTCCCATTTTTGCCTTAAATTGGTGGTTAACGATTTTTAGCCTCCATTGCTTTTTTCAGTGCATTGGTTACACCCAGTAACAGCCAGTAAATTCCATACTCTTCATAAAAACTGCTTCCCCGTATGTCTCAGATGCCTTGTATGTTGCAACTGACAGTGCCTTTCCACTGATTGTCCATTACAGCTTATCACTCATAAGGGCTCTCAATAATTACATCATTGCAGCAATCCAGGGGGCTTTCAATAATTACATCATTGCAGCAATCCAGGGACCATCTTACTCCTCCGCTACCAATAATGGACTCTTCTTTCCTAGTTGGTCAGTGAGTGATTCAGCTCCAAAATCCATTTGAGAAGCTGCTTTGAAGGATCATTTTCAGACCAACCATTGTAGAGCAGATTTCCTGGAAAACTCTCTGAGACACTGGTGTTTTCATGCTTCTTCATGCATATGTTTGGGCATGCTCTCTGGATCAGTATCTTAAAGGGAGCAATAGTAAGACTGGGTGGAGGGAGAAGCTGACCTGCCGTGCAGCTGCAACAGCAGCTTGAGCCAATATTGTGGGGAGCTCTAAAACCAGGCCCTTCAGCTGTTTCCCAGGTTAGGTTAGGGGACATTCTTTTGTATCAGCACATCAACAAATTAGTGAATGTGGATTGCCCTTGGGCGGAGTGATATTTGCAGGTTTCTTCAGGCAAGGGCAAAGCCTGTTTGGGGACACAGCTGTGAGGCTTCAAGTAGCCAACATGCCCTGTGGCTGGAGGAATGAGTGCCTTAGTCCTGAAGGTGCTACAGCACAGTATCTACTATAAGCTAAAATCATGAGGTGTTATTCCAGAAACCAGAAAAGAATAATGCTACAAGGGTAAAAGAGCATCCATGTGATAGTGGGTTCTTCAGACTTAGAGCTTGGCAGTGTGATCATTTTCTATAGGTAAACAAATAGATCTAAGCCTGCTTGAAACCAGCACCTTAGTGGTGGCTGTATTGGGAAAGGACTTGGCTACTTATGTATCTCTGGATATTAAATAGAAATAGACCTAGCTCAATGAGCCTATGTACCTGAACTGGTGAAAAGTCCAAAACCATTCATTTGGGGAATGATGTCATTGGTGATATACAAAGAAATGTGATTTTTACTTCTACAATGAGCATGATGGAATGCTTTGCCTTTATAGCACTAATGTCAATTACCATGATAGAGTCTGTTGTTAAAAAATACTTGCCACTTGGCCCCAAAGGAAGGATCATATATCCTCACCAGCTCCTTTGATATCATCCTTGGCTCTGTGTATTGGAATGAAGTGAAATGGTTAAAGAGTGAAAATATGTGTCACTTCTGAATAGAAGCTTTAAGGGTTATTGCATGGGCTGTTACTTGGACCCCTTTTCCTCTCCTCACAAGATGAGAAATATTCCATTTGGAAGCAGTGCAATCAGTCTGAGCTTTGACATAGATTCATGGAACTGAGCCACAGCTGACTCGTGTTGAAAATTCAAAGCGAGTGAGAAATAATCCTCTGCTGCTGTAGGATACTACAGTTTTCAAGGGGGTTGCTTGTTATCACTGTATAATTGAGCTAAAGCTGATTTATACTGTCGAATTTCATATGTTTTGTGTATGTTCCATTTGGAGACTTACATGTACCTAAAAATGACTAGTGGGCACTAGACTATAGCAATATTCACACCAGAGAGAATTACTAAAGTAAAATTTGCCTTTGTATTTCATTCCTATAATCTAGTCCTTTTAGTATTGTAGTTACCTTTCCATGCGGCAAGGGGAAGAAAGGAAGACAGGGACATAGGGAAGATAAACTAGTTCAAAAAAAAGTCCTGGCTGGGGGATGGTGGGGGATAGTGGGTGGAAATAACAGTTCTATAATTAAAATAAAATTTATTAATTTTGAATTTTCATTTTTGGAAGATATGTTGTTAATCCTTGTGAAAGTAATATTGTAAGTAGCCTGTTATGCAGTTCTGGTAGGATCAAGGGGGAGAATATATGGCTTTCTTGCACCTAGCTTTACACTTAAGATAATACATATTTGCTGGATTCTCAGACATTTATACAAGTCATTTATACATGCACACACATGTACACAGTGAAGTTAAAGTTTTATTTCCCTTGAAGTTCAATACTTAAAGTTTTTAGTAACAAACAGCCCAAAGATAATTTTAGTTAATTAAGAAATTTTTGTGTTTGCCCAATTTATTCCATTTTGGAGGGAGGCATAAGGATTTCTATTGACCCATATTGTTTACATTTGATAGAAATAATAAAAGTGTGAATTCACCCAAAATATTTTTAACTCCTGAGATAATGGCCACCATTTAAAATAGGCTTTCATGTGAAACACTGTGCTACGTATGTTACATGAGGTACAGGCAGGAACGACAACGTGGGTAGCTTTCGCAAAACAAAGTTCTGAAGACCAGACTCATCAGTCACAATTGGAAGCAGTTAAATGAGAGTGTGTATGGAGTACATAGCTCAGTGTCTGACACAGAAAACAGGAATGAGGGATAACTAATATGCACCCTAATATAATACTTCCACCAAATGACACGTTTTTACCTTCATTTTCCCCATGGAGGAAATACTACAGGTAACTCACCAAGGTAAGTTTATTGAGACAATCCTTTGTGTTCTCTGACCTCCTCCTTTTTTTCTTGTTTGGTGCTCCAGTAACACCTGGCTACCCTTCCTTTTGTTTGGAATTGGATTGTGGCCATCACAGTTCTAAGATTCTGTCCCTTAAAAAACACATGCCCTCCATAATACTTGGTTCTTGAGTGTGGGCAGAACCTGTGACAATGATGCACTATCATTCCCACAACGAGTTTACCAATCCACTGATTTTGAGGGAAATTACTCCATGTGGGCTTGCATTTAAAAGAAGGTAGGGCATCGGAGAGATGTTTCTGCTGGCCTTGAGGGATCAGACTACCAAACTGAGCAGAGTGACATGGCAAAGACCCAAGAGAGGCCTCTAGGAACTGGACTCCCAAGAGCTAGCAGTGTGTCATAGGGCCACAAAGAACTGAACTCTGTCAGTGAGCCAATGGAGCATGGAAGTGGATCTTTGTCTGCTTGGTCCTTGAGCATAAACTCCCTTGCTTTCCCCTCACCCTCGGTGGACTACTCTATTTTTGTTTTCTTAGGTCTTCTTTAGAAGAGTTAAAATCTGCCAAGAGAATGCACTTCCTGCTCAACTTGCGAGTCTTTTCACGGCTTGTTGCAAGCTAGCAGCCAGCTTGGTAACATATCACATCACAACGTTTCTCATTTCTTGCCTATTCATCCTCACACTCCAGTTAAGATGTTAGCGCTTTATTCCTTATCCCAGTTCTGCTTTCCGAAGGGCCCAGGCTAAGTCATTCACATGACAATTAAGTGCCAGATCCGGAATTTGAGTGCAAGTCTGACTACAGAGAATGAGTTAATTTCAGGATACCCAATTTCCTTTTAAGGAAATTAAACTTCAAAGTGAAAAATACATACGTAGTAGAGGCAGCACACAATTTCTCTGCTAATAACCACTCAGGAGAACATGGAATAGGAGTTTCAGATCTGTTACTCAAAATTGAGTTGATATGTTAAAAGGAACAATTTCTGGCTCTTTCAGTATGTAGATTCAACATCTATTTGGGGACAAGGAACTATACCGCATAAGATTCCTGTAATGTTCATTTGCTAGTACATCTTGGGGCAATAGTGTAAAAAAAGAGTCGCTCGCTCTTTCTATAGTGAAGACAGAATTTCAGGTATGCCCTTTCTTCTCAGTTTTTGTAGTTGTAGATAAATTTCTTAAGGTGGGAATTTTGTCTTGAATTATTTCTGAGACACTTTTTTCACTGAGCAGTGTTTGGGAAGCTTGGGGTAGAGAAATGGTACCTAAGTGTATTTTTAAACACTGAGTTCTGTTGGTAAATGAAATTGTTCCTTTCACATTAGTTTATCTGTTGAGCACAATAAGGCCTAATAGGGTGGGCATCACACTTTGTACCTTAATGATAAAGTCCAGAGCATAAATTAGCATTAATTTCCAGTTTGTTTTTCTTCTTAGGAACTCACGGAAGACTTGATAACCGTGACTATGGGTTGAGCACTTTGCTTTTAGCATTTTTCCTTAGGATTTAGTTGCCAATTCCTTGGAAATACTGGTTCTTGCTGTCCCCATTCTTTGATGTTTTTGCTTATAAAGTGGGTTGAGTTACTTGGCAGTTGTGTCCCCCCACCCCACCCCAGTCACATGTGATTGAATGAGATGTGACTATCTTGGCCAGATACTCTCTCTCAGGAATTTGGAGTTGAGATGAAGACCACCAGTGAGATGGGGCTGATCTCCTGACCAGATGACAAGGAAACCTGGGAGCTACAGGGTGGCCACCTTCTTTCTGTATGTGGGTAGAGAAGCTAAAAGCCAATCTAACTTTATTTTTTAAAGTGGATGCTTTGTTTTTCCCCGTTAGACATAGCTCATGAAGAGAGAATGCCAGCAGGGACGGGATTGCATTGTTCCCTTCTGGATCCACTCTTGACCTTTCTCCTCCTTGCTTTGTTTCCCAGGAGACTGATCTCTGTCATCTAATTCTAGGTGACTCCCTTGCCACGTGGGACTTTGGCTAATGTGAGGACTCATTAGATCAACAAGCAGGAAGAGAGGCTGGGGTATTTATTTCTTTGCCTCCTCCCTCTCAGGCTACAGATGTGCAGTGGTTGCCGTTCTGTGGCAAGGTCACAAATCTTACAGGGTGATTTTTCTCCTTCAGCTATAGCTGTAGATCTCACTATGTTTCAATAAATGCAACCTGGGTCTAGCAACAGACTGACTCTTGCCACCTTGAGGCCTAAGGGAGAAAGAAGAGAGAGCTTCATCTTGGCCTTGTTGTTTTCCCTTAACTCTGCCTCAAACCCTTAGTAAGTAGTTCAGTTCTGCCTTTTGAGAGTGCCTTTTATCGCCTGCTGGGATCACAAATAAATACCAGTAACCTGTGCTCCTGATGTTCTAATCCCTTTTGGGTTCCCGACTGTGAAACAAACCTGTGGTCTTAAAATAAATTTGTTTTGCCTTGACTGGTTAAATGAATCTTAAAACCAACTAGCCCTAACAATGAGGGTTCCCTGAATTATATATACTAATTTAATGCATATGTAAGTCTAAATCATTTTCCAAAATGGGGTAGAAGTTCATCAGTAAGTCAAATGGCTTGTGACTGTGTATATGTTACTGTGTAATGTATTTTTTCACTTGTTTTATTGAGATATATTTGGCATATAACAGTATATTTTAGATGTACAGCATGTTTTCATATGTATATATATTGTGATATTACTTCAGTAGGTTTAGTTAATACCCACTACCTTACAGAATTTTTTTTTTCCTGGTATTGAGAACTTTTAAGATTTGCTCTTGTAAATCTCACATATATATTATTATTAACTTTAGATACTATGCTGTGTATTACATCCCAATAACTTACTTATATTGTGACTGGAGGTTTGTACCTTTTGACTATCTTCATCTGTTTGACCCTCCCCAACCTCTGCAAACCACCAATCTGTTCTCTGTATCTATGAGTTTGTTTTGTGTTTTTTGTTCTTGATTCCACCTGTAAGTGAAGTCGTACAGTATATGTCTGTCTTTGTATGACTGGTTTCACTTAGATGTCTGTATGGTTCCTCTGCCAATTTTAACTGTATTCTTGGGTTTTTGTTTTTGTTGTATTGGTTGAATTCCTTCTATATTTGGGATGTTAACCTCTTTCAGATATGTGATTTGCAAATATGTTCTTTCATTCCATAATTTGCATTTTCATGTTAATGGTTTCCTTTACAGAATCTTTTTAGTTTGATGTAGTTCCACTTATTTGTTTTTGCTTTTGTTGCCAAACAAAAAATCATTGCCAAGACTGATAGAAAGGTGCTTACCCCTTATTCTTTTTAGGAGTTAATTTAGTTTCAGTTCAAGTCTTTAATCCATTTTGATTTTATTTTTGTGGTGTAAGGTAAAGAGTCCCAGTTCCATTCTTTTGCATTCATTCCTGGCTGTCTAGTTTTTCCAGGACCATTTGCTGATGAGACTATCCTTTCCTCATTGTATGTTCTTGGCTCCATTGTGATTAAATTAACTGACCAGTATCAGTATCATACTGTATTGATTACCATAGCTTTGCAATATAGTTTGAAATTAGGAAGTGTGATGCTTCTAGATTTGTTCTTTTAATCTCTTAAACTTGTTTTGACTAATTATGGTTCTATACAAATTTTAGGATTGTTCTGTTTGTGTGAAAGATGTCATTGGAAGTTGGATTGGAATTGCACTGAACCTGCAAATTGCTTTGTGTAGTATGGATACTTCTACATTAAATCTTCCAATTCATGACTATGAAATGTCTTGCCATTTATTTGTGTCTTCAGTTTCTTTCACTAATGTCTTAATGTTTTCAGTATATAGCTCTTTCACCTTCTTGGTTAAATTTCTTTCTTGGGATTTCATTCTTTATGATACAATTATAAATGGGATTGTTTCTCTTATGATTTGTTACTAGTGTATAGGAATGCAACTGACTTTTGTATATTGATTTCATCAACTTTACTGAATTTGCTTATTACTCACAGCAGTTTTTGTTGGAGTCTGTAGGGTGTTTTTTTTTTTTTTTTTTAGTATGTAAATAGAGATAGAAGTTAGAAGAAGTTGTACTTCTTTGCAATTTTTGGATGCCTTTTATTTTTTCTAGATAACTGTTCTGGCTACCATTTCCAGTACTACGTTGAATTAAAATAGTGAGAGTAGGCTTCCTTATTTGTTCCTGATCTTAGAGGAAAAGCTTTCAACTTTTCACCATTGAGTATGTTGTTGGCTGTGGGTTTGTCATTTGTCATTTATTATTTTAAAGTATTTTCCCCTATACTCAGTCTGAGATTTTTAAAATCATGAATAGGTGAATTTTGTCAAATACTGTTTTTGCATCTATTGAGGTGATCATATGATTTTTATCCTTCATTTTATAAATGTGGTATATCACGTCAATTTTATATATGTTGAACCATCCCTGAATCCCTGGAATAAATCCCATTTGATCATGGTGCATGATCCTTTGATGTATTTTAGAATTTGGTTTGCAAATATTTTTGTGAAGATTTTTGCATCTGTGTTTACCAGGGATATTGTTCTGTTTTTTCTTGAATGGTCCTAGTCTGCTTTGGCATCAGGCTTACGCTGGCCTTGTAAAAACAGTTGGCGGGTGCTTCTCTCTTTCGCTCTCTTTTTGGGAGTGGGAACAGTTTGACAAGAATTGGTTTTAATTCTAAAGATGTTTGATAGAATTTCACTCGTGAAGACTTCTGGTCCTGACATTTTGTTGGAAAGTTTTTGACTTCTGATATAATCTTTTGACTCATTATTCATCTGTTCAAATTCTCCCTTTGTTTGATTCAATTTTGGTAGGTTGTATATTTATAGGAATTTATCAGTTTCTTCATTGTTCATTTTGGTGTATAACTTTCATAGTAATCTCTTATCCTTTATTTGTGTAGTATTATGTGCAACATCTCCCATTTTTCTGATGTTGAGTCTTTTTTCTTTTTTTCTTGGTGAGTGTAACTAAAGGTTTGCCAATTTTGTTTATCTTCTCAAAAATAAGCTCTTAGGTGGAGTCATTTCTATTGTCTTACTAATATTTCCCACTTACTTATGCTTTAATATTTCATTCCTTCTAACTTTGGTCATCTTTTTTAGTTCTTTGAGGTATAAAATTATGTTGTTTTATTTAAGAAAGTTTTCATTTCTTGATACAGGCATATATCACAATGAACTTCCCTGTTAGAACTGTATTTTGGTGCCTCCCTTAAATTTATTATGTTGTATTTGCATTTTGACTCAAGATATTTTTGGACTTCTTCTTTGACCCATTGGTTGTTCAGTAGTCTATGGTTTAATCTGTGTTTTTGTGAATTTTTCAGTTTTGTTCTTTCTGTTTTCATACATTTTTCTGGTCAGTAAAAATGCTTGATATGATTCAATCTTATAGTAAAAACTTTTTTTTTGTGGCCTACCATATGATGTACTTGAGAAGAATCTGTATTCTGCTTTTTGGATAGAATATTCTGTAAATAGCTGTTTAGTTTACATCCAATATTTCCTTAATTGATCTTCTATCTGGATGATCTATCCATTGATGACAGTGGGCTATTGAAGACCTGTACTATTTTGTGTTGCTCTATTGCTGTTTCTCCTTTAATGTCTGTTAATATCTGCTTTATATATTTAGGTGCCCCATGTTGGGTACACACATATTTACAAATGTTATATCCTCTTGTTGGTTTTACTCTTTTATTATTAAATAGTGCTCTTCTTTGTCTCTTATTTCAATTTTTGTTCTAAAATCTACCTTGTCTAATAAGCATAATTAACCTTGCTTTCTTTTGGTTATTGTTTGCACCTTTTCCATCCCTTCACTTTCAGTCTCTGTGTGACCATAATGCATAAATTAGTCTCTTGTAGGCAGCATCTTGTTTTTGTTCATTTTGCCATTTTATCTTTTTTTGTTTGGTTATCTAGCCCTTTTATATTTCAAGTAATTATTGACAGTTGTGGACTATAGCCATTTTGTAGTTCCTTTTTTCCTTTCTTGCTTCCCTTGTTATTTGATGAGTTTTCTATAGCAGTATGCGTGGATTTCTTTCTTGTTCTCTTTTGTTGTATCTACTGTAGGTTTTTGCTTTCTGGCTACCATGAAGCTTATTTATAAAAAAATTAGCGTTATATAATATTGTAGAGTTAAAACAAATCTATTTTAAGCTGATAGTAACTTGAATTTGAATGCAAAAGGTCTACATTTTTACTGCCCCCCCATATTATGTTTTTATGTCACAATTATGTCTTATTTTGTGTATCCTGTAACAAATTACTGTAGTTAGTCATTTCTACTCTTGTCTTTTAACTTCCATAGATTTGTAAGTGATTACTTTCTACTATTACAATATTACTCTGAATTAACTGATTATCTTAACCAATGCAATGTATACTTTCATATGTTCCCTCGTACTGATTAATGTCTTTTTGTTTAAACTTGAAATCCCATTTAACGGTTTTTTTGTAAGGCCAGTCTAGTGGTTATGAACTCCTTGGCTTTTGATTATTTGGGAAATTCTCTCCTTCAGTTTGAAGGACAATTTTTGGGTAGGGTTTTCTTGGTTGGTAGTTTTATCTTTCAGCACTTGGAATATATTGTATCACTCCCTTTTGGTCTGCAATGTTTCTGCTGAAAAATCTGCTGATTGTCATTGGGGTTCCCTTGTATGCAACAAATTGTTTTTCACTTTAAGATTTTCTGCTTATTTTTAAATTGGGATAATTTAATTACAGTGTGTCTTGGTGTGAGTATATTTGGTTCCACCTTGCAGATGGATCTGGTTGTCTTGTCTCCCTAGGTTGGGGAAGACTTATTTCTTCAAATAACCTTTCTGCCCCTTTCTCTCCCCTCCTTGTGAGACCCCAATAATGCCAATATTTGTCTACTTGATGATGTCCCGCAGGTCTCTTAATCTGTCTTTACTCTTTCCTTTTACTTCTTTGCGTGTATGAATTCCACTGCCTTATCTTTAAGTTCCTTTACATTTATTTCCATGTTTTCTACTCTACTGTTGAACAATTGCATGGAATTTTTCAGTTATTGTATTCTTCAGCTTTGTGATACTTATATACTACTTTCTTATGTTGTTTATCTCCTTGTTGACATTTTTACTTTGCACATTGTTCTCTTGATCTTGGTAAGCATTTTTATGGTCATTATTTTGAGTTCTTTATCGGGTTATTTATCTGTTTCATTAAATTCTGTCTTCTGAAGTTTTACTTGGTTTCTTAAATTTCCTTGACTCTACATTGGTTAACACATTAGATAAAACAATCACTGTTCAGCATGGCCCTAGCTCTTGGTTGTCTCTTTGCACTTTTGTGATTGTCCAAGCAGGCTTTGGTCTTAGTGGTTCTGATACCGGAAAGATGATACTGGAATTTGGGTTCTTGTTCACAGTGGTTGAAGAATGAGCTCTGCAAACACACAGGCAGCAAACAAGCAAAATTTTTATTAAAGGAAAGCAAAAAACTCCCAGGGCTGCTGGGAGTTGGGAGAAGAGCCCCCTTCTCTTGTCCTGTAGGGCTTTTTATCTCTTCAAGGTGGGGAGGGGCACCAACGTGGGGTCCAGAAAGATGTGTTTTTTTTCCCATTGGCCTTGTTCAATTACCTATATCAGTCCTTGTCCAATAGGGGTTTTAGGGTTGGAAACGTCCAGTAAAGTTTATGGCTTTTTGTCCTGTTCTTTCCTTAGATTAAGTCACCATTCCTCTCATTTCTTTTCTATCAGTTGAGGACTGGGCTAGAGATTTGCATTTCCTGTGGTAAACAAAGTCTGTGGGGAATGTGCATTTCCTATAATAAAACAAGGCCTGTGGAAGTGTTACTCCCCTGAGCCCTTAAGCTACAAGTGTTAATCAATAGCCATTTCAAAAGAATACATTGAAGCTCATTCTCCCACACTGACCACCTGCTGTTGATATTCTGCATCAGTTGTTAGTAGTTGAGGGAGTACCAAGACCTTGTCCTCCCCCAGATGGAGGCTCTCAGCCAGCACCTATATGCAGGCTGATTGGAATCTCCTGGACCCTCAGGCATCAGTTCTAAACTACACAAAAAAGTCACTTTTTGGGAAATACTATAGGATTAGTGACTCTGTCTGCTTCCTTTGTGCTGGGCCCCGGAGAAACTCTCTGTTTGCCATAGTGCCATCGACCCCATGAACACAAGCCTCACTGGCCACCAGAACCAGGTGATCAAGTGATATGTCCTTCTGGGGACCATCCACAAAAGCTGGGGTATCAAATGTGTGCCCAAGCTACCTTCATGTGGACACTAGCAATCTGAAACAGGGCATGAAGATGGCATCTGCTAGCTTCTATGGTCTCTGAAGAGGATTGCAGTTGCCCTCACAAGCTTCTTAAATTAGAAACCTGACTCTCAGGCTACAACTTTTAAGATATTCAAATAGGCCACTTTCAGGGAAAAATAGAATATTTCAGTAGGCACTCTCTCTGCTGAGCCCTGGGGTGATAGCCGCAATGAGTCCTTGTGAGCTTGTTAAGAATAGTTTCTTTACTGTTGTCTCGTGGGTCTCATGGATGCAAGCCCTGTTGGCTTTCAGAGCTAGTGATTTTAGGGGACCTGTCTCTGAGATGGGAGTCTTAAAAGTTGGTGAGCTAGATGTTGGATTCAAACCATTTATTCCTCAGGGAGAAGCTGGGCCTGGTTAATTTTCCTCCAATTCTACCTTGCTGTGCAAGGTGGGATCTTATGAGGATATTGGGTCTTAACCCCTCCTACCCATTCTGAAGTGGTTTTTTTGTTTGTTTGTTTGCCTGATGCATAGGAGTTTCTCAGCTTGTTTCTGGATTTCTTCCAGAGGAAAGTGTTCAAGATTAAGCTATAGTTTTGGTCTGTTCATGGGAGGAGGTGAGTTCAGCAGCCTCCTATGTTACCGTCTTGAACTGGACTGCACATTTGGTTTCAAATTTGAATTAGACTTGCTCCTCCACACTTATTTGTAAGAAAAGAGCAAGAAAGTAAGTTGTAAAGAAGATGAATACGATGATTATAATGCAAGCAAGAGTATGAGAAGAACCAAAGAGGTAAAACAGATAAAATAGAAGCTCAAAGGAGGAAAGCAATTCATTGGGGTTGGGTGATATGGAAGGAAATTCTATTTGAGCTAGTTCTTGCAGAAAAGGAGTATATTTGTAGGAAACATGGATGATAAACAGATGAAGATATTCCAGCAGAAGGAACAGTGTAAGCAAATGCACACAGCAGGAATGAAACTGGGTGTACCAAGGAAGCAAGACAGTCATCTTGGCAGGAGCAAAGAAATAGTCAGTGGAATAATACTGAGGCCACATTAAAGGGTAGACAATTAACCTCCTGGAAATAATTTTGTTAACTAGGCTAGAGAAACATATTCCCCCTTCTAGACAATGGGGAAACCAGTGAAAGGTTTTGAGTAGGGCTGTGAAAGTGAGTTTAGTTTGAAGTGAGACATAGCTGCTGGGTGGTCCAGGTGGCTCCCTCAGGTAGACTAAGACTAAATGTCTCAGCAGAAAGGGTGACAAGTTCTCAATCTGATTGTGGAGATGGAGTATGAAGTCTCCTAGATGATTAAACCTGAGAGCTGGATGTTTCTCTTACCAGCAAGGCTATTTTACTTTACCATGGGAGCTTGAGCCTTTTAATTTCCATTATTAATTTTCTTGTGTGATCCTTCTCCCCCTCTCTCCACTGTTTTATAAATAACTAGAAGTAGGGAGGGCACTGCCTTTCTTCTAGAGCCCAACCTCTGGTGTGTCTAGCTGTACCCAAGTACTCCTCTCTGTGGGATGGTAGGACATATGTATCAATTCATTATTTTACTAATTATCTAACTTTAGATGCCCACAAGTAGCCTGTGTTGATTATGATAAATTAATTTACCTCTGTCCCAGACTAGATGATTTTTGAGCTCTAGGAAAATTAATCTGGCCTATCCACTGCCACTTGGTAAGAATGGATGTGAGTAATGGAGCCAGTTATAAAGCTAGGCAGTGGTAATAAAGCCCTACTGAGGATCTTAGAGGCACAAACATGGGTAGTAGCTATAGGACCTGGCAGCTGAATGTGAGGAGATAGAAAATGTCAAATTTGAACCTAGATGACTGGAGAATGATAGTGGGATTAACATAACTATGGAAGTTGGTTTACAGAGGATGGATGGAGAATGGTATGGATATAGAAGGTGAGCTCCAAACCTGATGGAGCAACTAATAGTAAATCTGAGCAAACGTCTTGGAGGTAGCTATAAATAGGATTCGGCACAGAAGCTGGGTTAAAGATTTTTTTTTCTCAAATAGATACAAAATTCATGTTTTAAAGATTTTATTTCAAGATTTTAACAAAGAAGCTGAAATATGTTTAACAATAACAATTAGCTGAAACAATAGTAAAACAAAACAAAATATTTCCCATATGTGGTTCAAAAGAAGTGAAGGTTGCAGGGAGTGAGTGCTTTTGGATTGTGTGTTCTCTGTTTTTTGTTTAGCCAAGGGAGTGAAAAAGTAGCCACTTGATGACAGTCCCCCGGATTGGATTTTCATGTTCACTTCTGCATGTACATACTCCTCATTGTTCTTTGCATGACCTTCTTTTCTCATACCATTCTGGTGAATGGGCCTCAGGAGAAATGAACTCATTAAAATATGTGGGTTCGTAATGAGATAAAAATACAGCAGTCTCACTCCAGTTAAGGATATTTCCCACCTCTGACTACAGCATTTATTGAAAACTTTTTCAGAGAAGAAACTTGTGGGTATTGCCAGGGCAAGATTTAGTGGATTTCTTAAGTGAGGTACATTTAGAGTAAAAATTGGTTGTTCTAAATTTTTTCCAAGATATTTCAAGGATATTTTAACTAAAGGATAATCAATTTATCTGGAGGTGCTAAGCAGTCAGAAGAGGTCTCCTTATCTCTCAGCAGGAAACAACAAAGCAGGGTGAGTGCTCTTAGCTCTTTTCCTTTGAGCTTGTTTGAAATGTTTCCTCATCTATGCAATAGAAGAACTGAGCTAAATTTTGCAGGTCTTTTCCTGCTTTTTAAGTGACAAGTCCAACATTGCATAGGAAGTGACAGCACCGGACATTTCTTTGTCCGGCACGAGGAAAAAGGAATCCTGACAATAATAAAAATATGGCAGGTTTTGAAATCAGAGGCTGGATTTGAATGCTGCTTTTAGTATCCATTACAAATTGTAGACAAGATAGTGAAACTCTGGGTTCCATTTTTACAGATGATCAGGGTAAGTCTGAAATGCAGTGTATTTTACAAGATTGTTTCAGGGACCTACATACAATAGTTGTCTACTCAGTTCCCTTCCCACTATACCAGGAAGCTTCTTTTAGGGTAGTTTTATGATGATTTTTGTTATGGTAAAAGCAAACTTGGAGTCGCCACACTTAAGGGTAGGCCCTTGATGGTCCTTTAGAAATTAAATGTCAGTGAATATTGGGACCAAGATCTAGCTTTATTTTTTACTTACATCACTAATAATTTTTTGATTTTGCTCCATAATTTTAAAAATTCATATAATGGAGATAATATTTACTGTCATGGCAACAAACAAATACAGCAAATTAAAACCAAACAAAATAAAAAATGAAACAAAAAACAAGGAACACACACAGTTCCTGGAGCTCTTTGAAACACTAGACTCTAGTGTAGGATCTCTGTCAAGGCCCCAGCTATCTCCTACAGCTTTTTCTCTCATCCCAACCATCAAGAGATTTTTTTTTCCCCGTTCAAACGTGTATTTTCTTATCACAGTTTCTCCCTCAGATCATGAACTCCTCTGTGGGAGATGAGCTTTAGTCATCTTTGTATTGTCTACTTTTAGCACAGTGACCAAGAGATAATATGTAGACAGTAGGAACTGAATATTACTCTAACACTTCTCCCCTTCTTCAAGACAGAACCTGAATAGCCTCACAAAGTTCTTATCTTTTTGTTTATTCGTGTTTTCCATGGTACTGATAGTTTTTAATAATGGATTTCATATGTGTCATAAATTGCCTTAATTTTCATGTGAGCCAAGAGAGGCATAGTAAAAAAGCCAAATACTGTGTGTTCTTCATGGACAGGTGAGTTAATTTTAAATTTTCAGTGGATGGCAACCATTTCATTAAATTGGGATGAGAGTGTGAGGTAAGGGAGGACTCTAGCTTTCCTCCCTGGCAGACTTCATGTCAGGGGTTATGCTATACTGAGAAACTGGTCTCTGTGTGGTTTCTTGCTGTTATTATGCCATAGACAATGTCATGCAAGTTTGCTAAAGTCCCATGACTCTGTTGTGCTGGACACACTGACCTCTCTGAAGCTGATACTTTCTAATAAGATCCAGCTATTGTTTTTTTTTTATTTATTTATTTTTTTGCTTTTGCTTTTTAGGGCTGTACATGCGGCATATGGAAGTTTCCAGGTTAGGGGTTGAATTGAAGCTACAGCTGCCAGCCACAGCCACTTGGGACTGGAACTGCATCTGCAGCCCACCTATACCATAGCTCATGGCAACAGTGGATCTTTAACCCACTGAGCAAGTCCAGGGAAACTAGTCTGGTTCATTACTGCTGAGCCATGATGAGACCCTCTCAGCTAACTTTCTTACTGAAATTAAATGGCTGTACAGTTTTAAAACGGAGTCCTGAGTTCAGTGTATGTCTTTATTGGTCATCTGGAAAGCAGAGTAAGGCCAGGTGGTTATACTGGTAGATTCAAGATTAGGGAGTTAAGGCTGAGAAAGAAAAGGGTCAATGAAGTGAAGAAAGACAGGAAGCAGTGTGATATTGTGTGCTATTAGTCATATTTATGCAATGAGCTGAAAAACACTTGTCATGTGCGTTCACTTGGGAAAAGGGGAATAATGATACTACTGCTGACTTAAAAAAAAGCCTAAAAGTTGAAAGTTACACTTTATTCAGTGGATGAAACTTGGACTTAAGTTTGGGAGGTAGCATCTTAAGGAACCCTGAGAAAACTACTCTGAGGAGGCGAGAGGGGAGTAGGGATATATAGGCGTTTGGCAACAAAGGGCAAGTAGTTAGACCAAAAGATTGCTGTTAATAACAGAAAAGTAGATATCTCAAGTTATGGAATTCAGTGTTTTTCTATGTACGGGAAGATGGAAGTCTGGGCTCAATGAAATCATTCCTTTGATGTGCACCTCAGCAATCTGGAGCTAGTATCCTATGCTTTCACAGCCTGACTTTCCACTGGGTGCACCTTCTGGAGCAGCTGCAGTCTGATGGCTGCTAGAGGGCAGGTATTATTTTCTTCCTGAGTTCCCTCAGGGCTTACTGGCTTGCTTGGAGGTTGCTGCAATCACTAATGACTGTGACATTCTATGTTCACGGATATGGCAGGCGATAGTTTATCTCTCACTACCTTGTGGATTGATTTAAGTGTGTTAATCTATGTAATGTGCTTGGAATACTGTACATAGTAAGAACACTATTAGCTATTATTAGCTTTTTTCTTTTTTCTTTTTTTTAAGTGATCCTTGCTCCCAGGCTGCATGATATGGTTCAGGTAAACTCAAAAATTACAACTAGCTTGGATATATACTATTTCTAAAATAAAGTTTTTAATGAATCACTTAGTAAATACTTAAAAATTACCATGCTTGAGAAATCTACAACTTTGAGAGATAATAGCCCAGGGCAGTGAGCGTGAGGGAAGAAGGGAAGCGAGTTGAGGAAAGATGAGAGACAATTCAAGTGTTACCCTATTGCTACATGATAGCATATTGAAGTACAAAGCCCATGGCTAAGCTGTTGTATTCACTCAGCAGCAGGGCTTCTCCAAGTAAGAGCAAGTTCGCAGGGGAAGAGAAAGGAGAGAACTTTTGTCTGTCTGCCTTCTCCTGTCTTTGTTTCCTACTGGTTTCAAGGGGAGCTAAGATTGTTGTACCACTAGTCCATCCATACCTCTTCAGGGACTTGGGCCCATATCCTACATTGTGTCATTTCATCTAAATACAGAAGTAGGGGACAACTGTGTGGGTAAGATGATAAGAGACAAAAGGATGCTTCTGTGTGCATAGATTGGATAGAAGTACCTCCAATTAGGTACTCTGCCCACAATGACTCCCGGATGGATTTGTTTTTGCTATATATATCACGTTGGTTCAAAAAAAAAAAAACAAACACACAAATAACCCAGTGGCTTGACATTTTCAGCCTGATTAATACTGTCACCTACTTTCCTCTAGTCCTAGCTCAAGAGCTCAAGTGTATCGTTCAGTCTAAGAATATACAAAGATTCATACCTATTCTATTAAATCCTGAAATCTCAGAGGATAGGAACCATGCATTATCTTCTCTGGATTTCTCAAAGCACTCAGCAACTAGATGGTCATGGTTAAATACTGATCATCGTAGTTAACCCTTAGATCCTGCCTGTCACATCTGCTATCATTTCCTTCTGATTTCTACCTCAGGGATTTGTCCAGCTGTCACCTTAACCAAAAAGGGAAACTGTTTTCCTGAGAGACCTTGTTGTATGAGATAGCCCCATCAAATTTCCCATGCCATTTTACTTGAAAATCTGAATGCATCCTATGGTATTTTGCACTGCAATCAACTTAAATTCATATTTGTATATATGTTTTTAAGATTATTGCTTTTTCTATTATAGTAGATTTATAAGGTTCTGTTAATTTCTGCTGTACAGCAAAGTGACCCAGTCATACATACATGCATACATTGTTTTCTCACATTATCCTCTGTCATGTTCCATCACAAGTGACTAGATAAAGTTCCTTGTGCTATACAGCAGGATCTCATTGCTTCTCCACTCCAAAGGCAGTGGTTTGCATCTACTAACCCCAAACTCCCAGTCCATCCCAATCCCTCCTCCTCCCCTTGGCAGTCACAATCTGATCTCCAAGTCCATGAGTTTGTTTTTCTGTAGATAGGTTCATTTGTGCTCTATATTAGATTCCAGATATAAGTGATACTATATGGTATTTGTCTCTTGGCTTTCTGACTTACTTCACTTAGTATGAGAGTCTCTAGCTCCATCCATGTTGCTGCAAATGATATTATTTTGTTACTGTTAGTTCTATTTTTATTCCATTGTGTATATATACCACATCTTCTTAATGCAATCATCTGTCGATGGACATTAGGTTGCTTCCCAATGCTTCCCTTGGCTATTTTGAATAGTGATGCAATGAACATGCCGGTGAATGTGCCTTTTTTCAAGGAAAGCTTTGCCCAGGTGTATGCCCAAGAGTGGGATTGCTGGGTCATATGTTGGTTCTATGTATAGTTTTATAAGGTAGCTCCAAACTGTTTTCGATAGTGGTTGTACCAGCTTACATTCCCACCAACAATGCAGGAGTGTTCCCTTTTCTCCACACCCCCTCTAGCATTTGTTATTTGTGGACTTGTTAATGATGGCCATTCTGGCGGGCGTGAGGTGATACCTCATAGTAGTTTTGATTTGCATTTCTCTAGTAATCAGTGATGCTGAGCATTTTTTCATCTTCTTTGGAGAAATGTCTTTGCATTTTTGGGCAGAATGTCTTCTGCCCATTTTTCAGTTGGGTTGTTAGCTTTTTTTGCTGTTGAATTGTATAAGTTGTTTTTATATTTTAGAGATTAAGCCCTTGTCAATTGCATCATTTGAAACTGTTTTCTGCCATTCCGTAAATTGTCTTTTTGTGTTTTCTTTTTGGTTTCCTTTGCTGTGCAAAACTTGTCAGTTTGGTTAGGTCCCATTGGGTTATTTTTTATTTTATTTCTGTTGGTTTGTGAGACTGACCTGAGAAAACATTTGTAAGGTTGATATCAGAATGTTTTGCCTATGTACTCTTCGAGGAGTTTGATGGTGTCTTGTCTGACATTTAAGTCTTTAAGGCATTTTGAGTTTATTTTTGTGCATGGTATGAGGGTGTGTGTGTTCCAGTTTTATTGATTTACATGTAGCTGTCCGGTTTCCCTAGCAGCACTTGCTGTTTTTTTCACATTTATATTCTTGTCCCCTTGGTCGAAGATTAATTTGTCTGTGTTTATTTCTGGGTTCTCTATTTTGTTCCATTGCTCTATATGTCTGTTTTAGTACTAGTACCACACTGTCTTGATTACCATGGCTCCATAATACTGCCTGTGGCTCCCTAATAGTGCCCGAAGTCTGGGAGAGTTATGCCTTCTGCTTGGTTTTTGTTCTCAGGATTGCTTTGGAAATTCTGGGTCTTTTGTGGTTCCATATAAATTTTTGGATTGTTGGTTCTAGTTCTGTGAAAAATGTCATGGGTAATTTGATAGGGATTGCATTGAATCTGTAGATTGCTTTGGGTATTCTGGCCATTTTTACAATACTAATTTTTCCAACCCACGAGCATGGAATATCTTTCCATTTCTTTGCATCTTTTTTAATTTCCTTGATTAATATTTTATAATTCTCAGCATATAAGTCTTTCACCTCCTTGGTCAGGTTTATACCCAGGTATTTGATTTTTTGGGGTGCAATTTTAAGAGGTATTGTATTTTTGTATTTTGTTCTTTTTATAGCTGAGTAGTATTCCATTGTGTATACGTATACCACATCTTAATCTGTTCATCTGTGGATGTATATTTAGGCTGTTTTCCATGTCTTGGCTATTGTTCCATTGGTCTGTTTTTGTACCAACACCATACCGTCTTGATCACTGTATGTTTAAAATCTTATTTTTACATGGTAAACTTTGAAAACCTATGTTGAGGTCCCATGGTTACATAAATATGAAGACTTGGTCACTGTCTTCAAGGAACTTGTGATTCAGGAGAGAGGGATTCACAAACAGTATCTCCATCACAGTCATGTGTTTATGCTCAAGCTTCAGTGTGAGCAGAAAGAAGAGAGCAGCTTTTAGTGAAATTTTCACAAGAAATTATGTTAAAGTATAAATTTGCATTTGGAATGGGTGAGCAATGAAGTCCTGCCATACAGCAGAGGGAACTATATCTAATCACTTGTGATGGAATATGATGGAAGATAATGAGAATGTGTGTATCACTTTGCTGTACAGCAGAAACTGACAGAACATTGCTGTAGAGCAATGGGTCATTTTGCTGTACAGCAGAAATTGACAGAACATTGTAAATCAACTATAATGAAAAAAGTTTTTAAAAAAGTGCAAAGGAATGTGTATTTTTTTCACACATTGAGGCTGGAGAGTAATGGATCTGGGGCAGGGAGCAGTGGTTCTTGCATATGCTGCAGGGGTGCACTAATGATGAAAGGTGGTTATACTCTTGTGAGGCTAAGGCATAGGACACATTGGGGAGAACTGAAGAGATCAGGCTGAAGAGGAAAACGGGCTAGTTGGAGAGCATGATGGACCATATATTATAGGTAATTATCCTGGGGCAAAGGGGAGTCACTGGAGCACTATAAATAGAAGAGTGGATGCAGGCTTCCTGAGCGTTGAGGATTATGTCTTGGGCACATTTGTTTCCTTCATGATGCCTAGCAGAGTTTCTATGTACCACACACTCAGTGACTTTTGGTTAAATGATGAAGCTTCCATGCTTCTGTCACACTATGAAAGGCACAGATCTTAGAATTCACAGCAGGACAGGAAATGTTTAGAATTCTTTGTTCCTGGGGATGAATTTCTGAATTACAACCTTGTATTTCATCAAACTTTATTCTTCAGAAATTGCTGCTGTTTAATACTTTTTGTCAATTAGTTGGAATTGCATTTGTTTAATGGCATATGTAATTAGCCATCTTACCTTGCTTGAAAGGGCACCTAACAAGAGGTATAATGAGCTATTTCCAGGGGTTATAAAACTACTGAGCCACAGAAACAGACAGAGGTTGAAACCCTTTAAGAGCTCAGAGGAAAGAGTTGAAGCAAAAAAAAAAAAAAAAAAAAGACCGTTGAAAATGGAAACTGTTCCATTAAAGGGGAGAGAATTCGAGTCTGATTTTTAGGCATATGTTACCATATATGTTAAATTCCCAGGAACTGGTTAACCGTTTTTACCTCACTCCCATGCTGCGTTTTTCTTTTTCCCATGTACGTAAATATTAAACCAAAGGAGATAATTCCATAGTTTCATAAATCTATTGTTTCTTATTGAACTACAAAAAAATGCTGGTTATTAATGAAAATTGAACAATCGGCTACATAAAACAAGAACTTGTGCTAACACTTATTTTGCGCTTACTGTGGTTCAGGTAATATTTGACGTTCTCTGCATGTATTGTTATTTAATCCTTGTAACAACTCTGAATAACAAAGTGGAGTAAGTAAGTAATTATTCTCTCTACTCATACTTGTGTCTCTAGAGCTGGGCTGTCTAGTACAGTAGCCACTAGCCACATGTGGCTATTTAAATCTAAAAATTCAGCTCCTCATTCACACTACTCCAATCTAACTGCCCAGTGGCCATGAGTAGCTAGTAGTTACCATATTGCATAGCACAGATAAAGAACATTTTTATCATCAGAGAAATTTCTATTGGGCAGTGCTGTTTTAGAGAGACTTGATAAATACCGTCACCAAGCTCAGAACATTTAGACTTTAGAAGAGAACTAAAAGGTCATCTGGTTCAGTATCTTTATTCTCAGATGAAAAACTACTTTTCAAGTCCATTAAGGGAACTGCTTAAGATAACACCGTTTGTAATTGTGGGAGCCAGGATGTAAATCTAGGCATCTTTACCCATCACACACACTTCTAGAACCAGGTAATGCACAGCAGGAAGAAGGAAGTGAGAGCATGGTAATAACCACAGCCTTGGCCATAAGTGCTTCTGTTAAAGTAATCTTGGGGAGGGTCAGACTATGAGAGGAGTCACCTCCAAAAGGCACAGGCTAGTGTTCCATTACTCTGCTTTTGGACATCTGGATGCTAATTGAGGTGAAAGAAGAACACCAAGGAGAAAAAGGGTGCTCTGGATTATGGGACAGCCTGAGGAGTGATAGATACAAAGTTGAAGCCCATTCCTTTCTTCAAGGGCCAAAGAAGTCTGAAGTTTTCCATGACCCCTGCTTTTTCTCCTCTAATACCCATGGTATTTTTACCATGACTTTGGTTCAGCACCTCTGAGAGATGACTTGTACCTGAGATATGTTACAAAATTGTCTGATGAGTATTTTTATTGTGACATTGTTGATATAAAAAATATTTCCAGTATTACAAATGTTCCAATTAACATTAAGGAATACCTTTTTGATATATTTTTAAAAGTATTATCTTCATGTTGTATAGCTTTGACCTTTTTCATTTGCATTTAATATTTTAAACATAGTGTAAGTAATAATTTTTAAAAAAGGGTGTTAAAAACTTTTGTAAATATCCCCCTTTACTTTAAACTCGTAAAGGCTTCTCCCTTTATAGAAATACAGCAGGTGACCTAGTGCCTAGCTGACTTCCCCTCAGCCCTTGAAATTCCCAAACATGCTGAGGGCTTCTTTTATCTATTTATTTATTTATCTGTATCTGCAGCATATGGAAGTTCCTAGGCCAGGGACTGAATTGAAGTTACAGCTGTGATCTACACTGCAGCTGTGGCAATGCTGATTCCTTTAACTCACTGCACTGGGCCCGGAAGCCAACCTGTGCCTCCATAGCAACTGGAGCCACTGCAGTCAGATTGTTAATCCACCACTCCACAGTGGGAACTCATGCTGAAGGCTTCTTGTGCAAGCAGCTGAGACTCGCCGCTCCAGTGTTTCCTCTGGATGCAGAAACGCATTTCTTGGCCCAATGTGGAATAGGCAAGAAGTTCTAGACAGGTAATGACAACTGGGAATTTGCAGATGAATACTCCTATCTTTTCTCTCTGCAAGCGGGACAACTCAGTTATGTTGTTGCCTCTAAACGACTCACAGTGAGTTCACACCTTTGGATGATCTCCTTTACTTGGGTGCAGGGAGAACCTGAGACTTAGTTCTACTCAATAAATATGGTAAATATGATGAGCTAATTACTACTGTGTTTATATTATATTAGATACCATCTTAGCAAACTGGAGTGAGAAATTATCCTGCTGGCTTGGAGAAGTCACCTGCCATGTTGTGAGAGAGGTGCATGGCAAAGGACTGTAGAACCTGAGGGCTTCAGTCCTAGATCCACATGCATCCTGCCATCAAGTATGTGACTCTGGAGAGGATGCTAAACTCCCAAAGGCAATGCAGCATGGCTGACATCTTGTTGGAAGTCTTGTAAAATCCTGGATAGAAAATCCAGGTAAACTGTGCCCAGACTTAACGGTCCATAGAAGTTGTAAGATGATAAGTGTATATTGTTTTAAGCTGCTATATTCGCAATACACAGCAGTAGAAAATTAATAAAAAGTTCTTAAATAGCTTCCCAGATTTGCCCAGTAGGATTGAGCCACAGGTACTATCAGTGGTAAATTGTTCATTATTATATCCTAAATAGGCTTCCTTCTATTTTCTTTCCTACTGCTCTGTTTTCCTAGTGCTACTTCTTGGAATCTAGAGCTTCTGAAAAATGTTTTTAGACTCAAAGCCCTCTTTTAAGATGGGCTTCTGGGAGAACCAACGTAAAATTTCAGCATTTTGGCTCCTTATTTTTGAATAAATTTTATTTTTAAAAACATTGACTTGTGAAGATATAATTTGTTATGCAATTCACCCACTTAAAGTACTTTGTACAACTCAGTTTAAAAAAATATACCACAGTCGTGCAGCCATCACAATATTCTTATTAACCTAAAAGGAAGCCCTCTGTAAACAAGCAGTCCCTCCCCATACCCTCTATCCTGCCCTTCTCCCAGCTCATGGCAGCTCTAATTTACTTTGTTGGTATGGATTCGCATATTTTGGAGATGTCATAGAAACAGAACCACAAAATAAGTGATTCTCTATGAGTGTTGTCTTTCACTAAGCATATTTTCAGGGTTCAATATTACAGTGTGTATCAGTACTTTACTCCTTTTTATTGCTTAGAATTATGTTATATGGATATATGTTTATCTATTCACCCATTAGTGAGCATTTGGGTTGTTTTCACATTTTGGGTATTTATCAGTAATGCTGCTGTGAACATTTATATACAAGTTTTTGTGTAGGTAAAAAATCTGCCTTTTCTCTTATCTGTATACCTAGGAATGAAATTGGTGGTAATGGTAACATTATGCTTAACATTTTAAGGTAAGAACATACAGTAGAAGAAAGCCTCTTCAATAAACGGTGCTGGGAAAGCTGGAAAACTACATATAAAAGAATGAAAGTAGAACACTATACTCAAAAATAAACTCAAAATGGATTAAAGACCTAAATATAAGGCCAGATACTATAAACCTCCTAGAGGAAATCATAGGCAGAGCACTCTATGACATAAATCACAGCAACATGTTGATTGATCCACCTCCTACAATAAGGACAATAAAGACACAAACCAATGGGAATTAATGAAACTCAAAGCTTTTGCACATCAAAGGAAACTATCAAACTGGAAAGACAACCAACAGAATGGTAGAAAATCTTTACCAGTAATGCAACAGACAAGGGCCTAATCTTCAAAGCATACAAACAACACATGCAACTCAACCACTGCCATGTCCAGCTCTGCAAGGCAATGGGAAATCCTGGAAAAGGGATTGTGTGGTATAACAAAACACACAAGACTCACATTTAGAAAGTGGGGGACTAGGAGGCATTCTGTTCTGCAGAACAAAGATGCCTAGGGTTTAGCCCACATGGCTTTTATCTAAGGAAGGTGATGTATGTAGGTTAGTGAGCAAAATCAGGCATAGGCAATGACAAAGCTACCTCTTAGTAACAAAGGAAATTATTAGCACTGGTATATACCTCTAGGGCATTAGTGTAGCTGCTTATAGAATAGTATGGTTTAGGCATAACTTCCTTATCTTGTCTTTGGAGGAGACCCTGTACTTTAGAATTCTGAGTCAGCAGATATTTGCCTTCTGCAGAGTTAAGCAGTTCAGTGGTCTCCAACAAACAACTAAAAAACAAATAACCCAGTTGAAAAATGGGCAGAAGACCTAAATAGACATTTCTTCAAAGAAAACATATGGATGGCCAGCAGGCTTATGAAAAACTGCTCAGCATCACTAATTATTAGAGAAATGAAAATCAAAACTACGAAGAAGTACCACCTCACACCAGTCAGAACTGCCATCATTAACAAGTCAACAAATAACAAATGCTAGAGAGGGTGTGGAGAAAAGGGTACCCTCCTTCACTGTTGGTGGGCATGTGAATTGGTACAACCACTGTGGCAAACAGTATGGAGACATTTCAGAAAACTAGATATCAATCTAAGATATAATCCAGCAATCCCATTCCTGGGCATCTATCTGGACAAAACTTTGATTGAAAAAGGTACATGCACCCTATGTTCATCATTGCACTGTTTATATAGCCAAGACATGGAAACAAACTAAATGTCCATTGACAGATGAATGGATTAAGAAGATGTGGACTTTTTCTGATGTTTTGTTCTTGGTATATAGAAATGCAACTGATGTCTATCTATTGATAATACATTCTGCAACCTGACTGAAATTTGTTGATTAGTTACAATAGTTTTTAAGGTTTTCATATATTGAAAATCATACCATTTTCAAACAATGGCAATTTTATTTTTTCCTTTACAATTTTGATTCCTTTTCTTTTTCTTGACTAATTGTTCTAGATAGAACTTCCAGTATTATAATGAACAAGGGTGGTGTGTGTGGTCATCTTTGTCTTGTTCCTGACTTAAGAGGAAAAGCTTCCAACTTGTCGCTGTCAGCTGTAATGTTAGCTATGGGTTTGTCATATATGGCCTTTCATGATGAAGTTTTTTTCCATACCAAGTCTGTTGACGGTTTTTATTACTAAAAAATGTTGGCATTTTGTCAAAGTATTTTATGCATATATTAAGATATGAATTTTATATTTTATTCTATTAATGTGGTATATCACACTTACTGATTTGCATGTACTGAACCATCCTTGGATCCTAGGTAAATCTAACTTGCTCATGATGTATAATACTTTTAATGTATTGAATTCTTTTTGTTAATTATTTTTGAAATTTTCATCTATATTCATCACAGATATTGGTCTCTATATTCATCACAAATAGTGGTCTATGTGTCTGGCTTTTGGTATCCGGGCAATACTGACCTTGTAAAATGACTTTGGAAATGTTTCCTCTTCAATTTTTTTGGAAGAATTTGACAAGGATGGTGTTAATTCTTTAAATATTTGGTAAAATTCCCTGGTGAAGCTACATGGCCTTGGGGTTTTCTGTATTAAAAGTTTTTGATTTCTTATTAAATCTCCTTACTCATTATTGGTCTTTTTAGAGTTTCTAGATTTTCCTAGATAAGTCTTGGTATGTTTTATGTTTCTGGGGAATGTATCTATTTCTCCTAGGTTATTAAATTTGTTGGATATAATTGTTCACAGTAGTCTCTTAACTTCTATATTTCTGTAGTCTCAATTGCAATGTCTCCTCTTGTATTTCTGACCAATTTATTTGAGCCTTTTTTATTTTTCTTAGTTGGCTTAGCTATTGGTTTGTCAATTTTGATTACCTTTTTTTTAAAAAGATAGCTCAATTCTAATCTGTATTTATTATTGCTCTGATCACTGTTATTTCTTTCCTTCTGCTAACTTTGGGCTTAATTTCTCTTTTAGTTCATCAAGGAATAAAGTTTGGTTAAGATCTTATTTCTTAACAAGTGCACTCATGACTGTAACTTGTCTTTCAGAATTATTTTGTAGCATCTCATAGGTTTTGGTATTTTTTTTCCATTTTCACTTGTTTTGAGAGAGTCTTGATTTTTCTTTCTGATTTTTTTCTTTGAGCCATTGGTTGTTCAGGGTACGTTGTTTAGTTTCCTCCTATTAGATTTTTCTGCTTTCCTACTGTTGTCGATTTCTAGTTTCATACCCTTGTGGTTTGAAAAAAATTCTTAGGAAGATTTCAGCCTTCTTAAATTTACTAGTTAAATTTTGTGTCTCATCATATGAACAGTCCTGGAGAATGCTCCATGTGTATTTGAGAAGAATATTCTCCTGTTGGGTGGAATGTTCTATAAATGTCTGTCAAATCCATTTCGTCTAATATATGATTGAAGATCAGTGTTTCCTCTTTGATTTCTTTTCTCATCTATCTTACTGATCTACCCGTTGCTGATAGTGCTGATATTGAAGTCTTCTACTATTACATATTCATGTCTATTTTCCCTTTAGATATGTTAGTATTTTCTTAATATATTTAGGTGCTCCAGTGTTGGGTATATGCAGTTATGATTGTTTTATCTTTCTGACCACTTAATTATTATATATTTGCCTTCTTTGTGTCTTGTTTCCATTTTTAGCTTAGTCTGTTTTGTCTAATAATAGAAGGAATATTAAGTATAGCCACCACCACTTTGTTTTGGTTTCCTCTTGAAAGGAATATATTTTTCCATCTTTTCATTTTGTGCCTATTCTTAAAACTGAGTGCATTTTTGTAGCAGCATATAGTTGGTACCCCCCCCTTTTTTTTAAAACTACTCTGTGCCTTTTGTTTTAATGAAATTTAATTCATTTGCATCTAGATTTGTTGTTGATATGTATGGACTTATTGCTGGCACCTTTTAAATTGTCTTCTATTGTGTTATAATTCTATTTCCCCTCCTCTTTCTGCCTACCTCTGCAAATTGGTGATTTTTTTCCCCCCATGATGGTATGCTGTCTTTGTCCTTGACTTATCTTGGTGCATTTATTTTAGGTTTTTTTATTTGTGTATAAAATTGTCCATTTTAAGCTGATAGCAACTTAACTTTGCATACAAAAGCTTCACTCTTCTCTCCCCTTTTAAATTTTTGATGTCATTGTTTGTCATCTTTTACATGCATATTTCTTAACAATTATAGTGGGTATAATTATTTTTAAGCTTTTTAACCTTTATACTGTCAAGTGGTAAATACCTCACTTGATTACAAATTACTTTTCTAATCTGTGTACGTATCTTAACCAATGTGTTGTATATATTTTTGTTTTCATTTTGCTGATTAGTGTGTTTTCATCCCAGCTTGAATTCCTTTCAATATTTCTTGCAAGGCAGGTCTAATGGTGATTAACTCCCTTAGCTCCCCCACCACACTACCCACCCAGGAAAGTCTTTATTTCTCCTTCATATTTGAAGGATAGGCTAGCTGTGAACAGAGTATTCTTGGCCTGTGATTTTTTTTTCAATACTTTGAATTTGTCGTTTCATTCTGTTCTAGCCTATAAGATTTTCACTAAGAAATTCACTAAAAGCCAAATGGGGGTTCCTTTATAAGTTATTTCTTTTTCTTCTGGATGAATAGACTTTATGCTGAGCTCAGTCTGTAGGAATCAAGAATACTATTTCTGTAATGCTCTTTGATATTCTTATCTACCTTTTTTCCTGATCTCCTCTGTCCTCTCAGTGCCTCTTCAGTACTCTGGAACATCTAGATCCTGGGGTGGATGGCCACTCACTCATCACTTTTTCCCCTGCAGTAGACGTTGCTGCTGCCTGATAGTTCAGCCCCATGCTGTGTTTCCTTGTTGGCCTGATAGTGGTAGAAGTTGTTCTGGTTCTTGATACTTTCTTCATATTTTCTGTTCTATGTTCACATTTTTCCAGTGGTGTGCTGGAATTCCACAGTTTCTCTCTCTTATGTGGTATCTGTGCAGGACAACACTCTCCAGTTTGTTTCCTAAGAACAAAAGCTGGTGAATGTTTGCTGCTATGCTGGTTCCACAGTCTATACTAAATTCTGTGTGGCTATTACCAGCTGTACACACTGGCAAGACTTTGCCAGGTTCTTTGGTGAATGATGCTAGGACCACACAGCTCCCACAAAGGTACTTTTGTCTATGAATGAATGTCTAATTCTTTGTAGAAAAAGGGGAACAAGAGGCAGGAATAACTTAAGCTGCTGTGATGTTCTTGTGAACTTTCTTTTTTTTTAATTCCATTTTTGAATTTTAAGTTAAATATTATTTTTAAAATGTTTAATTGAAGTATAGTTGATTTACAATGAAGTGTTTCAGGTGAACAGCATAGTGATTCAGTTATATATGTGTGTGTATAAATATATATATGTGTGCATATATATATAATTTTTAAAGTATTTTCCCTTATAGGTTATTAAAAATAGAGTATAGTTCACTGTACTTGTTGTTCTGTTTATATATAGGGTAGTGTACATATGTTAATCCCAAGCTCCTAATTTACCCTTTCCCTCCCTCTCCTCTTTAGTAATCATAAATTTATTTGCTGTGTCTGTGCTCTATTTCTATTTTGTGAAGTTTATTTATATCTTCTTTTTTTCTGATTCCAGCTGTAAGTGATATCATATGATATTTGTCTTTTTCTGTGTGGCTTACCTGACTTAGTATGATAGTCCATGGATGTTGCCACAAATGGCATCATTTCATTCTTTTTTATGGCTGAATAATAATATACTGTGTATAGATACCACTTCTTTATTTCTTCATGTGTTGGTGGACATTTAGATTACTTACATGTCTTGGATATTGCAAATGATGCAGTGAACACTGAGGTGCAGGTATCTTTTCCAAATTAGAGTTTTCTCCAGATATGTGATTAGATGTGGGATTGCAGGATCACATGGTAACTCTATCTTAAAATTTTTAAATGATCTTATACTGTTTTTGTTTTCCATAGTGGTTGTACCAATTTACAGCAGTGTAGGAGGGTTCCTTTTTCTTTCCACCCTCTCCAGCATTTATTGTTTATAGACTTTTTGATGATAGTCATTCTGACTGGAGTAAGCTGTTACCTCATTGCAGTTTTGATTTGCATTTCTCTAATAATTAGTGATGAGAATTTTTTTCGTGTGCCTATTTGCTATCTGTATGTCTTCTTTGGAGAGATGCCTATTTAGACCTTCTGTCCATTTTTTGATTGGTTTTATTGTTTTGATATTGAGCTGTATGAGATACTTGTATATTTTGGAAATGAATCCCCTGTCTGTAGCACCATTTACAAGTATTTTGTCCCAGTCTGTAGATTTGTAGATTGTCTTTGCATTTTGTTTATGAGTTACTTTGGCCTGCAAAAGCTTTTAAGTTTAATTAGGTCCCGTTTGTTTTTATTTCCATTACTCTACGAGACATATCCAAAAAATACAGCTATCATTTACATCAGACTGTGTTCTGCCTGTTTTCCTCTAAGAGTTTTATAGTATCTGGTCTATAGTATTTAGGTCTTTAATCCATGTTGTGTTTATTTTTGTATATAGTAATAGTTCTAATAGCTGCCACCTTTTTTTTTTTTTTTTGGTCTTTTTAGGTCTGCACCTGTGGCATATGGAAGTTCCCAGGCTAGGGGTCAAATTGGAGCTGCGTTCCCAGCCTACATCACAACCACTGCAACACAGGATCCAAGTTGTTATCTGAGACCTACACTACAGCTTGTGGCAACAATGGATCCTTAACTGAGTGAGGCCAGGGATCAAAACTCACATCCCCACAGACGCTAGTTGAGTTCGTCCCCACTGAGACACAATGGGAACTCCCCTAATTTTATTCTTGTATATGTAGCTATCCAGTTTTCCCAGTACCACTTACTGAAGAAATTGTCTTTACTCCGTTGTATATTCTTGCCTTCTTTGTTGTATAGATTAATATTACCATTGTTGTGTGGTTTTATTTCTGGGCTTTCTGTCCTGTTCCATTGATCTATATGTCTGTTTTTGCACCAGTAACACACTGTTTTAATGACTGTACCTTTGTAGTATAGCCTGAGATTAGAGAGCCTGATTCCTCCAGTTCTGTTCTTTCTCAGGATTGCTTTGACTATTCAACTTGTTTTGTGTTTCCAAGCAAATTTTAAAGTTTCTTCTTCTAGTTCTGTTAAAATAGTTCTGCCATTGGTAATTTGTGAGAGATTACATTGAAATCTGTAGATTTCCATGGGTAGTATGGTCATTTTAACAATACTGATTTTTCCAAGAACATGATATATCTTCCATCTGTTTGTGTCATCTTCAATTTCTTTCATCAGCATCTTAAGAATTTTTGGACTAAAAGTCTTTAGCCTCCTTAGGAATGTTTATTCTTATGTATTTTATTCTTTCTGATGTGATGGAAAATGAGATTATTTCTTTAATATCTCTTTCTGATCTTTCGATGTTAGTGTATAGAAATCTGAGATATTTCTGAGTATTTATTAATTTCGTATGAACCAATTTCACCAAAGTGAGCTCTAGAAGTATTCTGGTACTGTTTTTAGGATTTTTTATGAAGAGTATCATGTCATCTGCAGACACTGACATTTTTACTTCTTTCCCAATCTGGATTCCATTTATTTGTTTTTCTTCTATCATTGCTGTAGTTAGGATTTCCAAAACTATATTGAAAAAAAAACGTTGAGCATGGACATCCTTGTTCATAATCTTAGAGGAAATACTTGAAGCTTTACATTGTTGAGTATGATTTTAGCTGTAGTTTGTCATATATGGCCTTTATTATGTTGAAATAGGTTCCCTTTAGGCTTACTTTCTAGAGAGTTTTTATCAAAAATGTGTGTTGAATTATTTTATCAAAAGCTTTTTCTGCATCTACTGGGATGGTCAGATAATTTTTATTCAATTTGTTAATGTTGTGTATCACACTGACCAATTTATGGATATTGAAAAAATTTTGCATCTCTGGAATAAATACCACTTGATCATGGTGTGTGATTCTTTTAATGTATTACTGAATTTGCTATTATTTTGTTGAGGATTTTTGTGTCTACATTCATCAGTGATATTGGCCTATAATTTTCTCTTTTTTGTGGTATCATGGTTTGGTTTTTGTATCTTGGTGATGGTGGCCTCATAGAATAAGTGCAGAAGTGTTCTTTCCTCTGAAATTTTTGGGAATAGTTTTTGAAGTGTGGGTATTATCAAAATCTTTGATAGAATTTGCATATAAAACTATCCAGTCCTGGATTTTGTTTGTTGGGAGTTTTTCTTTTTTTTTTTTAATCATGGATTCAGTCTCAGTACTTGTAATTCATCTGTTCATAGTTTCTACTTCTCTATGGTTCAGTCCTGGAAGATTGTACCTTTCTAAGAATTTGTCCAGTCTAATTTGTCCATTTTATTGGCATAAATTTGCTTGTAGTTGTTATTATGCTTGGTATTTCTGTGATGCCAGTTGTAATTTCTTCATTTCTAATTTTACTAATTTGAACCCTCTACCTTTTTTTTCTTGATGAGTCTGGCTAACGCTTTATCATTTTTATTTATCTTTTCAAAAAGCCAGCTTTCAGTTTCATTGATACTAATATTTTTTCCTTGTCTCTGTTTAATTTATTTCTTTTCTGATCTTTACAATTTCCTTCCTTCTGACTTTCAGGGTTTTTTTGGTTGGCTTTTTTTTTTCTTTCTCTAGTTCCTCTAAGTGTAAGGTTAGGCAGTTTTGGTATTTTCTTGTTTCCCAAGATAAGCTTTTATCACTCTAAAATTCCCTCTTAGAACTACTTTTGCTGTGTCTCATAGGTTATGCAATGTCATGTTTTCATTTTCCTTGGTATTTTGGTATTTTTATTTCTCTTTGGTTTCTTCAGTAATTTATTTGTTGTTTAGTAGCATATTTTTAGTTGCTATGTGCTTATATTTTTTCAGTTTTTTTTTCTTGTAGTTGATTTCTAATCTCATAGCATTGTGCTTGGAAAAGACGTTTGATAAGATTTCAGCTTGCTTTTTTTTATTTTTTTTAATTTACCAAACCTTGCTTTGTGGCAAAGTATGTGATGTATCCTGGAGAATGTTCCATAAGAACTTGAAAAGAATGTGTATTCAGCTGCTTTTAGACTGGATGCTCTGTAAATGTCAGCTGACTCTATCTGGTCTAATGTGTCATTTAAAGCCTATATTTCCTTATTGATGTTCTGTCTGGATGACATGTCCATTGATATTGAAGTCTCTCACTATTACTGTGTTACCAGCTTCAGTTATCAACTGCTCCTTTATGGCTGTTAGCACTTACCTTATATATTGAAGTTCCCCTATATTGAGTGCATACATATTTATGATAGTCATATGTTATCTGATTGATCCCTTAATCATTATGTAGTGTCCTCTTCTGTCTTTTGTAACAGTTTGATTTTAAAGTCTATTTTTTCTGATATGAGTACTGCTACTCCAGCTTTCTTTTGATTTCCATTTGCATGTAATAAATAATTCCATTCCCTCACTTTCAGTCTGTATTTATCCCTGGATCTAAAGTGTTTCTCTTACAGAGAGCATGTATATGAGTCTTGTTTTTGTATCTATTCAAAATGCTTTTGGTTGGAGCATTTAATCTGTTTACATTTAAGGTAATTATTGATACGTATGTTCTTATTGCCATTTTGTTAATTGTTTGAATCTGTTTTTCTAAGTCTATTTTTTCTTTCTCCTTTGTTATATTCTCCTGTGATTTGATGACCACCTTCAGTGTTGTACTCAGATTCATTTTTCAACTTGTGTGTGTATATATATAAAATTTTTGCTTTTTATTTACCATGAGGTTTTGGTATAGAAGTCCATGTATACACAAGATTGTTTAAAGTTGGTGACTTTTTAATTTCAAATGCATCTTAAATGTACTGTGTTTGTGTTCTCAACCTCTCATGATTACTGGTTCTGACAAAGTACTTTGTGTGGATGATTTCCTACCTTTATTGTATGCTTACTTTTACCAGTGAGCTTTCCCATTTTTTTAATGTAATGAATTTTATTTCAATTATAGGTGTACATAAATCATCACAAGTCAATTTGACAGATTTTGTGGCCCAAACCCACAGTGCATCCCCCCACCCCCCAGATTGTCTTATTTGAAAATCCAAGTTTTGCCAAAGTCTGTGAGTAACAGTCTGTTCTGCAAAGAAGTTCATTGTGTCTTTTTAGTTTCCACATGTAATTAGCGGTAGCATTGGGTGTTACTATCTAATTGTCTGACTGGTTTCACTTCACATGATAATTTCTAGGTCCATCCATGTTGCTGTAAATGTTGTTATTTTGTTCCTTTTAATGGCTGAGTAATATTCCATTGTGTGTTTGTACCATATCTTCCCTATCCACTCCTCTGTCGATGGGCATTTAGGTTGTTTCCATGACCTGGCTATTGCATAGAGTGCTGCAATGAACACTGGAGTACAGGTGTCTTTTTGATTCATGGTTACCTCTGGATAGATGCCCAGAAGTGGGATTGCTGGATAAAATGGTAATTCTATTTTGAGTTTTCTGAGCAATCTCCATACTGTTTTCCACAGTGGTTGCACCAATTTGCATTCCCACCAACAGTGTAATAGGGAACCTTTTTCTCCACACCCTTTCCAGAACTTATTGTTTGTAGACTTTTTGACGATGGCCATTCTGGCTGGTGTAAGGTGGTACCTCATGGTAGTTTTGATTAGCATTTCTCTAATGAGCGATTTTGAACGTCTTTTCATGTATTTATTTGCCATCTGTATGTCTTCTTTGGAGAACTGTCTGCCGAGATCCTCCGCCCATTTTTTGATGGCGTTGTTTGTTTCCTTGGTATTGAGCTGTAGGAGTTGTATGTAAATTTTGGAGATTAATCCCTTGTCAGTTGATTCATTTGCAAATACTTTCTCCCATTCTGTGGGTTGTCTTTTCATTTTGTTTAGGGTTTGCTTTGCTGTGCAGAAACTTTGAAGTTTAATTGTCCCATTTGTTTATTTCTCTTTTTATTGTCCTTACTCTGACACATGGATCTGAGAAGATGTTGCTATCATTTATGTCAGAGAGTGTTTGGCCTATGTTTTCCTCTAAGAGTTTTATAGTATCAGGTCTTATATCCAGATCTTTAATCCATTTTGAGTTTATTTTTGTGCATGGTGTTAGGAAGTGTTCTAGTTTCATT
>PVHT020001751.1:9336956-9392761 GCA_004024745.2 Catagonus wagneri
TTTCTATTTCATTGATTTCTGCTCTGATCTTTATGATTTCTTCTACTAACTTTAGGTCTTGTCTGTTCTTCCCTCTCTAGCTGCTTTAGATGTAAAGTTAGGTTGTTTATTTGAGCTTTTCCTTGTTTCCTGAGGTAGGCTTGTGTTGCTATAAAGTTTCCTCTTAGAACTGCTTTTACTGTATCCCAGAGGTTTTGGAGTGTCGTGTCTTTGTCGTCATTTGCTTCTAGGTATTTTTTAATCTCCTCTTTGATTTCTTCAGTGATCCATTGGTTGTTCAGTAGCGTGTTCTTTAGTCTCCACATATTTGTATTTTTGGCCATGTGTTTTTGTTGTTGAATTCCGATCATATAGCGTTTTTGTCAGAGATGATGCTTGATATGATTTCAATTTTCTTAAAGTTACTGAGGCTTGATTTGTGGCCCAGGGTGTGATCAATCTTAGAGAATGTTCCATGCACACTTGAGAAGAATGTATATTCTGTTGCTTTTGGATGGACTGTCCTATAAATATCTATTAAGTCCATCTGATCTAATGCTTCATTCAGGGCCTGTGTTTCCTTATTGATTTTCTGTCTGGATGACCTGTCCACTGTTGTAAGTGGGGTGTTAAATTCCCCCACTATGATGCTGTTATTGTTGATTTCTCCTTTTAAGGTTGTTAGCAGTTGCCTTATATATTGTGGTGATCCTATGTTGGGTGCATAGATATTTAAAATTGTTATATCTTCTTCTTAGATTGATCTTTTGATCATTATGTAGTGGCCTTCCTTGTCTCTTACAATATTCTTCATTTAAAGTCTATTTTGCCTGATGGGAGTATTGCTACTTGGCTTTCTTTTGGTGCTCACTTGCATGGAATATTTCCTTCCATCCTCTCACTCAATTTGTATGTGTCTCTAGAAGTGAAGTGGGTCCCTTGAAGACAGCATATATATGGGTGTTGTTTTTGTATCCATTCAGCTACTCTGTCTTTTGGTTGGGGCATTCAGTCCATTAACATTTAAGGTAATTTTTGATATATATGTTCTTATTGCTGTTGTATTAACTGTTTGGGGTTTTTGTTGCTCTTTTTTTCTTCCCTTATTCTCTTGTTGTCTTCTCTCACAAGATGGCTATCTTTAATGTTGTATTTGAGTTGATTTTTCTTATTTGTTTGTGTATCAATTGTAGATTTCTGGATGCATTTACCCTGAAGTTTTGATATAGGAGTCTATATATAACTGAGATTGTATTAAGTTGTTGATTTCTTAATTGCATGTGCTTCTCCAGTGACCTGCATTTGTGCTCTCTTCACATGATTTCTGATTTTTGTAGCATAATTGTTCATGGATGATGTAGTATCTTTACTGTATATATGCCTTTATAATTGGTCATTTGTGGTGTTTTTGTTTTTCTGGTTGTGGCCTTTTCTTTTCTGCCTAGAGAAGTTCCTTTAGGATTTGTTGTAAAGCTGGTTTAGTGTTGCAGAACTCTCTCAGCTTTTGCTTATCTGTAAAGGTTTTGATCTCTCCTTCAAATCTGAATGAGAACCTTGCTGGATAAAATAATCTTGGTTGGAAGTTTTTCCCTTTCATCACATTAAGTATATCATGCCAGTCCCTTCTGGCCTGTAGAGTTTCAGATGAAAAATCTGCTGATAACCTTATTGGGGTTCCCTTGTATGTCATTTGTTTCTTTTCCCTAGCTGCTTTAAAAATTTTCTCTTTGTCTTTAATTTTGGTCATTTTGATTGATATGTGTTTCGGGGTGTTCCTCCTTGTGTTTATTTTATATAGTACTCATTGTGCTTCCTGGATTTTGTTGAGTGGTTCCTTTCCCATATTAGGGAAGTTTTCGTCTATTATCTGTTCAAATATTTTTTCTGTCCCCTTCTCTCTCCTCCCTCTGGAACCCCTATAATACAGATGTTGGTGTGTTTAACATTATCCCAGAGTTCTTTGAGACTTTGCTCATTTCCTTTAAATCTTTTATCTCTTTTCTCTTCTGCGTTAGTGATTTCTATTAATCTGTCCTTCACCTCACTGATTCATTCTTCTTCCTCCTGTACTCTACTGTTAGCTGCTTCTAATGAATTTTTTATTTCAGTTATTGTATTTGCAGCTCTTGTTGTTTAGTTTTTACATCTTGTATTTCTCTGCTCAGTGTTTCCTGTAAATTATCAGTCTTTGCTTCTAGTCTATTTCCAATGCCTTACATCATCTTCAGCATCAACAGTCTAAAGTCTCTTTCTGAGAGGCTGATAATCTCATCACTGAGCTGTTTTTCTGGGGTTTTCTCTTTCTCCCTTATCTGAGTTATAGTTTTCTGTCTCTTCATTTTTATATGTTTTTGGTGTGGTGACCTTTTTGTAGACAATAGAGTTGTAGCCTCTCTTAGTTCAGGTGTTTGCCTCCCCTGTGACTAAAGGAGGAGAGGGCTTGCTGTAGGCTTTCTGATGGGAGGGAGTGATGCCTGCTTACTGGTAGGTGGGCTTGATTCTTATCCCTCTGATGGGTGGGGTTTGTCTCTGGATGAGATTAGAGGCTGGCTGTGTGCCTGAGGGGTCTTTAGGCAGCCTGTTTAGTGATGGGTGGGGTTGAGATCCCACCTGGATTATTGTTTGAGCTGGGGTTTCTCAGTGCTGATGGGAGGGACCAGATTTTCCCAGAAATGGCCCCCTCCAGAGAAAAGCAGGCTGATGAATGTTCGCAAGAGCTTCACCTCCAATGCCCTTCCCCATAACAAGCCACAATCACCCCTGTTTTCCCAGGAAATCCTCTAAGAATTGCAGTCATGTTCTACGCGGATTCCTATGGAGACTGCTTTGCCCTGGGACCCAGTGCATGTGAAAGTCTGTGTGTGCCTTTCAAGAATGGGGTCTCTGTTTCCCCCAGTCCTGTGGAGCTCCTGCACACAAGCCCTGCTGGCCTTCAATGCCAGATGCTCCGGGGGCTCTTTCTCCCTGTGCCCTATCCACAGGCATGGGGTTTTGACGTGGGGCTCAGAACTCAGTCCTGTAGCTGAGTCTTTGTGATGCAGTTACTTTCCAGTCTGTGGGACTTCCCACCTGGTAGGTATGGGGTTGCTTCTATCACGTAATCACCCCTGCTACATCTTGATGTGGTCTCCTCTTTGCATTCTGGAGCAGAATATCTCTTTTGGAAGTTTATAGTCCATTTGGTTGAAAGTTGCTTAGCATTTGGCTGTAGTTTTGTTGTTTTTTGGGAGAGAAGTTGAGCTCCAGTCCTTCTATTCTGCCATCTTAATCCAATCTCCCACACTTTCCCATTTCATAATTTTCTTGTTTATTGTTGCCTTTTCTATTATGCCTATAGAATTTTTGGAAAGCTTGGTTGGTGGTGCTGAATTCTCTTAGCTTCTGCTCTCTGTAAAATCTTTTTTTTTTTTTTTTTTGCCTTTTCTAGGGCTGCACTCATGGCATGTGGAGGTTTCTAGGCTAGGGGTCTAATCACAGAGCCCCAGCAACGCAGGATTCACACTGCATCTGCAACCTATACCACAGCTCATGGCAATGCCGGATCCTTAACCCACTGAGCTATGCAGGGATCAAACCCGCAACCTCATGGTTCCTTGTCGGATTTGTTAACCACTGAGCCATGACAGGAACTCCCCTTTTTAAAATTATTATTATAATTTTTTGTCTGTAAAACTTTTGACTTCTCCATGAAATATGAGTGGGAGCTTCGCTGGGTAGAGTATTCTTGGTTTTTCCCATTTTGTTGCATTACATTTATGATGTCACTCCTTTCTTGCCTGTGGAGTTTGTTCGGAAACATCAGCTGATAGTCTTCTGGGGGTTCCCTTGCTGCTTGTTGTTTTTTCTTTGTTGCTTTTAGTATTTTCTCTATCTTTAACTTTTGTTCATTCAATTACTATATTTCTCAGCATGTTGCTCCTAGAGTTAACCCTGTATGAGACTCTCTACTTCTTGACTTGGGTGAATGTTCCCTTTCCAGTGCTAGACAATTTTTTCCACTCTTCAATTAATTTCTCACGTATTTTATCTTTCTTGTCTCCTTCTGGGGCCTTTATAGTGTGAATATTGGTACAACTAACATTCCAGATGTCTCTTAAACTCTTCACTTACTTTTTTTTCTTTATTCTGTTCCATAGAAGTGATTTCCACCAGTCTGTCTTCCATCTCATTTACTGTTCTGCTTCGTTTATTCTGCTATTGATTTCTTCTAGTGTATTTTTCATTTCAGTGATTTTATTCTTCAACTTTGGTTGTTTTTATCTTTTCTAAAAACATCTTGTAACTTCTTTTTGTGTGCATATAGTATCTCAAATTCTTGGATTCTTTTTATGATCTTTATTCTGAACTCTTTTTCAGGTAGATTGCCTATCTCTGCTTCACTTGTTCTTCTATGGTTTTGTTACTTCATCTGGAACATAACATATTCCTTTTTTTTCAATCTCATTTTGTTTAAATTTCTATTTGTATTTTTGTATGTAGAAGATTAGTACATTTCTTGACCTTGGAGAAGTGACCCTCTAGGTGCTATCCGATGTGTCCCAGCAGTATACTTTCTTTTCATCACCCAAGGGCCAGGGACTAGCTGATTCCAGAGTAGGTTCTGACCTGTTTGTGAGCTCAGTTCTGCAGGCTGCAGGATTATAATTTTCTTGATAATGTTGTGTGCCCCTAGTGGGTGAGGCTGATCCAGAGCCTTTGGTAGACTTCCCGGAAAGAGGGGCCATTTCCTGTGCACTGGTGTGTGGAGCTTGGTTGCCACCTTCTGGTGGGTAGGTCCATGTCAAGCAGTATGTCCAGAGGTGACTATGGACTCAGGAGGTCTTGAGGCACCCTGTCTGTTGATGGGTGGGGATTTGTTCCCACCTTGCTTGTTTTTTTGGCTGGATACCTCACAGCATTGGTGCCAAAGGCTGTTGGGTGGGGCCAGGTCTTGGTACTAATGACCCAAGCAAAATATTTGCCACTGGTAAGAATTCATGCAGATGAACACTACTCTTTTTGTCTACCACCAGCTTTTATGACCCCAGAGAGAGCAACAGCTGCTCCTTGCCTCCCCACCCTCTAAGACTAGAAATTAGTTCTGTCCCAGGCTGCTAAGAAGTCACTACTTTTGCTGTGTCTCCTAGTTCATGCAAGACTTTGTGTGCTGCATTCAAGAGTGGAGACTGTTTCCCCTAGTCCTGTGTAGCTCTTGCTTTCAAACCCTGCTGGCCTTCAAAGCCAAATTATCTGGGGGCTTCTCTTTTTTATTCCGGACTCGTAGGCTGGGAAGCCTGGTATGGGGCTCAGAGCTCTCACTACTGTGAGAGAATTTTTGTGATATTATTATTTTCCATTTTTGTGGCTCACCCACATGGGTGGTATGGGATTTGATTATATCACAAGGGTGCCCCTCGTACCATCTTGTGGTTTCTTCTTTATGTCTTTGATGTAGAGTATCTTTTGAGGGGTATGTCCCAGTCTTTTTTATTGGTGCTTTTTCTACCATTAGTGGTGATTTTGGCATGCTTGTTAGAGGAGGTGATCTCAAGGTCCTTCTTCTCTGCCATCTTGTCTCCCTTACACTCTGGCAGTTATATTTGAAGAGTTTTCATTTTCTAAGCTTAGTTAAATAACGTGATCCTTGTTTGAGATTTCTTCCATATTTATGGTAGCTATACATTCTCTAGGGTTGAAGTCTGGCAGGTCCACTAGATACTTCACTTAGGGTCTCAGGAGGCCCAAATCAATTTGTCAGCCCACCTGGGCCCTTATCTAGAGACTGGGGGAGAGTCCATTCTAGTCTCATTAGGTTGTTGGCAAAATTCAATTCTTTGTAGGGCTAGGGTCCTCATTTCTTTATTGGCCTTTAGGAAGAGGTGCTTTTTAGTTTCTAGAAGCAGTCTGATTTCCTCTGCTCATGGCCCCTAAATCTTCAAAACCAGCAAGAGTGCACAGAATCCTCATATTTGGGCCTCTCTGACTTGTTCGACTGCATCTTTTTTTTTTTCAAGTTATTGTGTCCTTTGAAGCATAAAACATTTTTAGTTTTGATGAAGTGCACTTAATCTTTTCATTTGTTGTGCTTTTGATGTCAACTAAGAAACTGTTGTCTAGTCCAAAGTCTCTGATTATGTTTCCTTCTAAGAATTTATAGTTCTGGCTGTAATATTTAGATTTATGATATATTTTGACTAGATTTTGTGTATGGTGCAAGGAGAGTGTCCAGTTTGATTTATTTTTGTACATGGCTTCTTGTCTTGGTATCACTTGTTGAAGACTATGCTTTTCCCATTGAATAGTCTTAGAATCTTTGTAGAAAATAACTAAGTTGACTATAAATATAAGGATTTAGTTCTATCCTGTAAATTCAGTTCCATATTTCTACATATTTAATCTTATGTCAGTACCAAATGGTCTTGATTACTGTTAGCTTTGTAGTAAGTTTTAGAAATTGAGATGCCTGACTCCAACAACTTGTCATGATTGTTTTAAATATTTTCCATTCCTTGTATTTCTATATGAATTTTAGGATGAGCTTGTCAACTTCTATTAAGGCAGCTGTAATTTTGCTAAGGAGTTGTTCAATGTGATAATTCATTTAGGGAATCTTGCTATTTCAACAATATTAAGTCTTCCAATTAAGGAATATGAATATCTTTCCAAGTATTTATATCTTTTATTTCTTTCAATGAAGTTTTATAGTTTTTAGTGTATAAATATTGTACTCTTTTTGTTATTTTTTGGATAATTATTTTTTGATGCTTTTGTAAATAGAATTGATTTGTTTTCATTTTTAGATTACTCAATGCTAGTGTGTAGGAATGCAATTGACTTTTTATTTTGACCTTGTAACCATACAACATTTATGAACTTGTTTATTTATTTTAATAGTACTTTGGTGGGTTCCTAAGATTTCTTTATATGCAAAATCCTGTCATCAGCAAGTATAAATAATATACTTTCCTTTTAGTCTGAATGTTTGAGTTTTATATTTTTCCTTATCACCTTGGCTAGAACCTCCAGTACAATTCTGAATCAAGGTGGCCAGAGGAAAATATTATCTTATTGTCGGTCTTAGAGGGTAAGCATTCACTCTTTTACCACTAAGTATGATGTTTGCTGTTGGCTCGTGACAATATATTTTGGAATATTGTCTTTTTATTAACATGTATCTTAAGTTCTGATTAAATATAGAAACTTTAATATAGTTTTGTTGCCTTTGTGCTATAGTTGTCATACGTATATTTATATTATAAATTCTGCAATACAGTTGAGTAATTTTTTTTTTGTCTTTTTGCCTTATCTAGGGCCACACCCACGACATATGGAGGTTCCCAGGCTAGGGGTCTAACAGGAGCTGTAGCCTCCAGCCTTCACCACAGCCACAGCAAGGTGGGATCCGAGCTGCGTCTGCGACCTACACCACAGCTCACGGCAATGCTGGATCCTTAACCCACTGAGCAAGGCCAGGGATCGAACCCGCAACCTCATGGTTCATAGTCGGATTCATTAACCACTGAGCCACGATGGGAACCCCTACATTTGAGTAATTTTTAAGCCCATTTCTCCATTTATATTTTAGTTGACCCTTCCTTCCTTCCTTCCTTCTTCCTTCCTTCTTCCTTCCCTCCTTCCTTCCTTCCTTCCTTCCTTCCTTCCTTCCTTCCTTCCTTCCTTCTTTCCTTCCTTCCTTCCTTTTTAGGGGCCACACTCACAGCAAATGGAGGTTCCCAGGCTAGGGGTCCAGTTGGAACTACAGCTGCTGGCCTATACCTCACCCACGGCAATGCAGGACCTGAGTCATGTCTGCAACCTACACCATAGCTCATGGCAACCCAGATCCTTAACCCACTGAGTGAGGCCAGGGATCAAACCCTCAACCTCATGGTTTCTAGTCAGATTCATTTCCACTCTACCATGATGAGAATTCCCTATTTGATGATTTCTTTCTACAAGGTTTCAGTTTTTTGGACATAGATTTGTACATACATTGCTAGATTTATGATTAAGTATTCTACTTCTTGATGCTATCGTAAATGATACTTTTTAAAAATTTCAGTTCTGAACATCTGAAACTAATGTAACATTGGATGTCAACTGTATTTCAATTAAGTAATTCATTAATTAAAAATTTTCCATTCTGATTACTCATTGCTAGTATAGAAGTACATTGACATTTTTTACTTTCAGTTATATTAAGATATAATTGACATACAGCACTATATAATTTTATCAACAATACAGTTTTATAATTATGTTTATAATCTCAAGTAAGTTAAAAAGAGAAAAAGATAGTTATACAGCCTGTGTGTATACCCATGCATAAACCACTGCTCCTTATCGCTTCATGTGGATTTGTACTTCCATGTGAGGCTATTTTCCTTCTAAATGAAGGACTTGTGCTTGTATTTCTTGTAGATAAGTCTTTATTTGGAAAATTATTTATTGCATCTTCATTTTTTTACATCTTTTAAATTAATGGACTTTATATTTTAGAGAAATTTTAGGTTTATAGAAAAATTGAACAGAGAACACACAAAGTTCCGTATACATCCTCTCTCTCTACCCACAATAGTTTCCTCCATTATTAACATCTTGCATTGGTGTGGTACATGTTTTACAGTTAGTGAACCAATATTGATAGTATAATTATTAGCCAGAGTCCATATTTGAGGGTATACAGTTATCTGAGTTTTGCCAAAGGCAAAATGGCATATATCCGCTGTTAAAATAACATGCAAAATAGTTTCACATCCCTAAAAATCCTCCTCCCTTAACCTTTGTACCCTCTCCCTTAAACTTTCTTGCCAGCCACTGTCTTTTTACTATCTGTATAGTTTAGTCTTTTCTAGAATGTCACATGCCTGGAATCATTTTACATGTAGTTTATTCAGACTGACTACTTTCATTTAGCAACATGCATTTAAGTTTCTTCTGTATCTATTTATGGCTTGAAAGCTTACTTCTTTTAATCTTTAATAATACTCCATTTTATGGATAGGCCACAGTTTGTTTATGCTTTGACTTATTGAAAGACCTCTTGGTTGCTTCCAAGTGTTGGTAATTAGGAATAAATTTGCTATAACCATTTGTGTGCAGGCTTTTTGGTGGACATAAGTTTTCAGTTCTTTTGGATAAATACCTAGGAGTAAGATTGCTGGAGTGTATGAGACTGTGTTTAGCAGTATAAGAAATTTCCCAGCTATTTTCCTAAGTAGCTGTACCAATGTACAGTCCCACTGGCAATGAATGAGAGTTCCTGTTGCTTCACATCCTCAGTAGCACTTTGTGGTGTCACTGCTGTGAATTTTAGCCATTCTCATAGATATGTGGTGGTATATCAATGTTATTTTAATTTGAAGTTCCCTAATTACGTTTAGTGTTGAGTATTTTTCATATGCTTGCTAACTGTATATCTTCTTTAATGAGGTGTGAATTGCCGCATCCAGCACTGCAGGGTAATGGGGAATCCTGGAAGGGGGACAGCACAGTATAACAAAACACACGACTATTTTACATTTAGAAAGTGGGAGACCAGGAGGCACTCTGCTCACAGAACAAAGGCCCCAGGCTTTTGGCCACAGGACTTTTATTAAGAAAGGTGCTGCATGTAGATGAATGGGCAGGAGCAGGCATAGGCAATGACAAGCCTACCTCTTAGTGAATAATAAAGGAAACTATTAGCATTGGTGCATACCTCTAGCTGCATACAGTGCAGCTGCTTATAGATTAGCATAGTTTAAACATAATGTATATGAAGGAGACCCTGTACTTAAAACTCTGAGTCCGCATATATTTGCCTTAAGCAAAGTTCAGTTCTTCAGTGGTCTCCAACAGTGTGTGGTGTTCTTTTGCCCACTTCTTAATTGGGTTGTTTATTTTCTTACTGTTGAAATCGAAGAATTCTGTGTTATTTTGTGTTCAAGTCCTTTACTGGATATATGTTTTGCCAGCATTTTTTCAAGTCTGTGGCTTCTTTTCTCATTTTAATAACAATGTCTTTAAACACAGCAGAAGTTTTTAATTTTAATGAAGTCTAGCTTAAAAACTTTTCTTTCATGAATTGTGTTTATCATTGTATTTCAAAATTCAGTAAAAACTCGTTGCCAAACCCACAGTCACCTAGAATTTTTTTCTCTCTCAGTTTTATAGTTTTGTTTGTATATGTTTTTATTTTTTTACTTTTATTTTTTTGGATTTTAGGGCTGTACCCATGGCATATGGAGGTTTCCAGGCTAGGGGTTCAGTTGGAGCTACAGCTGCTGGCCTACACCACAGCCACATGGGATCCTTAATCCTGAGCAGAGACCTGGGATTGAACCAACAACCTCATGGTTCCTAATCAGATTGGTTTGTGCTGCACTATGATGGGAATTCCAGTTTTGTTATTTAGATCTACCATGCCTATTGGGTTAATATTTGTCAAATGTGTAAGGTCAGTGTCTAAATCCAATTTTTTTTTTTTTTTTTGCATATGGATGTCCAGTTGTTTCACTGCTCCCTTTTCTTTGGGTTACCTTTGCTTTTTTGTCAGAAATTAGTTTATTGTTTGTGTAAGTCTGTTTCTAGGATCTTTATGTTTCATTTGTCTATATTCCCACTAATACCACACTGTCTTGAGTACTAGTAAGTCTTGAGGTTGAGTAACATTTGTCCTCTCACACAGTTATTATAATCACATTGACTGTGTCTAAGTTAAATTTCCATTTAAACTTCAGAATAAATTTGTTGATATTCACAAAGTAACTTGGTGTAGTATTGATTGGGTTTGCATTGAAACTATAGAATCAAGTTGAGAAGAATTTATATTTTAGGAATATTGAGGCTTACTATTCATGGAGCAATACAATATTTCTCCACTTATTTTAGATAATGTGGTTTCTATCATCAGAGATTCATAGTTTTCCTTACAAATATCGTGTGCATATTCTCTTAGATTTATATTGTGTTCCATTTTTTGAGGGGAGTGCTTATGTGAATGGCAATGTTCTTTAAATTTCAAATTCCACTAATCCATTGCTGATACAAAAGAAAACAGTTGGATTTTTATATTAACTTGTATCCTTCATACTTTGAAAATTCATTTATTAGTTCCAGAAGTTTTTTGTCAGTTCTTTAGGACTTTCCACATAGACATTCATGTCATTTGCAAATAAAGATGTTTTATTTCTTTCTTCACAGTATAACTTTGAGTCCATTTTCTCTTTCTTTCTTTCTTTCTTTCTTTCTTTCTTTCTTTCTTTCTTTTTTCTTTCTTTCTTTCTTTCTTTGTCTTTTTGCCTTATCTAGGGCCACACCCGCAATATATGGAGGTTCCCAGGCTAGGGGTCTAACAGGAGCTATAGCTGCCAGCTTTCACCACAGCCACAGCAACGCGGGATCTGAGCCGCATCTGCAACCTACACCACAGCTCACAGCAACGCTGGATCCTTAACCCACTGAGCAAAGCCAGGGATCCAACCTGAACCTCATGGTTCCTAGTCAGATTCGTTAACCACTGAGCCACAACGGAAACTCCATGAGTCTATTTCCTTATCTTAGTGTTTTAACTAGGCTTTGCAGTAAAATGTTGAACAGAAGTGATGAAAGGGGACATTTACATTTGAGAAGCATAGATTTGCTGGATGTAAAATTCTTGGTTGACATTTTTCTTTCAGTACTTGGATTATATTGTCCCATTGCCTATGGTCTCCATTTTTTTTTCTGATAAATCGGCTATTAATCTTACTGTGGTTTTCTTGTATGTGACCTGTCCTTTTTCTCTTGCACCTCTTAAAATATCCTCTTTGCCTTTCAGCATTTTTACTCTCATATATCTATGGACTCTTTGAAGTTTATCCTACTTGGATTTTATTGAGCTTATAGCATGTGTAGATTAATGTCTTAAATCAAGTTTGGGGAGTTAAAGCTCTAACTTCTTAGATATTTTTTTCTGCTCATTTTTCTCTCTCCTCCCTCTGTCATTTACATTTCTTATATTTTGGTGCACTTATTGATGTCCTACATTTCTCTGAGGCACTCTTTATTTTTTTATTTCTGTTCTTTACATTATATAATCTTAATTGGTCTATATTAAAGCTCACTGATTCTTTATTCTGCCGAATCAAATTTATAGGTAATCCTGGTAGCAAAATTTCATTCTAGTTTTTGTATAATTCAACCATAGAATTTGATTCTTTTAAAATACAAGATCTCTTTATGGGCATTATCCATGATGAAGTATTGTCATATATTTCCTTTTTTGAACATTTATTCCCTAGTTTTTTGGGCATGTATAATAATGGCTTTCAAAATTTTGTCTGTTAAATGTGACCCTTGGGTCCTCTCAAAGACAATTTTTGTTGCTGCTTTTTTTTTTTTTTTCCCGTATGTGGGTCTTAATTGTTAACTTTGTATGTCTCATAATTTCTAGTTGGAAACTGGACATTTTAGATAATAAAGCAAATCTGGATACTTATTTTACCATTATCATCCTTCTTGGGTTTATTGATAATTGCTTTTTCACCTGTTTAATTTGTTTAGTGACTTGGCTGAATAATTTCAGTGAAGTTATTTTCCCCTCACAATGCAGTCTCTAGTGTTGATTCAAAGATGGCACAAACTTGGGCATGTGCACAGTCACTCTGAATCCTCATCTCCCATCCCAGAGATGACAATTGTTTTATTTTAAATGCCTCTTTCCTTAGTATCTTTCCTCAGTCTCCTTATTATCTGGTTTTACCTGGTTTATCTGTTGGTGTCACACCTGATACTAGCATTCCAGTAACTGCTGATGTTGCTGTTGTTTTCAACCCTGGGGAATAAATTATAATCTTATCCAATTACATTTAGGCCATTTTGTAGGACAATCTTTGAGGCTTAGGCCAATCCCAGGAATTCTTCTTAGCTGTCTCTTTCCCTGCTTCTCTCTGTTAGCCTATTCAGTCTACTGTTTTGCTTGTTGATATCAGGGAGCTACCACCAGTTGGTGAATTGACCACCACCAAACCCTTTATTGTTTTTGTTATCACCCTTGGCTTGAACTTCCTTTATTTGTTCCAAATAAAGTCAGTTCTCTTAGGGAAAGTTTTGAGTCTTTTTGTTATTATTACCTGCTTCTTCCTGTAGAAGAAATTCTGTGCCACAACTCCTGGGGGCAGGGACTACAGATTGCTTCTCTCAGAATTAACCCTGCTCTATGAGGAAGTCCATGGGTGGTCTTCTTGGCTTGCTGCCTCATGCATGAAATACTCACCCTGGGAGTGATCTGTTGCAAGCCTCAATTAGAGCTCAGTATTCTCTTCCTCCCATACCTGGGGCAGAGCTTCTACCCAATGAGTGAAGTTCAGGTGGAAGAAAGGAGTCACAATTTCCAACTTCTCAGTGAACATCCTAGGAAAGAGCCTCTGACAGACCTGTGTGAATTGAGAAATGCTGGCAGTCTGTCTCCCTGAGAGAAAACATAGCCCTATACTGGGAGCTGAGAGAGAGATATATCCCCTTCATTTTGGCTACATTTGAAGCCCCAGTAGAGCTTCCACAACACAGAACTAGAGGTAGTAGAAGTGTAAAGGGGCATTTCATGGTTCAATATCATAGACAGATGCATGTTTTTATAGAGGTTTAATAGTTTTCTTGAATATATATTTCTTTATTTTCTGTATTCCAATATTCTCTTGGAAGGACTTCTAGAAATTTTAAATGGTTCTTAAAATACATATATTTTTCATGAGTTGTGTTTTTTTTTTCTTAGAGGTCTATAGAACTCCTTACAAACCATTGCAGTCTTGCCAAGTTCATTGTTGCCTATTCCCCCATTTATTTCATAATCTCATGCTTTTCTCCTTAAAATAGTTTCTGATTTTCTTAAGAGGCAGGAAAACATCATGTGCCTACAGTGGACTTACCTTATGATTTAGGCACCGCTGCGATATTTGGAGGTCTGTGTGAGTACAGGCTTCCTAGGATTCTATTTGTTAGAGAAAATGAGGATGCCTCCTGAGGGAGAATCAGTGGGGGAATGGTTAACCAACTGTGCTTGAATCATGTGGCAGGTCAAGGGTGTCTGAGATTTGAGAAAGGGAAAAAAAGTTGGGGGAAAAGGAATCTCCCCATGAATATGAGAGAGTGGAACAGTGTTCATCAGGTTGGAAAAGACAGGATTTCTCCAGGAAATGGGCTTTTTGGGTGATCAAAATATAGGAGGCTAAGGTGTGCTACTTAGGGACATCAGGGAATGATATCTGTTACCTGTATTGGATGTAAAGGGAAAACTGGTGTTTTATTAAGGATGTCTTTGCCCTTGTCTTTGCACAATATGACATGGAATCCATATTTTGGCACAATGAAATTAAGGTGTAACCAATCTGAGGCATCAACATCAGAAGTGGGTTTGGCATTTTGAGGATATTATCACTCACTTGCCTCCCTGGTGGGAGATTGCCAGTGGTTGGCTGATTTTCTGATGAGCTCTGAGGGCAGAGGTGAGGTATCCATATGGCTTCATATAACCTTTTATAGTAGTGATTTATAATAATGGCTTTAAATAATTCTTTATATTTTTAGAAGTGTTTTAGGTTCACAGCAAAATTTAGAGGAAAGTCAGGGATTTCCCATAAACTGTCTACTCGCACACATGCATAGCTTCCCCCACTATCAACATCCCCGACCAGTGGTGCATTTGTTAAAACTATTGAGTGCATATAAAATCACCCAAAGTCTGTAGCTTACCTTCAAGTTCTTTCTTGGTCCTTTACATTCCATAAGTTTGGGCAAATGTATAATGACAGGTATTCATCATTATGGTGTCATATGGAGTATTTTCACTGCCCTATTACTTTGTTCTCTGTCAATTTATTACTTCACTCCACCCTCACCCTCTTTCTGTAATAACTTTGGAAAGCTTACTATGTGCTGGTAAACACTTTGCATTACTATTGAGAGGTAGACCTTTCCATTACCTTCATTTTATAAATGGGAAAACAGAGAGAAGTTGAGAGGATGGCACATATCTTCATCAGATCTAGCAAGTAGAGAGGGAGAGAATCTAATTCCTAAGTCAGCACTGCTGACCGAAGTACTCTATTTCTTCTGCAGAGATTCTTAGGGGAAAATGTGTATGACACTGGTAGATAGGAGTGGTCAAAAATCAGTGGAAATTACTACTTAGAGTGATCTCAGTTCTTTTTTTCATATATACCCCAAGCTAAAGTGTCCTTGAGAAACACTGTTGACATTTAATAGTGTTTTCGTGTTTTTTTACTTCATGTAGAATATAGCATTTAATAGAGAAACATTTCACATTTTTGTTTCAAATTGTTATACTTGTTATGAATATTAAAAACCATATTTTATTTAATCACATATTTATAGATGTTATCTAATATCAATGGAATTTACAGAAAAATTGTATAATTTCTTTTGCTATGAATGTCGTATACACCAAGAGAAGAAACATTTATCCCTACTATACACGCTCATGTTCTTCATAACATTTCTACTGTTTTACTTATCTGCTTTTGGAACAAAGCAATTAAATTACATTTTCTACATTTCATTGTCAACAGATAATCTATAACCTGATATATAGTGTTATAATGACTTTATTTGCATTTTTCTGAGCAGTGAGACTTGCTGTTATTTACCATAATCATATTTGAAGTGTGTCAGAAAGAAATCTTTGTTCTATACCATCTGCCAAATTTACCTCCCACTTTTTTGAACTGATAACTCTCCAAATATGCTGCCATTCCAGATTTTGCTTCTGGGCACTAGACCCTTTTATCAGTTATTAACTGGACACTTGTGATTGCAATAGTCCCCTTGGTGGAAACTGTGATGCACTGTCCAGATCCCTGTTTAAAATATTTGTTTTTCTAGCTGTGGAGTATTTGTAGCTGTCAGTCTTCTTCAGGGAGGGCTGTTTAGAGAGAGTCAGCTCATTCAATCTCACGTCCCTTTCCTAGGGCTTTCCTTACAATGACTGATCAATATAGGGAGATAAATGCCTTACCTTCTCACTCAGCTGTGGACAACTCCTGAGGTTTATTTCACCTTCAGAACTCCCTATAGGGCTGCCTCAGGCTTCTGTTGAGACTGCATTGCTGCCCAACTTGTCCTTCTTCCAAAACTGGTTTCCTTCCCTTTCCTTCATCATAATTGGAATCCAAGAACACTCTAATAAACCTCCTAAATGCTAATTTCCAGCTTGGAGTCTTCTTCCCAGGAAACCTGAGTTGCTATAGTAATATCTTTTTTTTAAAAATAATTATTGCTTTTTCCTTTATAGCTGGTTTACAGTGTTCTGCCAATTTTCTAACTGTACAGCAAGATGACCCAGTTGCATATACATAGATACATTCTTTTCTCTTACATTATCATGCTGCATCATAAGTGACTCCTAGATATAGTTCCCAATGCTATACAGCAGGATATCATTGCTTATCCATTCCAAAGGTAATAGTTTGCATCTATTAACCCCAAATTCCCAGTCCATCCCACTCCCTCCCCTTCCCTCTTGTCTACACAAGTCTCATCTTCAAGTCCATGATTTTCTTTTCTGTGGAAAGGTTCATTTGTGCCATATGTTAGATTCAAGATGTGTGATATCATATGGTATTTGTCTTTCTCTTTCTGACTTACTTCACTTAGTACGAGAGTCTCTAGTTCTAAGCATGTTACTGCAAATGGCATTGTTTTGCTCTTTTTTATGGCTGAGTATTATTCCATTGTGTATATATACCATATATTAATCCAATCATCCATTGATGGACATTTAGGTTTTTTCCCTGTCTTGGTTATTGTGAATAGTGCTGCAATGAATATGCAGGTGCATGTGTCTTTTTCAAGGAAAGTTTTGTCCAGATATATGCCCAAGAGTGGGATTTCTGGGTCATATGGTGCTTCTAAGTATAGTTTTCTAAGGTACCTCCATACTGTTTTCTGTAGTGGTTGTACAAATTTACATTCCCACCAACAGTGTAGGAGGGTTCCCTTTTCTTCACACCCTCTCTGCATTTATTTGTGGTCTTGTTAATGATGGCCATTCTGACTAGTATGAGGTGGTACCTCATGGTAGTTTTGATTTGCATTTCTTTAGTAATCAGTGATGTTGAGCATTTTTTTCATGTGCTTGTTGGCCATCTGTGCTCGTTGGCCATCTGCATATCTTTAGAGAAATGTCTGTTCAGGTCTTTTGCCCATTCTTCCACTGGGTTTTTGGCTTTATTGCTGTTGAGTTGTATAAGCTGTTTGTATATTTTAGAGATAAGCCCTTGTCAGTTGCATCATTTGAAACTATTTTCTCCCATTCTGTAAGTTGTCTTTTTGTTTTCTTTTTGGTTTCCTTTGCTGGGCAAAAGCTTGTCAGTTTGATTAGGTCCTATTTGTTTATTTTTGCTTTTATTTCTGTTGCTTTGTGAGACTGACCTGAGAAAACATTTATAAGGTTGATGTCAGCATGTTTTGCCTATGTTCTCTTCTAAGAGTTTTATGGTGTCTTTGTCTTATATTTTAAGTCTTTAAGGCATTTTGAGTTTATTTTTGTTTGGTGTGAGGGTGAATTCCAGTTTCATTGATGTACATGTGGCTGTCCAGTTTTCCCAGTACTACTTACTGAAAAGACTATCTTTTTCCCATTTCATATATTTGCCTCCTTGGTCTAAGATTAATTGACCATAGGTGTCTGGGTTTACTTGTGGGTTCTCTGTTCTGTTCCATTAATCTGTATGTCTGTTTTAGTACCACTGTTGATTTTTGTGGCTTTGTAATATTGCCTGAAGGCTGGGAGAGTTAGGCCTCCTGCTATTGCTATAGTGAGATCTTAAATCACAGATATGATGCTTAAATCCAAACATAGATTTGTGGAAGAAGATGAGGTCTTGCCTGTGTTATCTAAAGCAATTAATGGAACCATCATCCATTATAAGAGCCAAGTTAGAGATTTGGAAGTTACTCCAGACTCTTCATTCTTCATCACTATTAGTGCTTTGGTTACCAGTTCTGTTAACTCTCTCAAATTTATTTCCAAGTACTCATTTTTCTCTTCACCCCAACTGCTGCTGCTGTGGCTCAAGCCTCTATTTCTTGATTGCCCAGAACAGTAGCCTTACAACTTACAGAACTGTAGCACATGCTGGCAATGTTCTGATAGCTCCCTTGACACTGGGTATTCCCAGACTTCCCAAAGGCTTGTTACAGCAGCCACCTGCAATCTATGCCTGAGGGCTTTCTCCAGCCTTTGGATACTGCTGAGTTTGTGCCATGGGCAACAGGAAATTTTGGGGAATTGTACTCCCAGGGGCAGTGTTAGCCAATTGCGGATAGGAGTTGGCAGATAGAGTTGGCAGATAGATATTCTGATGGGAAACTCTGAGGCATATTCTATATGGTCTTCCAGAGGGCACCTGTGGATTTAAACTTTGTTACCCCTCATAGTAACCTTCTTAAACAATGTAAACTTCAGTGATACCCACCCCCCTTCCCTGTCTTTATTTCTTTACCCCTGTATGAGTGCTTCTTGGTATTGCCTCCCCTAGGAACTGGCTGTGAGAAGTATCTCACCTTAGGCTAGATTGCCCTAGAAGCAGACTCTAAGATGTGGGTTGAAGTGTAGGAAGAGTTTATCTGAATAAAACACAAGTATAATGATTTCATCATCTTATTTAAAAATGGAGGAGTTGCTGTCATGGCTCAGTGGGTTAAGAACCCAACTAATATCCATGAGGTTGTGAGTATAATCCCAGACCTCACTCAGTGTTTTAAGGATTGGGTGTTGTCATGAGCTGTGGTATATGTGGCAGATGTGGCTTGGATTCCACATTGCTGTGGCTGTGGTGTAGGCTGGCAGGTGAAGCTCTGATTTGACCTGTAGTCTGGGAAATTCCATATGCTGCAGGTGCGGCCCTAAAAAAAGAAAAAAAATTGAGGCTGCTAAAGGTAAAATCCAAAGTCATTAGCATGCCACCCAAGGACCTTAATGACTTTTAACAGGTTCTTTGATTCATTGAGTAGGCAAATCAAAATCATAGCCCTCCAGAATAATCCACAGTAATCTCTCAGTTAGGTAGAAGGTTCTTAACAAGCCTACATGGTTCAGGCTCAATGTAGGATACACTGATAGCTCAGACAGAAGTTCATTGAGACAATAAATAATGCAACCTCTATTCTGAGCACACAAAAATATAGGCTTCTCAATAGCACTGCAATAAATTTTGTTACCTCTACCCTATTTAATGGAATTTGGATTCGAATCTTGTTTCTTCATAATGAAGATTGGCAATGTAGAGCTCACAAGGAAATGAGGGCAGGAAAACAGACATTCATTCTTATGCATGCATTTAACTTAATGGCTAGAGTCCAAATAGAAATGAAACCCAAAGCTAAATTTATTCTATCTGAAAACAAGGTGATACTACTAAGTGAATGTTGATTGAACACCTACTATATAGTGTGATGTGAAAAATACAGGAGAGGTGTTGGGGCTAGGTAAGAGGACTTGAAAGACAAGGGCAACTATGTTTGAATAGATGTTAAATAAACTTCAAAACTATGAGTCTCTTCTCAAAGCCTTTTGTTGAACTGTTATTTAATCCTGGGTCCACTGTAAGGGTCTCCACTTTACTCATAAGGTAATGATCTTAAATTGAATACCTGTCCCAGTCACAAACTAAACACCTTTTTCCTAGGGATGACTTTCTAACCCCATAATCTCTTATCCAGAATGTCTTTCGAGTTTTGCATTTTAAATATTCTAATTTATAATTGTTCATTTAAGTTCCATCTCCCTCACTGGACTGCAAGTTCCAGAAGGGTGGGGAACATGTCTATATACTTTACAACCATATTTTTAGTTCCTACTGCCTGATATGTGGTGGTACCTCAGTAAATATTTGTTAAAAGAGTACTCAAAAGTAACAGATCAAGGAACTGATCTCAGTTCAGACTTTGTCTCCCCATTTTCTTTACAAAGCACAGTTATAGCAGATAAAGAGGCAAAGATAGTACAATATATATCTACAAAATTGGTGCTTAAGTACATCTGATTGGCAATGTTAAAGGGACTGAATTCTTGTCTTTGTGTCATTAAAAAATTACTTCTCAAGTGTCATGGACTATAGGGGACAATGGAGACTGAGATAGAAATCTACCCATGTGGAAACATCAGGACGTGGACTTCTCAGTGATAGTCTTCCACCACAAATGAAGTTTATGGACTGCTACCTAAAACCATTCACTCAACCTTTCATTTATTTATGCCTGGCTCAGTCCAAGAGGAAATTTTATTATTTCCTATGACAGTTGTTAGTATTATGGCTTGGGCTTAGGCTGTTGCCTTTATGGCTAGAAGGTCGCTGCCGCAGTTTCAGGCAGTTAATGGAGGTGATGTCTGGCCAAAGCATTTATTTTCCTACAGATGCTTTGACTTTTAATTGAGAAGAAAAACTTAGCCAGAAACTCTCATAAGTATTTCTCTTCAGGGAAATTTGGCTTGGATTGGGTCACAAGCCTGTCTCAATAAAAAAGGGGCTGGCAAAAACGCAGATCTGGAGTCACTGACTTTTTTTTATCCCTATTCCTTTTTTGTAGGTTGTATCTGCTGCTAGGGAATAGCTGGAGCTAGTCAACCAAAGGTATCTCCTACAGGAGTTCCTACTCAGTGGAACAGGCCAATTTCAGCTTAGTAAAAGATCTGATTTTAGAGTTTTCATTAGAGTTGAAGGGATATTTGATAATATAAACAATTTAGTAGCTATGATAATAATCTCTGCCCCTGAAAATGTCTTCGTCTAGTATGCCCTAAATACTTTTCTTTTTCTAGAAATTAGTTGTGTTTAAGTTCATTTCTCTCCATTTGGGCAGATGGAGATCCAAAAGCTGCTCTTCTCTGTAGAAGAAAAGCCTGGAAAATCAGCTAGGAGAGAAAACGCTATTTTCTTTCTTTCCCATCTTCCACATACTTAGTTTCTGGAATTTCCTGAATATATCATATACTTCTTACCTCTTGTTTTTGTCCCCATCAGCCTGTTAAAATATTGCTAATCCTTTACAGAAGATCCATTGGAACTAAGCCTTGAAGGTTTTTTGTTTGTTTGTTTTAACCTTTTTAGGGCTGCACCCTCGGCATATGGAAGTTCCCAGGCAAGGGATCGAATTGGAGCTGTAGCTGCTGGCCTACGCCGCAGCACGGCAATGCAGGATCCAAGCCGCATCTGTGACCTACACCATAGCTTATGGCAATGCTGGATCCTTAATCTGCTGAGTGAGGCCTGGGATCAAACCCATGTCCTCATGGATACTAGTCAGGTTTGTTACCACTGAGCCATGATGGGAACTCTGGCCTTAAAGTCTTTAATGATTTTCCCCTCCCTTCATTGTACTTCTTTAGCACTTACCACCACCACATGACCTGCATCATTATACTTGTGTTCTTAATTTCCTTACAGTCTGACTGCAAAGATCCCAAAATACAGTGTCTTATTTATCTTGGTACTTCTATAGCCTAATGCCCTATATAAGTCAATGCTTGAAGTAAATTCTTCCCTATTCCCTGTTTATATAACCTTTGTAATGTTACTTACAGGCTCTGCTTATTGATGGGAAGAATTGTAGTTTCTGTACCCCTTGAAACTGGACTGCCTGGTGGCCTGCCATAGTCTTTAGCTGAAACTAAAGTGACAGTTGATTCACTCTAAATCTAGGCTTCAAGAGACCTTGTATGTCTCTGCTCTCATTTTGTATCAGATTAGCCTGAGTTTGTTTTCACAACATAGCCAAAGGGGTGGGGGTGGGGAGAGAGAGAGGGAGAGACCATGCAGAGGATAACTGAGATCATCTTAGACAAGCTGACAACCAGTTGATCCCAAAACAAGTGAGAGAGTCAAGCTAGGATTGACAGATCTGCCTACCCACGTCACAGATGACCCTATGCATCTTTCCAGCTTCCAGGAGGTGGAAAATATTCCCGTTTCACTATAAACATGTGAACAATATAAAATATGATGCTTTAAAACTTCTATGTTTTGGGGTGGTTTTTACAGAGCAATAACGCACTGAATAACCCACAACTAAATAACCCAATAACTCTTGAATAAGTTATTGCATCGAAACTACCTTTTGTAGTTGAATGAAAATTTCCATTGACAAAGAGAGGTCTAACAAGTACATTGCCCAAATTCTGCATGGTAGAATTACTATAGATACTGAATAAGCTAACACAAAATCAGAAACAAGTTAAGATAACCTTTAAAAAGTAAGTGGAAATGTTATCTTAAAAGTTTACTTGATACGAAAACCAAGATGAAAAATCCAAGTATAAAATCATTTATTACTAAGTACTTTCATTCTTGAATAAAAGATTTTGATGTCCCTAGAGAGAGGGTGGTAATAACATTCAAAAGTCAAATTTATTCAAAAAGCCTTTCAAGCACTTCTTTATTGTTATGCTAATTAAAATTAATTCATAAATAAAATATCAAGTTGACGTACGTGTTTGTCAAATGTGGTCTATTAAGGAACACTTAGGTTCGTAAATCCTCCCAGTTGGCTGAGTTCCTAATACTGCATACTCTGCCAGGTCATGGGGCTTATTCTGGGGTTAAAGTAATAGACCTTGGCTAAGGATCCTGATTTAACTCTGTCTGCATAGCGCTATGAACAACTCATCATGGAGTCTCAGCATTCAGTTGAGAAAGAGGGATCATCAGTAGTCCAGAGCTCCCTATCTCTGATTTCATGGGACTGGAATTGGAATGCTAATCTGAATGAGGAATGCAAGAGATATTTTTAGACTCCAACATGGGGAAATCTGTTAAGGAAGAAAACATTATTCTACTTGAATCAGAATCTAAACATGTAAAACATTGCACAGAAGTGTGTGCCCTTCTGTGCCTGGCAGAATCAGCTTTGGGTGACTATAATTAAGATAAGCCATAGAGAAACTCAGTAAAGGGACTAGGAGTTGGTCTCATACCCAGACCTTTTGCTTCAGGGGCAAGGTAAATGGGAGGTTGAAATGTGCACAGTGTTGCCCCACTCAAGTGAAAATTCAAGAAAGATGCAAACACTTCAGCAGTGCTTCTACTCATGTCTCTCTGTGGGTTCAAATGTTTCATGTCCTTCAAGTCCTTCCTCTCCTTTCAAAATGACAGTAACTTTCTGAGTAGGGATAGAATGGTGCCCTTGCCTTCTCTGCATCTTCCTCCCCCAACACACACCCCAGATGCACCTGGTACTCAGTAAATATGGCTGATTGATATTTAATTCACTAGCATTCAGTGAAAAGGCAGATCCTCAGGGGCCATATAAAAGAAATAGTGCAATACTTAACACCCCTTCCACCCCCCACTGGCAATTCCCCTGTATTAAACAGTAGCTGTGATGGACAGAGACCCTGAGAAGTTATGTAACTTGACTGAGGCCACATAATTAGGAAGTGGTAAAGCAAGGATTCAAAATCAGGTGTGACACTAAAACTCATGCTCTTTTCACTACCAAACACTGTGGAAGAGCTAGAAGATATTTTTTGTGACTCTAGTACTATATCTGTGAGATAGTACATAAACCTACACATTTAGGTAGGTGCTTTTCCTGATCAAATTGTCTCCACTAGAAGCACAATTTCCTGAGGGCCACGTTGCTAGGTCTTTACAATTGAATCCAATTTCTTTGTGGGGAAATAATATATTTTCCTTAAAAAAAAACCCTAAATCTTGCATATCAATTTATGATATGAGATGCATTGAAATCAGTTGAACAGTAGGTGGGCATTTTTTTTCCAAATGCAGCTTTTTTGAACCCTAAAATAGTGGATTCTCTCTTCAGACATAGAAACCATTATATTAAATCCCATTGATTGTGGGGCATTGTTAAGGGATGTCACTGACCTAAGATACCTTAATGATGGAATATGTAATTAGTGAAGGCATATTTTCTAAGAGTGCTCTGATTACTGTCTTAGAAGACATTCCTCAGATAGCATTTTAGAGCAAAGATGATTAATAATGTTTTTGCTTCATGTAGTTTGTGGCAATTTAAAACTGAACGTACGGGAGTTCCTATGGTGGCTCAGTGGTAACGAACCCAGTTGGTATCCGGGGGATGTGGATTTGATCCTTGGCCTTACTCAGTGGGTTAAGGATCCAGCCTTGCTGTGAGCTGTGGTGTAGGGTGGCAGTTGCAGCTCCGATTCGACCTCTAGCCTGGGAATTTCCATATGCTATATGTGTGGCTCTAAAAAGAAAGAAAACAAAATAAAACAATGTATGGCTTCTTTAAACAAAAACTTTATTTAGATATAATTTATATGCAATACAATTAAAATGTACAATTCAGTGGTTTTAAGTATATTTGTTGTTATACAACTGTCACCACAATCTAAGTTTAGCACATTTGCAGAATTCCCTGGTGTCCTAGCTGTTAAGGATCTGGTATTGTTACTGCTGTGGCTTGGTTCACTGATGTTTGACAGCTCTGTCCCTGCTCCAGGAGATTCTGCATGTCATGGGCACAGCAAAAAAAAAAGGAGAAAAAAGAAAAATAATTTTGTAGCATTCTTCATTAGATGACTATTTGAGTTGTTTTTACTTTTTGGCTATTACGACTATTACTATGAGCATTTGTGCACAAGTTTTTATGTGGACATATGCTTTTATTTCTCTTGGGTATATACCCGGTTGTGAATTTTTGGGTCATATGGTAACTCTATACTTACCATTTTAAAAAAAATTGCCAAATTATTTTCCAAATTGATGTACCATTTTAAATTACAGTTAGCAACTAGTGAGGGTTTCAGTTTCTACTCATCCTCATTAACACTTGTAACTGTCTTTCTGCCATTGTAGCACATGTATAGTTTTTTGTGGTGGTTTTGACTTTCATTTGTCTGATAATTATGCTGAACATTTTTTGTGTGTGCATATTGGCCATTTGTGTATCTTTGGAGAAATGTGTTCTCAAATCCCTTGTCCATTTCTTTATTTCTTTTTCCTTTCTTTGTTTTTTTTCTTTGTCTTTTTAGGGCTGTACTCATGGCATATGGAGGTTCCTAGTCTAGGGGTTAAATCAGAGTTGTAGCTGCCAGTCTACACCACAGCCACAGCAATGCCAGATCCTAGGCACATCTGTGACCTACACCACAGCTCATGGCAATGCTGGGTCCTTAACCCACTGAGCAAGGCCGGGGATCAAACCTGCATCCTCATAGATCCTTGCTCATTTCTAAATTGGCTTATTTATTTTGTATTGTGTTGTAAGAGTTTAAAAAGGTATTCTAGATATGTTTCTTAACAGATATGATTTTCATTTGTCTCCTATTATATGGATTGTCTATTCACTTTGATGGTATTTTTACAACACAAAATCTTCCATTTCGATAAAATTTAGTTTATATATCTTTAATTTTGTACTTACCATATCATATAAAGCTTCTTGGTACCCCATCCATCATTGCTTAATTCAAAGTCACGTGGATTTACTATATTTTCTCCTAAGAATCTTAAAATTTTAGCTCTTCCATTCAGGTTGTTGATGAAATTTGAGTTAATTTTTGCATATGATATGAACTAGGGTTCCAAAATCATGCTTTTTCAAGTGAGTATCTATTTGTTGCAGTACCATTTGTTGGAAAGGTTATCCTTTCCCTCATTGAATTATCTTGTCACCCTTGTAGAAAATCAATTGACCATGAAAGTAAGAGTTTATTTTGGGTCTTTCAATTTGTTTCATTGATTTAACCATCTATTATTGTGCCAGTACCACATTTACTTGACAGTAGATTTGTAGTAAGTTTTGAAGTTAAGTGCGAGTCCTAAAACTTTGTTCTTTTATTCAGTATTTTTTAGTTATTTGGGACCCTTATACTTGCACAAGAATTTTAGGATCGGTTTGCTAATTTCTACAAAACGATCAAGTTGGGATTTTGATAAGGATCAAGTTGAACCTGTAGATGAAATTGAAGAATACTGTTACTATAACAATGTTTACAGTCCATGAGTGTGGGATTATCTTTACATTATATTTAGCTCTTAATACCTTAAAAGTTTTTTGTATGGTTCTCCTTTCTGAGGACATTCCTCCTGTTTGGGGACTTGCTCTACTCCTTCTGGTTTAGAGGATAGAGAGACAAAGCACTGTTGAGTGCTGGGCAATCCTCCAGTCCATAAGCAACCCTGCCAGCTATCTTAAGTCTCTGAGGCTCCCCTCCTACCCACCTCACTGTGAGTCCGCCATAGCTAAGCATGCCCCTCTCATCTCCATAAACTCATGAGGGCCCAAGAACTCTGTTCATAGGTTATGATCAATCACACAGCTGTCAAAAATTGATTTAATAACTTATGGGTTTGTAATTAAGATGATGCTGGGTATAATTTACATATGTTCAAAGAAGGCTTATTGGTAGTTACTGGGTTTTAACTCTTGTTCAGGAAAGTTAGATTTCCCTTAATTAATTTTTATATCTATGACTACTTGGACCATTTTTCTAGATTGAGATTCTCCTAAGTCACTGGGCCTAAGAGGTCTAATCAGCACTTAGATACTTAGGAATGGTATGAAATGCTTGCTTTGGAGCAAGTAGTGATCAAGAACACAAACTCTTTCAAGACCAGATCTACTTGGAAGGTATCATTCTTCCAGAAGCTCTGCTTAACCCAAGTGTGGGGAGAGAGGGTTGGAGAAATTAAGTGAGCTCTGATATGTTGAATGTTTGCAAAGCAGAACAAGGTGACAAAAATGATCGCAAGGCTTTCCTACTCTGACATTTTGGGACACTGGTGGGAAAGCAGCTTGAAACATAGGAGGCAGCATTATTTTGTAGAATGTGCAAAGTTTTTACCATCATAGAATAAAATCCTGAGTTTGAGAATCTTCATAGCCTTGGGCAGAGTTACTTCTTTCCCTTGGAGATATAGGTTTCCCTTAAATCAGCATTTACATTTTGGTACTATGTACCCAAAGCTTACCCTAAAATGCTGGTTTGCTGACCAAATGCTGGTCTTTTCCAGGGTCACTTTGTTGTTGTGGAGTTTATGTTGGGGCCCCCAGGGGAAAAAATGGTAAGATTTTCTAGTTTCCAATCATATTGGAGGCGGAGGAGAGCTGGATTGGAGAGAAAGTAGAAGGAGAGATCAATCATCAGAAAGGGTGATATTGTACATAGAGCACTTCTAGAGGTTGTGGTGAATTGATTGGCATTTATGAAGCAGAAGAATTCACTTCCTGTCTTTTTATGCTACTGCTGGGCATCTGAGTTTCTGCTCCAGCTGTCATGTGAGATTAACTAGAACTGGAATCCTGGACATGAATTATGGTGTTGAGGTCCTGTAATGTGAGGGCGGCGGATGTTAGTGACAGCATTTCACACTGACCAGAATCAAAGACACTAGGATTTCTCTGCTGGGGAATTACCAGTAGCTTTCAAAGATATTTTGGAGAAATCAATCTCCAGTAACACTTGTGGAGTCTTCCAGCCTCAGGGAGGACATTGGAATATGGTTCTAATGGTCAGGACAAGCAACCTTTTGGTGCTTTTTATTGATGTATGTGGGGATTGATGAACACAAACAGGCATATATTAGAGGTCTGGTGTGTATGTGTGGGGTTTGTGTAGCAAATGTATTGATATTTGAGCAAATGAAATGTTTCACACTGCATTAAGAATTAAGTTATATATTCAAAGTATCTGACATGGCAGATACTCAATAAGTAATGGTTAAGGTATGAATTTCTTAAAATGGAGATTAGTATTCTCATTTTTTTCCTCCAAACTGGATTAAATGTGTACTCAAATCTAAACAAACTGACATTAATCAAACATACTTATCTGTGATACAATTTCAGATTGGTGACATTTTTTACAGCTATTCCTGAACTCTGGGGAAGGCTAGCATTCCTTTTTTTTTTTTTTTTTTTTTGTAGGAAGAAGCAATGAGAGGGCCCATATGTCCAAAACTAGAGACCTAGGGGTCTACAGACTTAGAATGAAAAAAAAAAAAGTCCTATTAATTATTAGATCAAGCCACACTTTCTTCATAGACAATATCATAGGCAAATACCAATGGTGAAAAACATGGTTATTTAGCAGCATTTTTATAAGTGTAGTTTTGATATGTTTGAAAGACCTGCTCCTAATAAAATATCCATTATTCTCCAGAAAGTTCCACTTCCAGCGTTCTTTATTGATGTAAGAACTCTGTGTATATTTTTATATTTGTGTGAGAATTAAAAATATTTGTTGTATTATTCCTTCTTTCTAAGATTTCAGTCATGAAAAATTTCACCCTTATCCATAACCCTACTTTTGAAATACATTAATTTTATATACCAAAGATAGTCTTAAAAGTTTTTAGAATACTCCCAGATCAATGAACATTCCATATTTCAATAATAATTCTCAAACTGTGTTCAATGTAATATTGCAGAGTGCACATTCTCTGTGGCAAATAACAAGTCAGTGGGTGACAGGAGCTCAATCGTTATAGTCTGAGCCATTTTATATGGTGTGTTACTAGTGATATCACTCTAATGTCATCAGGATTTTTGAAACTGATTTTTAAAACTAAGTGTTAAAGTAGAAACCATAAGGTTGATGCATTAAATTGCAATTGGGAAAGCACATACTACATCAAATAATTCATGTATTAGGAGGAAAGAAATCCAGGAGAAAGCATCTATATGTTGGGGCTTGTGTCAGTTTGGGTCCTTGTATGTAGACTGGGGAAAACACTTGTGAAGAGTAAAGAGGAGAGGAAGTGGAAGTAGGGGAGGGCAGTCTTCATTGCTATGATGGAAGTCTGACATCTGTGAAAGGAGATGGGGACACAAAGAGATTTAGGAAGGAAGAGCGTCAGACTGAATTGTAGCTCTGAGAAATACCTTGGCCATGCCGTGCAGGTCCTAGGATGCATCACAACCTCTTTGAATTAAAATAAACAAAATTTGGAAATATCATTAATCTGTAAAAGTCAGCTTCAAATGTCATAGTCTTTCCAGTATTTTTCAAATCTTAAATATTTTTATATAGAACACATTTAAGAACAGCAACAAAATAACTGGGATTATTTAATATGTGAACCAAACAAAAGTAAAAATAGAAGTATGGAGATAATTTTTTTTGTCTTTTTAGGGCTGTACTCACAGCATATGGAGGTTCCCAGGTCTAGGGGTAAAATTGGAGCTGTAGCAGCTAGCCTACACCACAGCCACAGCAATGCTGGATCTGAGCTGCATCTGCAACCTACACCACAGCTCATGGCAACGCCGGACCCTTAACCAACTGAGCAAGGCCAGGGATCGAACCCATGTCCTCATGGATACTAGTTGGGTTGGTTAACTGCTGAGCCATGAAGGGAACTCCTGTAGATAAACTTATTCCCATGTCACTAAGGGTGTGTGTGTGTGTGTGTGTGTGTGTGTGAACTGAGCACTTCTGAGGCATAGATAAACTTATTCCCATGTCACTAAGGGTGTGTGTGTGTGTGTGTGTGTGTGTGTGTGTGTGTGTGTGTGTGTGTGAACTGAGCACTTCTAAGGCATAGTTCAGTGGTTTCCTGGCTCCGTTTATTCCAGCCAACTGTAGTTTCATCCAGGCCAGCTTTTTTAAGGTACAACTTTACCTCTTGCTTCCTATCTTGAAGCTCCTGATGTGGTTATATGAGATGCCCTTGGGCACCTGTTTGGCACTCTTGGAAGTTCATACCTGTAAGCAGAACTTATAAGTAAAAAGAGTTATTGTCTGCAGCCCTATGTTGAACATTAGAGCAAGGGACGTGATGGATAAATGCTACCCCTTTGTTCACTGAGTGTATGATTGTCAGAGTTGCACGAATTTGCAGACAACCAATTGTCTGTTGTGATTGCCAGCTTAAAAAAATATACAACATGAGAGCTGTGAATTTTATTGGAGACAAAATGAGGACATAGTGTGGGAGGCAGGATTTCAGATAGTTCTGAGAAACTACTCCTAGGAGGTGAGGGGGCAGCTAGGATATATGGGAATTTTGCAACAAAGGGCAGGTAGGAAGAACAAAAGATTACCGTTAATAAAAGGGAACTATCTCGGGTTAAGGAATTTAACACTTTTCTATGTATGGGAAATTCGAGGGTCTGGGCTCATTGAAATCATTCCTTTGATAGGCACCTCAGCTATCTGGGGCCAATATCCTGTGCTTTCACATCTTGAGGACTTACCTTTGGAGTACCTGCAGCCTGTTTCCTTCCTGAGTTCCCTCAGGGCTCACCATGGGGATGGTGGTGGTGGCTGCAATCACTGATGACTGTGACATCCCTTGTTTACTGATAGGGCAGGCAGTGTTTTATTTCTCATGCCAGAAAACATATTGCCTTTTCCTTCTTCCTTGTTTAATTCTTTGTCCTGAAATTCTGCTTGCTGGGATGGTATTCCCTAATTAATGTCTTGTATTCAGGCTCTGCTTTCGTGGCAACCCAGATCAAGTCTTAAACCAAAGACAACCTCATTTAATAGTCATCTAACTTTAATTTTTATGACTGTGATTATGGTATTATTGGTGTAATGTTTATGGAAACAGTTGGATATTTAGAAAAAGGCAAACTTAAACATATTGGTACAAGCCTCTGCATAAATATTTCTCTGTTGACTGATTTGCCCTAAGGTTTATAAATACTCTGGCTTTCTTCTGGAACCTGGTAGGATTGTACTCCACTGTGATGTTTGAAATTGGCCATGGCTGTAAGATTTAATATAGCCAATGAAAGGTGGGTGGGAGTGAGAAAGATCAGTTTTATGGACCAAAGTTTTATGGGCCAAAGCATGAATTTCCGTATTTCTACCTTCTTGCCATAGGAATGATAGAGTACTGCAAATGCATTTTTTCATCAGCCTGGATCTCAGGATGACAACAATCAGCAGATCCTACCTGTTGATCTGCATGGAACATGTACCATTAATGAGAAACTGTCATGTTAAGCTATTGAGATTTTTCAGTGGTTGGCTGTAGTTTATAAGTCAGGATGGGCTGGATTATAAATCAGTGTCACAATACATACATGTGTGCATACACAGATACATTATGTACCAGGCATCACTCTAAGGGTCAAAACAAAATAATTAAAATCAACCCTGTATGAAGTTCTTCTTGGAGCTCAGATAGTTAAGAACCGGACCTAGTCTCCCTGAGGATGTGGGTTCTATCCCTGGCCTGGCTCAGTGAGTGGGTTAAGGATGTGGCATTGCCACAAGCTGTGTTGTAGGCCACAGATGCAGCTCAGATCCAGAGTGGCTGTGGCATAGGCCAGCAGTTTCAACTCTGATTCGACTCCTAGCCCAGGAATTTGCATATGCTGCAGGTGTGACCCTAAAAAGGAAAAAAAAAGAAAAAAAAAGAAAAACTTGCTGGAGATCACCTAGCTAGTAAGTTTAAAAAGCAAGGTATTTCTTAGTATGGGTGAAGATTATTTGTAATCCTTGGTGGCCTATCCAGTAGGCCAAAAGCGAGTCGTGTATTTTTAATTACTTTTCTCACGTACTTAACAAATTTTACATTTGAGATTATTAATTGCATTGGTTACATAAATTATACAAAATGCATTCCATTACCAAATGTAGCTGACATTAACTAATTGCACATGTGCTAAGATGGACTGCATTTAAAAACCCAATTATGAAGAACATAAAGATATCTGAATTAAACAGTTCCTTTTCACTGTTATATTACAGTTCACAAAATTTGCAGTTCCACAGTAGTGTAAAAGCAGTTCTTAAAGAAATTGAAGCAAATGGAGCAATCATAAACAAGGAGTAATTACTGCATCTCAAATAATGCTAAATATGTAAATACTTTATATGGTACTATGGGGAATATAAAAAAGTACCTACTGAAAAATATGGTTTGGCTAGTGTGTTTATTTTTCCATAAACAACCAAGGAAAGATGAAGAAGAATCTGAATATTGATTTATTGGATGGGGCCATAGTACAGTCTTATGAAATTGTCATGAAACCCTTTGGGTTTTTACATGGCTTTCCAGCAAAGAACAATGACCTTTCTAGCAAAACAGAACATTTTTTTTGAAGAAAAGTGTAAAAGAATACTTAGGAGAAATTGATTAATTGTCACTAAGAAAGAAAAGAGACCAAAATGTTAGCAGTATTGTTCAAAGTTATAATACTTATAGAAAATACAATCCCTGCTCTTGCTAAGAAACTTGTAAAACTACCCATAAAGTTGATAAATAAAGCTCATACAGAAAAGGCAAGCTTATAGGCACAATTTCTTTATTAAAAAGACATTTTGGGCATTGCCTTATATCAATGGCATACAATGTGAAAAAGCAATTACTGTCACTTACGTTCTAGCAGATAATTTGCTTTTATTGTTGGACAAAACCAATTCCAGCATATGTGTAGCACATGAAGAAATGCCAGGAATTGCTTTTTGTATCATTTATCACTAAAACTCATTTTGTGAGCTGTGTTATCAAGGAGAAATCTTTTCAATAATAACCAAGTTTAAAAAAAAGATGCACTGGGATCAGTATTGTCAGAATACTGCTTGTGAGTTCAATGAAGAGTATTGCTACATGAATGAAATTGCACTTGAATCAGTTCCTCATACCGCTTTATTCATAGGGAACAGTTGTGGGTCAATATGATGTGTCAAGGATATTCTCTGTTGTCTTCATCAGAACAATGCTCTACCTATTTGAGTCAGGGTCCCATTGAAAATCGGATACCACACTCAAAACAGGGTCATTCAAAGAAGGGTTATTTACAAAGAAACTATTTTGAAATACATGGTAGAGAACCACAGGGCTACTGCAGCAACTTAGAGCTTTGTGAGAGCCGACTCATTACAATGTTTCACTCCTTTCTGTAGGTCTAATCAACTTCATATAGTATAAATATTATTGACATGGAGCTAAGGAATGTGCTAGGTGAAGTATCAGACTCCTCTTGGATGAAGTCATACATCATCTCTGCCCTGATTCTAGCAATGTTCATGGCCAAGAATTTCATACCAACTCTGGTCTGCTTTGCATCAACATCACCTCTCCCCAGGTTTGCCCTAAGTCTGTTTCTTCACACCTGGACCTTCTGGATCTTCCCACTCATGTGGGACTCTGAGAGCACCCATTAGGTGTTCCCATATTCAGCTGTGAAGTGGGAGGAGTTAATGCCTTAAGAAGCAAAGCTCAGCCAAATGGGAGATGGAAGTCAATAAATGCTTTTGCTCCTTGGGAAGATGCGTTGAAATGTACTCCATATACACTTCATATAGTCCCTACAATAGTTAACATCAACCACCTACACTAAGTCCACACAATGATGCAAACTTGCATTGAATTCTCCTCCTCCTCTATTTCGAAGTAAGTAATAACCATAAGGGATAGTATCAGCAATTTCCTTTAATAAAGATGAACATTTCCTGACCCCCATGATATTAGAGGCTTAATTTTGACAGTGGTGTCTTCGAGGGGGAGATCATATCAGGAATTTTGAAGGCATGATTTCCACTCTTCAAGTTTAGAATTTTTCCACACACAAACTGAAGTAGAGTTAGTTACATTTACCAATATTTTACTTAGTGTGAAGGGCTCCAAGCCCTGGTAAGGTGGTTCACCATGGACCCAGGTTACACTGAATAATTTAGTTTATAATGTGACAGCAAGTTACAATGGTTCACTTAAGATTGATTTATCATCCTCAGATTCTCTGAGACAGTAGCACTAATTCAAAAATACTTCTAAGCTCAGTTTTGCACAATTGAAATAGGAGTTAGTGTCCTATTTTCTTGGAATTGTGCTAAGAAGCTCTTAAACTAGCTTGAAAGTTTCTCCATAGTACATTAGTTGTTTTTTGTTTTCTAGCAGCTTGTAGAATTTTGTATCTAGTTTTAAACAATGTAGTTTCAATACAGATAATTTTCCTATCAAAGCCTTCAGTTGTGGAAAAGTCTTTTCTAGTGTTTTTAATAACTTCCTCCTTTTGTCTGAAATTCCTCTTATCTAGAAGAATAATCCTAAAGATTTAACATTCATGCCTCATCTTATGTTTTCCATGCTTTACGTGCAGATACTGGGACATTTTTCAAATGCAATTTAAGAAGAATATCTTTAAACTTGTTTTTTTGTGTGTGTGTGTGTTTTGGGATATTTTTGGTGAGAAATAAAAGAACTTTAAAGGATCAAATATTTAATTTGATTCATCTGATGATAACTTTTTTTAATGATTTTTATTTTTTCCATTATAGCTGGTTTATAGTGTTCTGTCAATTTTCTGTTGTCCAGCTCGGTGACCCAGTCACACATACATGTATACATTTTTTTCTTAGATTTCCATGCTCCATCATAAGTGACTAGATAAAATTCCCAGTGCGATACAGGATATCATTGCTTATCCATCCCAAAGGCAATAGTCTGCACCTATTAACCCCAAATTCCCAGTCCATCCCACTCCCTCCCCTTCCCCCTTGGCAAACACAAGTCTGTTCTCCATGTCCATGATTTTCTTTTCTGTGGAAAGGTTCATTTGTGCTGTATGTTAGATTCCAGATATAAGTGATATCATATGGTATTTGTCTTTCTCTTTCTGACTGACTTCACTTAGTATGAGTCTCTAGTTCCATCCATGTTGCTGCAAATGGCATTATTTTGTTACTTTTTATGGCTGAGTAGTATTCCATTGTGTATATATACCACATCTCCCTAATCCAATCATCTGTCAATGGATATTTAGGTTGTTTCCCTGTCTTGGCTATTGTGAATAGTGCTGCAATGAACATGCAGGTGCATGTGTCTTTTTCAAGGAAAGTTTTGTCCACAAATATGCCTAAGAGTGGGATTGTTGGGTCATATGGCAGTTCTATGTATAGTTTTCTAAGGTAGCTGCAGTTTTTTTCCATAGTGGTCGTAGCAATTTACATTCCCACCAACAGTGCAGGAGGGTTCCCTTTTCTCCACACCCTCTCCAGCATTTGTTATTTGTGGTCTTGCTAATGATGGCCATTCTGACTGGTGTGAGGTGGTACTTCATGGTAGTTTTGATTTGCATTTCTCTAGTAATCAGTGATGTTGAGCATTTTTTCATGTGCTTGTTGGCATCTGTATATCTTCTTTGGAGAATAGTCTATTCAGGTCTTTTGCCCATTTTTCCTTTGGGTTGTTGGCTTTTTTGCTGTTGAGTTGTATAAATTGTTTGTATATTTTAGAGGTTAAGCCCTTGTCAGTTGTATCATTTGAAACTATTTTCTCCCATTCTGTAAGCTGTCTTTTTTTTTTTATGGTTTCCTTTGCTGTGCAAAATCTTGTCATTTTGATTAGGTCCCATTAGTTTATTTTTGCTTTGATTTCTGTTGCTTTGGGGGACTGACCTGAGAAAACACTTGTAAGGTTGATATCAGAGAATGTTTTGCCTATGTTCTCTTCTAGGAGTTTGATGGTGTCTTGCCTTGCGTTTAATCTTTAAAGCATTTTGAGTTTATTTTTGTGCTTGGTGTGAGGGTGTGTTCCAGTTTCATTGATTTACATGTAGTTGTCCAGTTTTCCTATCACCACTTGCTGAAAAGACTGTCTTTTTCTCATTCATATACTTGCCTCCTTGGTTGAAGATTAAATGACCGTGGGTGTCTGGGTTTATTGCTGGGTTCTTTATTCTGTTCCATTGGTCTGTATGCCTGTTTTGGTGCCAGTACCACACTGTCTTGATTGCTGTGGCTTTGTAATATTCCCTGAAGTCTGGGAGAGTTATGTTGAGGCATGTCTTATTTTATTTGCTTGGCTACTTTTCATCTGTCTTAATAAGATAGTTTAATATGTTCATTTTTGTGGTAATTACTGATACATTTAGATGTTCTTGTCTATATTCTTTTTTTCTTTTCCTTGCCTTTTCTTAGGTTGATAAAATTATTTTTCTTCCTCTGGACATTTAAAATTTATATTTTATAATAAAAGCCTATAACTATACAGTGTGTCATTAGTGTGCTGTTATTTTCTCTTTGGGAGGAGACCAAAAATATCAAAGTTACTCTTGGCTTTTTCCTATTAATGTTTATAAAATAAGATTTCAGCTATTAGTTATATTTATCAATATTTTGTTTTCTTTTGCTTACTATTTTCTTTTCCATCCCATTGCTTCCTATCTTCTTGCTATGGCAACTGTTTAATAGCCTTCCCCATCCACAGATCCTTTTTGAAAGAAAGAGCTTAGTTCTTTTGCATCTTTAAATATCTAATATCCCCTTACTCTTGAGTAGCTGGTTTAAGAATCTGCACATTTTACATTTACCCTAGAACTTTGATAATTTTAGTCTGTTTTCACCTGTAATTTATTTATGTTTATAAGATTTCTTCTATGAGATAGGTGAGAAAGAAAATGTGTTAAGGGTGGCGACTAGACCAAGGTAATTATGGAGTATAATGAGGTCTGTAGTTTTTCTAGCTGTGAATTTTTTTTATTAATTCTACTTAGATTGCTAGAAATGAAGAAAAACACATGACTGAAATGCATAGCATTATTTTTGACTATTGCTTTGATTCTTCTGGAATGTCTGTTAGATATAGGGTGGGGCTTATTTTGTGTTCCCACTTCTCTTTCATGTATTTTCTATGTTATTTCTGGGCTGCTCTCTGGGTGAATTTCTCAGTATTAGATCTATGTTCAACAGTCTTACATCAGGAGTTTATCTCACATACATGTGACTTTGAGATAGATCTATCAAGGTCATTTCGTAGACAAAACTGCAAATTATTAATAATGAAAAAACTTCATCACCCATCACCAAGAAATCCTCCAATTTAAATTCAACAGTATCAGTAAGAAGCAGGTGTGGTCAGTGTTTAAATAGTATTTTCTTACAACTGTAATTTTAAAACCGTTCTAAAGTAGGTCTAAGCATTAGTGTTTTAGTTTTACTTAGAATTTGGAGAACACTTAGAAACCCATATGAAGGTTTTCATCTCAGGAAAATATTATTCATTTATATTATTTTGCTGTTGCTTCTGCTTCATTATTCCTAAAGATCTGTAGTTACAGAAATGAGGGAAAGTAGTTATTTACTCTTTGACCTCATCTTAATATTTAGTTTGATACATTTCCTCTGCTTTCAAGGAGAATTCACCAGGTGTATCTTCTGTATCACTGGTTCTCTTATTTGCAGTTTGAATGCTTGGATTCTCCTTCCAATCAATCTTAAAATTATTCTACTACATTTTTAGCTTATTTTTTCTTTTTTATCTCATCTATTGAATTTCTTATAGCTTTTTGTTTACATTCCTTAGGGACACTATTTTCATGCATTTTGATGCATGAAGTGATAATATTTTTCTTAAAATAATTTTCCAAGTTTTATAGAAAGTAATATTTAGGAAGTTTACCCCTCCTGAGTTGATAATGATGCATCTTTTTTTTTTAAAGTATAGTTTTTACTATACTTAGTAACGTATAGTTAGTAAAGTATAATTAGACAGATGAAAACCAGTATGGGATTTTTTTTTTTTTTGCCTTTTGTCATTTTAGGGCCACACCCATGGCATGTGGAGGTTCCCAGGCTAGGGGTCGAATTGGAGCTGTAGCCGCCGGCCTACGCCACAGCCACAGCAACGGAGGATCCGAGCCGCATCTGCGACCTACCCCACAGCTCATGGCAATGCTGGATTGTTAAACCACTGAGCAAGGTCAGGGATCGAATCTGCACCCTCATGGTTCCTAGTCAGATTTGTTAACCACTGCACCAAGACGGGAACTCTGACCTTTCTTGATTAAAGATGTGTTTGGATGTGTGGTGTGAATTGCACTCATTCCTATTCAGGTGCCCTTGTCAGAGCTATAGCTGGAAGGGAAGCTGTCTTGCATGGCTCCCTACCCACTTATTAGTGTTTCAGGATTTTTCTTTAGCACAGTTTAGTAGTGGTAGAAGTTTTATTCTATCCCCACCTCATGGTCCTAGGGTATTTTATATTTAACATATTCTAGAGGAATACCATCTCTATCAGAATACTGTGGGGAGGTGAGGTGACGAACCCAGCTTGTGGCAAGTACTTAATTGGTTTCAGCACTTCCATCTTCTATTAGATTTGTGGCATTACAGTTTTTGAATATTTATAGAATCATGCACTGATGGGAGCCAAGAGAGAACACAGTACTCTACTTGTAGGTAATGATTTTTGAGGCAGCGTTGGCTGCTAAATAATTTTGTTATATAAACCTTTTATCCATAATCTGGGGGAAGACAGTGGGGGAGGGTTGAAGCAAATATCTCCTTCCATGCTGGTAGATCCCCTCTGTAAGCATACTGCATGCCTTTAAAGATTTTTTAAATTGATAAGTTGAGAAGAACTAATCCAGAAACTGTCTTAAATTACAAGCCTCTTATTACTGCTCTAAAAGTTTGCTTGTTCTTCTCACTCCCCCATGGTACTTTTCTATTATTCCTCAAATTAATCTCTCTCAAGTACAACTCTAATCATCATTTTTTTCCCCCAAAGTCTCCAGTGAGTACATTTCTGTGGGTGATGGGTAATTTCTTATCCTTGTGTTCAGTGTCTTGTGTAACAGTGGATAGGTAGGCTAAGGGGATCTTTTCATAGCACTTTTATAGTGGAGCTTATGTTCTAATCTGGCTTACCTATAACTCACTTGAAAGCCTTAGTTTTTTTTTTTTTTTACAGAATTCATATAATTTGATCCATGCAAAGTGCTTTCTACTTCCTCTATCTGATAAATTCTTGCCTAACCTTCAATACCCACTTGAGATATATTAATATAACATACTGAGTTTCACACAGCTGAATGTTGGGGCTCTCATAGGCCTTTGCATTTCTTTTGTGATACTGATGCCATCACTTCATGTTTTGAATAGGGACTGAATCTTTAACTTTATTAGTATATCTGTATAATACCTAGTTAGCAGTGTCCTATACCCTACAGGGCTTCATAAATGCTATTTTGAACTTTTGGTCTTTGAGTCCAGTATGCACATTGGGAAATTCTAGGGTTTTCACTTGATTGTAACCTTATAACCTGAGTTTTGCATTCTATGACTAGAGTGTCTCTCTCTCTTTTTTTTTGCCTTAAATGTTTTGCCTCTGGAGAATTGTATAGAAATCAATGTCCCTTTTTTGTAGGCCGATAAAATACATTACCCAGATATTTTTTTTTGGCAAGTATAAAATTGCCTGATACTGTAGATCATAAAAGGGATCAGAAAGTCAGATTCAATAACTCTGGGTGTCTATGCAAATGTCCATTGCCCTTCTGGATTTATAGCTAAGATAAAGTTTAAATTGCCTCAGTACACCCAACTGTTAGTAAGAATAACAAGTATATAATCAACTTGGTGAATATAAGAGGGAGGACCTATTGTTCTTAGTAAACAAGGAACAGCAAATTAACCCTCACAATTTCTCAAGTATTGTTGATGACTTCGTAGAACATTCCAGGACTTGGTAGATTGGGAATAATAGTTTATCCCTAAAACTTCATATTGATAGCCCTTATTTACTTGTAGCAAGAACAGAAAGTTGTTTTACAAAGCAAAATATGTGTGAATTAAGTGTAGAAAGATTATTCTGGTAGCAAGTGGAGGCTGGGCTAGAAAGATTATAGAGTAGATGCCAATAGACCAGTCTGAGGACTGTTGATATCGTCTTCATGATTACTGCCTCAACTAAATCCTGCCCAATGAAACGAAGTTGAAGAATGTATTGAAAAGGTGAAGTAGACTAAAACAAAGCTCTGCTTTTTTTGTCTCACCTATTTATTTGCTGTTTTCAGAGGTGATTATCTGGGAAGTTTTCTAGTTTGGGAAATTGAGGAAGCAATGTTGTTAATGAAAAAAAGGACCACAAGAAAGGGAGGCTGCTTTCCTGGTTTGTTGCTGCAAAAACACTCTGAGGTGCCCTTCTCTCCAGTTGTGACTTACAGAGAATCACTGGAAGAACATCACAAAAAAGAAGAAAGGTTGGGAGCCCATTAGGTAGATTTGGGCTAGAGAGCCAGTGCAATTTAGGTGTGGGCGTTTTATTTTTTTATTATTTTTTTAACTTTTTATTTATTTTATTTTTTTCTTATTAACAATGAATTTTAATTCAGTTATAGGTGTACAAAGATCATAAGTCAATTCGATAGATTTTGTGTCCCAAACCCACAGTGCATCCCCCCACCCCCCAGATTGTCTTATTTGAAAAACCAAGGTTTTCCAAAATCTGTGAGTCATTGTCTGTTCTTCAAAGAAGTTCATTGTGTCTCTTTAGTTTCCACATGTAAGCGGTACCATTGGGTGTTGCTGTCTAATTGTCTGACTGATTTCACTTAGTATAATTTCTAGGTTCATCCATGTTGCTATAAATGTTGTTATTCCGTTCCTTTTAATGTCTGAGTAATAGTCCATTGTGTGTCTGTACCATATCTTCCCTATCCATTCCTCTGTTGATGTGTATTAAGCTTGTTTCCATGACCTGGATTCATCTCTCTCTAGCTGCTTTAGATGTAAAGTTAGGTTGTTCATTTGAGCTTTTTCTTGTGTCCTGAGGTAGGCTTGTATTGCTATACACTTTCCTCTTAGAACTGCTTTTGCTGCATCCCAGAGGTTTTGGAGTGCGTGTCTTTGTTGTCATTTGCTTCTAGGTATTTTTTAATTTCCTCTTTGATTTCTTCAGTGATCCATTGGTTGTTTTCTTGTTTTTGTATCCATTTGGCTAGTCTTATGTCTTTTGGTTGGGGCATTCAGTCCATTAACACTTAAGGTAATTACTGATATATATGTTCTTATTGCCATTGTATTAACTGTTTGAGGTTTTTTTGCTCTTTTTTTTTTACCCTTAAGTTTTGATATAGGAGTCTGTATACAAATGTGATTGTTTTAAGTTGTTGGTTTCTTAATTGCACGTGCATCTCCAGTGACCTGCATTTGTGCTCTCTTCTCAAGATTTCTGATTTTGGTAGCATAGTTGTGCATGGATGATTTAGTATTTTTACTGTATATATTCCTTTCCTGGTGAGACTTGTCATTTGTGGCCTTTTCTTTTCTGCCTAGAGAAGTTCCTTTAAGATTTGTTGTAAAGCTGGTTTAGTGTTGCAGAAATCTCTTAGCTTTTGCTTATCTGTAAAGGTTTTGATCTCTCCTTCAAATCTGAATGAGAGCCCTGCAGGGTAAAGCAATCTTGGTTGGGTTTTTCCCTTTCATCACATTAAGTGTATCATCCCACTCCCTTCTGGCCTATAGAGTTTCAGATGAAAAATCTGCTGATAACCTTATTGGGGTTCTCTTGTATGTCATTTGTTTCTTTTCCCTAGCTGCTTTCAAAAGTTTCTCTTTGTCTTTAATTTTGGTCATTTTGATTAATACGTGTCCTGGGGTGTTCCTCCTTGGGTTTATTTTATATGGTATGCGTTGTGCTTCCTGAATTTGAGTGAGTGGTTCCTTTCCCATATTAGGGAAGTTTTCAGCTACTATCTCTTCAAATAGTTTTTCTGTCTCCTTCTCTCTCTCTTCTCCCTCTGGAACCCCTATAATATGGATATTGGTGCATTTAACATTATCCCAGAGTTCTCTGAGACTCAGCTCATTTCCTTTCAATATTTTATCTCTTTTCTCTTCTGCATTAGTGATTTCAACTAATCTGTCCTCCACCTCGCTGATTCGTTCTTCTGCCTCCTGTATTCTACTGTTGGCTGCTTCTAATGAATTTTTCATTTCAGTTATTGTATTTTGCATCTCTTCTTGTTTAATTTTTACAGCTTGTATTTCTCTGCTCAGTGTTTCCTGTAAATTATCAATCTTTGCCTCCAGTTTATTTCCAATGCCTTGCATTATCTTCAGCATCAACAGTCTAAAGTCTCTTTCTGAAAGGCTGGTAATCTCATCACTGAGATGTTTTTCAGGGCTTTTCTCTTTCTCCCTTATCTGGGTTAGAGTTTTCTGTCTTTTCATTTTTATAGGTTTTTGGTGTGGTGACCTTTTTGCCAACAATAGAGTTGTAGCCTCTCTTATTTCTGGCGTTTGCCTCCCCTGTGACTAAAGTTGGTATGGGCGGGGGTTGCTGTAGGCTTCCCGACGGGAGGGACTGATGCCTGCCCATTGGTAGGTAGGGTTGATTCCTCTCCCTCTGATGGGTGGGGTTTTGTCTCTGGATGAGATTAGAGGCTGGCTGTGTGCCTGAGGGGTCTTTAGGCAGCCTGTTTCCTGATGGGTGGGGCTGTGATCCCACCTGGATTATTGTTTGGCCTGGGGCTTCTCAGTGCTGATGGGAGGGACCAGATTTTCCCAGAAATGGCCACCTCCAGAGAAATGCAGGCTGAGGAATGTTCCCGAGATCTTTGCCTCCAATGCCCTTCCCCCACAACAAACCACAGTCACCCCTATTTTCCCAAGAGATCCTCCAAGAATTGCAGTCAGGTTCCACCTAGATTCCTATGGAGACTGCTTTGCCCTGGGACCCAGTACACGTGAAAATCTGTGTGTGCCTTTCAAGGATGGGGTCTCTGTTTCCCCCAGTCCTGTGGAGCTCCTGCACAGAAGCCCTGCTGGCCTTAAATGCCAGATGCTCCAAGGACTCTTTCTCCCTGTGCCCGATCCCCAGGCGTGGGGTTTTGACATGGGGCTCAGAACTCTCAGTTCTGTAGCTGAGTCTCTGTGATGCAGTCACTTTCCAGTCTGTGGGGCTTCCCACCCGGGATGTATGGGGTTGCTTCTATCGCATAATCGCCCCTCCTACCTCTTGATGTGGTCTCCTTTTTGTCTTCTGGAGTAGAATACCTTTTTTGGAAGTTTAGAGTCCATTTGGTTGAAGGCTGCTCGGCATTTGGTTGTAGTTTTGCTGTTTTTCGGGAGAGAAGTTGAACTTCAGTCCTTCTCTTCCACCATCTTAGTCCAATCTGTCAGGTGTGGGCGTTTTAGAGTTATTTGATGCTCGGTGCAGTTTACATCTTTATTATAGTAACATTACGTCCCTGGAGTTAGAACAAATTAAGTTTGAGGCAAAGGTAGTTCATAATTGTGCTACAAAAGAATGGTTGTGGATACCAAGGACCCTGCTGGTTTGGAGACCTACTGATGCACTATGGAAATGATGAAATTGAATACATGCTCTAAATTTGTTAAGATATGCTGAGACATCAGTGTAGATTTGCTAGTGATTTCAGAGTAAACTGATTATTTTGCAAATACAATTTTATTTTAGGAAAGTGTGGTGATCTGGAAAGTGATCTCTCCGTCCCTTACCTCAAAATTTTTACAATAAGATGGATGAAGAGTAAAAGCCGTGACCATTCTATCTCAGGAAGAAGGTCACAAATTTTGGCTGGGAAAGCACTTGTGCAGTTTGAGCCCACATGTGGGGCTGACCAGTAGGAAGGGCTGTTCTGTGTGTTAGAAAAATCACGAGATATCCAAAAAGTAGTCTATTCTCAGAGTTTTATGAAGTTCAAGGAAGTAACCCTTTATCTCTGGCTAAGGAAGGATGCTGACTTCAAATAATGTATGACTGGGTTATTTTGCTATAAAGCAGAAATTGGCACAGCATTCTAAACCAACTATACTCTGAAAACATTTCTTTTAAATGTTAAAAAAAATAATGACTATTTAGGGCCCATCACCTCTTCTTTTCCACTTCATTATATGAGCACTTTTTCAGCATCTCAGTATCATGAAATGGAAGAACAACTTTTCAGAATTTTGTCTTAACTAATCAGAGCATTGTATCAGTCTTAATGTTTACAAATGTCTAAATATAGTTTTTCATTTATGAATCAGAGGGCTGAAAATATCTCATTTTATGAAATAACCTCTAACATAAATGAGGAGATGTATAAATGGGAAGTTGAACAAATTAATAAGTTGATTCATTCTGGAGCTACATATAATAAGCTTTTAGCTGAGGCTCCTGTTGCCAAGTAAAGGAGCAACCCTGATGTTTTCCTAAATTACCAGAAAAAAAAGCGGGGGGGATGAGAGTAGGGATAATGGGAAAGCAATTGAAGAAACTGAAGTTTCCAAGACTCTTACTAGGGATCAGGGCAAATGAGGATTTGACTCAATACACATAAACCCCCATAGCACACTGGAATAAAGGGGAAAAAATGGGAGGAAAGTGTTAAGGGCAGGAAAGATAAAACAATGTAAATTCTGTATTAAAGAGAACACTTGCTAGGATTCAAAGGATTAAGAGCCCTTGATGAAGATTAGGAGACTAAGAGTCCAGGGAGACCAGTTGTCTCTGGCCCTCTCAAGGGCACCTCAGTCTCAGTGGCAGCAGGGTTACTCTGATGATGGTAGGTGGACTATGAAGGGTTTGAGGAACCAAGGCAGAAAGGGGCTGGGGGATGAATAGGGTTGAATAATGAATCAAAATTGTCAATAACTTAAGCTACTTGACAAATGGGTCAGTTAGGTCCTTTAGATAGCAGAGGCAGAGATGCAGTTAGGAATGAAAAACATATATTGGCCAACAATACCCATGAAAAGAAAAGGGAGGTTACAGGATTGGACAGACTGAGCCATGCCTCTCCAAGAAGGTCTCTGCCAGCCAAATTGTGAGTTCCCGGGTAGATTGCCATTAGGAAGTCTTCTGTTAGGTATTTTTGGTAAGGCTCTTTTACCACAGTCTTGCGCAGTCCTTGGCAGGAACCACCCACCCTTTTAAGAGCATGTGCTCAGCTCAGAATGTGAGGCAGATGTGAAGGGGGATATCAGCTAGCAACAATCCTCACAGCTTGACAGGCATTACCTAAAGGGAGATCAGAACAACACAGCCACAGTTCACCATTTTGACGTAGTTAACTTCCCCATGAGGTTTAGGGGAATTGGTCCTCCCTGTCTCCCTCCTCCAACAGCCATCCTAAATTCTCCTACCTTTAGCTGTTATCTCTGGTAGGCTATATTTACTTTATCTCCTGGTGTAATCAAACTCTGATTCCTGTGGAGCTTATGCCTTTGGTAACCATATTCTAAGGCTAGGTTGCTGCATTCACTATCACAATTAGGTGAGTGTTATGAACTGAATGTGCCCCTCTCCCCACCCCATTCAGGTTGAAACCCTAACTACCAAAGTGTTGGTATTTAGAAGTGGGGCCTTTGAAAGGTAATGAGGTCATGGATGTGGGGCCCTGAGATGGGATCAGTGCCCTTAAATGAAGGGATAATCCAAGAGGTTGCTCTCTTTCCACCATGTGAAAACATAGCAAGAAGGCTGTCTACATGATGGAAAGAGGGATCTCACCAGGAACCAAATCAGCCAGCACAAAACTCTTAGACTTCCAAGCCTCTAGAACTGTAAGAAATAAATGTCTATTGTTTAAGCCACCCGGTTGATGGTATTTGTTATAGAAATCCATACTTACCAAGATAGCAAGGGAATACCAAGAGGTACCCAAGTGGATCACATGAGTTCTATACATATTTCTCCCTGCCCCCTACCCCCGTTTTTGCCACTTACATCCCTTCACTGGGGCTTTGTCAGCCTCAAATAAATGTAATACATGAAACCCAGAGCTGAAAAAGTCATGCACCCTGGGAGGCGTCCTCCCCACCCCTAAGACAGGCAAAATAATTTAATGAGGGCCCTGCTGAAATCAGGACCAGCCCCCTTGTGAAGTGAGCAATGGCAGTTAGGCTCACATACACTGGCCTAAAGTACATCTTGGTTCTGTGGTCCTTGTGGCTGTGTGGTCCTTTGCTGGGCCGGTGGGAAGGGTGGGTGGGAGACTCCCTGTGCTCACACCATGCCAACAGTGGCCACCAAGCCTCTTTGTCCATCTGTGCATTTGGGGGGGTTTGCCATGTGGCACAGTGTCCTTAGGAGAAGCTGTCCTCAGGCTGCGGGTGGGAGTCAAAGGGATGGTCTGAGATGGAGATGCCTCGATGCAGTTTCTCCAGCAAGAACTTCATCTTGTCCAGAAGTTCCATGGAAGCTGGCAGGGAGGGTCTGCCTCCAGTTGTGCACTCTGACACTGTGGAACTGCTTCTGCGGGGCCAGGGTCTCTGCTCACTCCATGGCCATTTGGGAGAGCTTGCCTTTTGTCAGGGAAAGACTAACACCAGGACTCCAAAGTATGGACTAGCCTCCCCAGGGACCAGAGGATGTTGACAGCAATGAGGATAATGTTAATGAGAACAAGAGTGCTGGGGGTGCCTGCCTCAGGGCTCTGGTCCATAAAAGTTTCCAAGAAGTGGGAGCTGAGGGAGTCTGAGGTGTGCATGCCAGCCCAGGTGCAGGAGTCACAATCTGGATGGTGGGACCTGTCACTATGACCTCTCCAGCTCAGGGGCCATTTCTGCCTGCACAAGCAAGATGGCAACCCCTGAATACCTTTCCTGCCTTGCTCCAGAGTCAGCTTATTAGCCTTGGTGAGCTCTTGCTCCAGGTAGTAGAAGTCATGCTCTGTTGAGTCAAAGCAACATTACCTCATTCTGTTGATCAGTTATTCCTACAAATATGTAACTCCTCTTTTTGGCTACTCATCCATGAGCATAAAAAGTCTAAAGTACTCAGGTGTTAACTGTATATTGTAGTGCAATGGTTTCTTGCTGAGCTCCCTGGCACAAGGGAATATTTGCTGATCTTGCAAAACTAATCATGCAAAGCTGAGAAATATGGGGATGAAAGGCACAACGTTCCCCGGGGAGTCATTGGAATCATCCTAAGCAGAGCCATTCCTGCTTTTGATTTTCAGTTCCAGGGCCTATATAATATTCCTGTAGGGGATACTGTGTCAAAAAGAGGCATTGAATCCTCTTAATACTGCCTCTGAGCTATTTCTTCAGTTTACATCCAGCAGACCATTCCAATACTTTATTAGACTGGCAGATTTGAGTGGTACAGGGTGTGTGATATGATCAGTGGATCCTGTGGACATGAGCCACTTCAACACTACTTCTGTTGTGAAGTGTGACCCTTGACCAGATGCTTTGTTTTATGGGATTCCATGACTATGGATCAGGTACTCTGTATATTCCTAGACACTCCTGCTGGCTGGAGGCTCTGTGGGCTGGAACGTCTAATTTACCTAGTCATATAAGAAAAAATAATCTTTTCCAGAATGGTAGTGGCTTACTTTGGTCAACTTATTACCAATTGTCCAATTAGTCTCCTCAAGCAATAATGCCATATTAGGGGCTCAGCTTAATTTTACTATCAGGTTGAACATGTGTACTGCAGAAGTCATATGACTGTTGATAAGTGGAAATCTATACTAATGGGTCCAAGTATAACATCTTTGTCTGCCACAATGGTCATTTAACTTACATTCCTATCATAGCAGCATTGGATGGCTTGCTGAAAAAAGCTAAGTGATAGCAACTGGATGAATTATTTTGTCTGTCTGTTTAGCACCTCCTCTAAGGTGAATGTTTCATAGTGGGCATAATTATGTGAAAAATTTCGTGCCCATTTCTATTTGTCTTTTGGCATGATTCTATTCTAGACTTCATTTTCTTTGATCTTACAATAGGTTTTTCTACATATCTTCTAACCTTTAGTCCCTTGACCTTTCACGCAAAATATATGCCAAGAGTACTTTCCAAAGCTTTGCCCGTTGGGGGGATATTCTATTTCCATTGTCTTGGCCACCCCGATTGAGATACTTTTCATTTGGCTTATATCAACATACTGAGCAAATACATCCATAAGTCAAGTTCGGAATTTTTCTCACTTAGCTTGAGCTTTCTCTTTTCTCAGTTTGAGAACTGCTGGAGGAATGCTGGTATAACAGCAGGGGTTACATGGAGATCTGGGCTCTCTGCTCATGGTGCTTGCATGTGCCCCTGCTATTGCATGTGCTTGATCCAAAATGTAGCATTCTGCATTACTATACAGCGCTATTAAAGCTACCAGGTCTTATGACTTGGAGGGTCCAACTCATTATAAACATTTCTGGATGCACAGACACTTGGTGTCCCATAGTCAAGCTCTCATTTATATAAAATTTGAGCAATGCCAAGAGATGGGTAATTCTCTGCTACAGATGGCTCATTCTTGCTCTAGAAACATCAAGAGCCTCTGTTGCAAATGTATATTGTTGTCCATTCCATGGAATGCAAACTGTGTCTGGTGTCCCTTCTTAATTGGGGTAGAAAACAACTCATTTTCAAATCAGTAGTTGAATATCATGTAACTGCTTCATCAGTGACTCCACACCCAGCATGGAAATTATGATTGTAGTTGACTTTGTTTAACTTGTAGAAGTCTGTAGTCATTATCTAGGATCCATTTGTGTCTTTAAGAGACATTTAAGGGAATAAAATGGAGCTATGACAAGAACTACAAGCCTTGCATGCTTTACATTTTAAATTCTGACACTAATCTTTACTCTTTCTCACCACGTTGAAATGTGGTACTATTCTTGATTTACTATATTATCCAGGAATTTGGGAGGAGTTTCAGAAGCTTCCATTTGGCTTGTGGGAACAGCTATAATGGTGAGAAAGACCAAAAACCAATGTGTTTACTAAACTTCCAAATATATCAATTTCAATTATACCACAGGTAATAGGGAAATGACTTCCAAGTGGTCCATGAACACAGTAAATTTATTGTAAGCTGAATTTTGGCCATGATTCTACTTACTGGCTGTCTGCTTTATTCCCCCATTGTAACTGGGAGCCATGACAGTGCTTCAGGTCTTTGGGTATCAAAGACATTTTGTCAAAACATGTCAGAGTCTGAGCTGTCATAGTATTCACTTTTCCACTGTGTGTAGTTACCTGAGTAAATGACATTGGTCTCCTTAGGAAAAGATGAGAGAAATCATTTCAGTATATATTTGTGATATTTCAGGGTCCTTTGTTTTGGTGACTTGGCCACCACTTTAGTCATTAGATTATGGGTGTGAAATCTGGCTTAAGTCTGAGAATTTGACAAGGGATTTTAAAGTTTTATTTAGGTGATCCTTGTTAGCTTCTAATTATGTATTTTTCCTTTCTTTTGATTCTGTATTTTTCAGGCAGTACCCTCATTGCTGCTCATCCATTTCTCCCCAATGGATTTATGTCCTATCAACCATTTCCACAGCTTTGTATGGGTAAAGCCCCCTTGAATGTCCCTGTGAGGTTGCTTATTCTTGTGGTCATTGACATCCCCTGGCTTCTGAAAGTTCAGCGCGCTGCCAGCTAGCCTGTATTGCTTTGGGTCCCCTTCTCCCCTGTGGCTATGACTAAGTCAAGTTCTGTGACAATCTGTTCTACTGTCAACCCTGGCTGAACTTCTGAGTGATGCTGGTGTCTGCTTACTAGCCCATTCCTGATGGTCTTGGTGAATGGTATGCCCTTTCAGTCTTCTCATGCAATATAATTTTCTCTTGGGTCTTTTTGTCTCATATTGTAAGTTCATTTCAGCAGTGTCCACTTTCCTGAGCCTTTCCTTGTTCATTTTTTTATTGTGATAAGGACACTTAATGTGAGATCTACCCTCTTAACCAATTCTTAAGTGCACAACACAGTGTGGTTAACAATATTATATAGCAGGTCTGAGCCTTTTACTTCTTTACAATCTTCATGCTAACTCGGTTGCAACTTGACTCAATATGAATCATCATTTTCTCTAGACTTCTATGTGAAACTCTAACAGTGATTTATACCATTCCTTGGGTTTAAATCAAGGTATAAATCTCATATCCTGAGAGAGTACTCCCTGAGTCAATAAACTTTCTTATCCAGGCTTATGTTCCAGCCCCTTGCATCAAGCTTTCTTAAAATACAAGCCGACTTTTACTTCCTTGACTCCTGTCAGTATAATTTTGTTAATTCTTTCAGTTCTTTGAAGACACCATTCCTTCCTTCCTTACCAGGTCATGCACATCTCCAGTGGTATTAACTTACCCTGAGTTATTGATCTGGCAGCTAGGAAAGCAAGTGATGGTAGACTCTGAGAGGGCCATCTATTACTTTCTCAGTAACAGGTCTCTGCAGTGTCTTTACACGTGAAGGGATTGCTAGTTCTTGATAAGGAGAAGGGCCCCTCTGCAAGTTGCAAGAGTGCAGAGAATTATGGCGAGCTAGAGTTTTCAGGTGCATGCATCTAGCTGTCTTCATCCCATGAGTCCCAGGCCTTCTCTGTAGACCTGTTCTTAGCCAAACATTCCATCTTAGAGCTTTATGATTTGTACTATTGAACCCTGAGTTTGGTTTTCCTGCTGCTCTCCCAATGTAAAGGATAAGCCTTCTTTGCAATGTAACAAAGAGTCCTCTCTGGACATTTCACTGTCCTCACTTTCATTATCCTTTTGCAGGCTTTAATGCAGCTTAATAATGACTTAATTCTGTTGTCTGAATGTGAAATACAGTTGACCCAAGAAGGTGGGGGTTAGGAGGACCAACTCGCTTGCAGGTGAAAATATGCATACAACTTTATAGTCAGCCCTCAGAAATTGTGGTTCTGCATCCACAGTTTCAGTCCATGGATCATATAATAGCTTTACTGCCTAGTTACTGAAAGAAATCCATGTATAAGTGGACCTGTGCAGTTCAAACCTGTGTTGTTCCATCATCATCTATATTCTCCTTTCTCTTACATTTATTTAGATTTAGGATGGTTTTATTAAATACTGAAAATATGAAAAATTTCACACTGAATAATTCTGTTCATGAAATATTGCATAGACTAATAGCAAGCTTTCTAATATATATTTTTAATGAATAAATTATACTGAAGGTGTGCACTGTGATGTGATATACATAGTGAAATGATTACCACAATCAAGTTAATTTAACACATCACCTTCTCACATAGTTACCCTTTTTGTGTGGATGAGTGTTCCTGAAATTGATCATCAGCGTATTTTTAGTGTTTAATACATTAGTGTTAAATACAGTCAGCATCCTGTATATTAGATCTCTGGAATTACTCATCCTGAAAAAAAGTGGAAACGTGTACCCTTTGACCAACATCTTCCCATTCTCTCCACCTCCCACCCACAGCCCCTGGTAACCACTGTTGTACTCTCTGCTTCTATGAGTTCTACTTTAATTTTTAATTTTGATTAATTTATTATGGAGCACACTGCAGGTTTTATTTGACTTTATTGGGCTGTACTTATACAAAATTATGTGTTTCAAGTGTATAACATAGCGATTCAATGTTTTTATACCTTGTGAAATGGTCAGATGGTAAGAACAGTAATGTCCATCACCATACACATTTTGTGAAATATAATTTACTATGTTCCCTGTGTATATATTATATCCTGTGGCTTAATTATGGCTGGAGGTTTTTACCTCTTAATCTCCACCTTTTTTACCACTCTCCCCTCTGGCAGCTACCAGTTTGGTCTTTGTATCTGTGAGTATTTCTGTTATGTTTGTCCATTTGTCTTGTTTTTCACATTCCACATATGAATGAAATCAGCAGGTATTGGCCTTTGTCTGATTTATTTCACTTAGTATAGTATCCTATAGGTCCATCCATGTTGCAAATTGCAAAATTATATTGTTTTCATGGCTGAGTAGTAGTCCATTGTATGTATGTACTGCATCTTTATCCATTCATCTATAGATGGACATTTAAGTTGCTTCCATATCTTGGCTACTATAAATAGTGCTGTGATGAACATAGGGGTGCATATATCTTTTTGAATTAATGTTTTCTTTTGCTTCTGGTAGATACCCAGAAGTAGAATTGCTGGATCATGTGGTAGTTCTATTTTTAGCTTTTTGAGGAAACTCTAAAATGTTTTCCCTGTATAGTGGCTCCACAAATTTACATTCCCACCAACAGCTGATGAACATTTCCTTTTCTCCACATTCTTGCCAGCACTTGTTTCTTAAGATGTTGTTTCTTTATGATAATAGGCATTCTGGCAGGTATGAGGTAGTATACCTTTGTGGTTTTGATTTGCAGTCCCTGAAGATTTGTGATGTTGAGTATCTTTTCATTGGCTATCTGTATATCTTCTTTAGAAAAAGGTCTATTCAGGACCTCTGCTCATTTAAAAAATCAGGCTGGTTTCTTGCTATTGAGTTGTTTGAGTTTCCTATACATTTTGGAGTTTAGCCTCTTATGCGATGTGTTGTTCCCAAATATTTTTTCCCATTGTGTATGTTGTCTCTTCACTCTGTTGATTGTCTTGTGTGCTGTGACAAAGCTTTTTTAGTTTGATGCAATCCTGTTTGTCTGTTTTTGTTTTTGTTGCATGTGCTTTTGGTGCTGTATCCAAAAAAAGATTGCCAAGACCAATGTCAAGAAGCTTTTCTCTATTTTTCTAATAGTTTTACATTTTTAGGTCCAACATTTAGTATTTAATCCATTTCAAGGTGATTTTTGTTTATGGAGTGAAATAAGAGTCCATTTTTGGTGTTCTGTATCTGGAGAACCAGTTTTCCCCAAACTATTAATAGAGAGACTGTCCTTAGTCCATTGTGTTTTCTTGGCACCTTTGTCAAGTCAATTGTCAATAGATGCATGGGTTTACTTCTTAGTTTTCTATCCTGATTCTTTGGTATATATGTCTGTTTTTATGCCAGTATCATGCTGTTTTGAAACTATAGCTTTGTAGTATATTTTGAAAGCAAGAAGTATGATGCATCCAACTTTTAAAAATTGAAGATTGATTGGTCAATTAGTAGTCCCCTGTGCTTCCATATTAATTTTAGGATTGGTTTTTCTACTTCTGTGAAATATGTCATTGGAATTTTGATAGGGATTACATTTAACATTCAGATCACTTTGGGCAGTATAGACTTTGTAACAGTATTCTTCCAGTCAGTGAACTTGGGATATATTTTCATTTATTTATGTCTTCAGTTTCTTTTACCAGTGTTATACAGATCTTTTACTTCCATGATTCAATATATTCCTAATTTTTTTTCTTTCTTTTTGGTGCTATTATAAATGGGATTGTTGTCTTTATTTATTTTTGGATAATTTGCTATCAGTTTATAGAAATGCAGCTGATTTTTGTATGTTAATGTTACATTTATTTTTCATTGAGATGTCATTAACATATAGCATTATAGTAGTTTTAGGTGTACAAATTAATGCTTTTATATATGCATATATTGTGAAATGATTATCGTAATAAGAATACACAGGGTTACAAATTTTTTTCCTTGAGATGAGTACTTTTAAGATTTACTTTCTTAGCAATTCTCAAATACACAATACAGCATTGTTAACTATGGTCGTCATGATGTAAATCACACCCCCCAGGATATATTTATCTTAAATCAAAAGTGTATATCTTTTGACCACTTTCATCCATTTTGCCCACTCCTCTGTCCTGTCACCCCCCACTTTCACCGCAGGCAATCATTCTGTTTTCTATATATTTGAGTTCAGGGTTTTTTTTAGATTTGACATATAGGTAAGATCATAATTACTTGTCTTTCTCTGTCTGACTAATTTTACTTAACATAATGCCCTCAAGGTCCATCCATGCTGTCACAAATGGTAGGGTTTTCTTCTTGTGTATGGGTGAATATTATTTCACTGTATTTACATACCACTTATTTTTCTTCTTTTTTAAGACTGGACCTGTGGCATACAGAAGTTCCTGGACTAAGGGCCAAATTGGAGCTGCAGCTGCTGGCCTACATCATAGCCACAGCAATGTCAGATTGGAGCCATGTGTGTGGCCTACACCACAGCTCACAGAAACACTGGCTCCTTAATGCACTGAACAGGACCAGTATGGATACTAGTCTGGTTCGTTACCACTGAGCTACACTGGGAATTCCCATACTACATTTTCCTTATCCATTTGTCATTGGTTGCTCAGGTCGTTTTCATGTCTTGACTATTGATGCTGCAACAAACATAAGGATGAAGATACATTTTCATGATAGTTGTTTCTTCAGATCAAAACCCAGAATCAGAATCACTGAATGGTATGGTAGTTATATTTTTAATATTTTGAGGAAACTTCTTAGTAGTTTCCACAGTGGTTGTACCAATTTACATTCCCACCAACAGTGTACAAAAATTTCCCTTTTCTCCACATCCACAGAGGTTATTTCTTGTCTTTTTGATTATAACCATTCTAACAGGTGTGGCATCATTTTTCATTATGGTTTCAATTTTGCATTTTTTTGTCTTTTTTTTTTTTTTTTGCCTTTTCTAGAGCCGCACTTGTGGCATATAGTGGTTCCCAGGCTAGGGGTCTAATTGGAGCTGTAGCTGCTGGCCTATGCCACAACCACAGCAACATGGGATCTGAGCTGCATCTGCAACCTACACCACAGCTCATAGCAATGCAGGATCGTTAACACACTTAGCAAGGCCAGGGATCAAACCTGCAACCTCATGTTTCCTAGTCAGATTCATTAACCACTGAGCCATGATGGGAACTCCTTAATTTGCATTTCTTGATGATCAGTGATGTTGAGCACATTTTTTATACTATAGTTGATTTATGATTTTCTGTTAATGAGCACATTTTTATGTACCTGTTAACCATCTGTATGTCTTTAAAAATGTCTTTTTGGATTCTCTGCCCAATTTTAAATCAGATTTTTTCTCGTTACCAAGCTGTATGAGTTATTTATATATTTTATTTTTTATTTATTTATTTTTATAACAATTTTATTTCAATTACAGGTGTACAAAGATCATCACAAGTCAATTTGATAGATTTTTGTATCCCAGACTCACAGTGCATCCCCCTCACCCCCAAGATTGTCTTATTTGAAAAACCAAGGTTTTCCCTTGTCTGTGAGTCATTGTCTGTTCTTCAAAGAAGTTCATTGTGTCTCTTTAGTTTCCACATGTAAGCGGTAGCATTGGGTGTTGCTAATCATGTGACTAGTTTCACTTTGTATGATAATTTCTAGGTCCATCCATGTTGCTATAAATGTTGTCATTTCATTCCTTTTAATGGCAGAGTAATATTCCACTGTGTGTATGTACCATATCTTCCCTATCCACTCCTCTGTCAGTGGGCATTTAGGTTGTTTCCATGACCTGGCTTCTTCCCTCTCTAGCTGCTATAGATGTAAAGTTAGGTTGTTTATGTGAGCTTTTTCTTGTTTCCTGAGATAGGCTTGTATTGCTATATACTTTCCTCTTAGAACTGCTTTTGCTGCATCCCAGAGGTTTTGGAGTGTCTTATCTTTGTTATCATTTGCTTCTAGGTATTTTTTTAATTTCCTCTTTGATTTCTTCAGTGATCCATTGGTTGGTTAGTAGCATGTTGTTTAGTCTCCACGTGTTTGTGTTTTTTGCCATTTTTTTCTTGTTGTTGATTTCCAGTCATATAGCATTGTGGTCAGAAGATGCTTGATATGATTTCAATTTTCTTAAAGTCACTGAGGCTTGATTTGTAGCCCAGGATGTGATCAATCTTAGAAAATGTTCCATGCGCACTTGAGAAGAATGTGTATTCTGTTGCTTTTGGATGGAATGTCCTATAAATATTTATTAAGTCCATCTGATTAATGCTTCATTCATGGCCTGTCTTTCCTTATTGATTTTCTGTCTGGATGATCTATCCATTGCTGTAAGTGGGGTGTTAAATTCCCCCACTATGATTGTGTTATTGTTGATTTCTCCTTTTAAGGTTGTTAGCAGTTGCCTTATATGTTGTGGTGATCCTATGTTGGGTGCATAGATATTTTAAATTGTTATATCTTCTCCTTGGATTGATCCTTTGATCATTATGTAGTGCCCTTCCTTGTCTCTTACAATATTCTTCATCTTAAAGTCTTATTTTGTCTGATAGGAGTATTGCTACTCTGGCTTTCTTTTGATTCCCATTTGCATGGAATATTTTTTTCTATCCTCTCACTTTCAATTTGTATGTGTCTCTAGAAGTGAAGTGGGTCTCTTGAAGACAGCATATATATGGGTCTTGTTTTAGTCTATGTCTTTTGGCTGGGGCATTCAGTCCATTAACATTTAAGGTAATTCTGATATATATGTTCTTATTGCCATTGTATTACTGTTTGGTTTTTGTTGCTCTTTTTTTTTTTTTTT
>PVHT020001751.1:9393761-9405238 GCA_004024745.2 Catagonus wagneri
TTTTTTTTTTTTACCCTGAAGTTTTGATATAGGAGTCTATATACAAATAAGATTGTTTTAAGTTGTTGGTTTCTTAATTGCACGTGCATCTCCAGTGACCTGCATTTGTGCTCTCTGCTCATGATTTCTGATTTTGGTAGTATAATTGTGCATGGATGATTTAGTATCTTTACTGTATATATGCCTTTCCTGGTGAGCCTTGTCATTCGTGGTGTTTTTGTTTATGGTTGTGGCCTTTTCTTTTCTGCCTAGAGAAGTTCCTTTAGGATTTGTTGTAAAGCTGGTTTAGTGTTGCAGAAATCTCTTAGCTTTTGCTTATCTATAAAGGTTTTGATCTCTCCTTCAAATCTGAATGAGAGCCTTGCAGGGTAAAGCAATCTTGGTTGGAAGTTTTTCCCTTTCATCACATTAAGTATACAATGCCATTCCCTTCTGGCCTGCAGAGTTTCAGCTGAAAAATCTGATAATCTTATTGGGGTTCCCTTGTACATCATTTGTTTATTTTCCCTAGCTGCTTTAAAAATTTTCTCTTTGTCTTTAGTTTTGGTCATTTTGATTAATATGTGTCCTGGGGTGTTCCTCCTTTGGTTTATTTTATATGGTACTCATTGCACTTCCTGAATTTGACTGAGTGGTTCCTTTCCCATATTAAGGAAGTTTTTGGCTATTATATCCTCGAATGTTTTTTCTGTCCCCTTCTCTCTCTCTTTTCCCTCTGGCACCCTTATAATACAGACGTTGTTGTGTTTAACATTATCCCAGTGTTCTCTGAGACTCAGCTCATTTCCTTTCAATATTTTATCTCTTTTCTCTTCTGCATTAGTGATTTCAACTAATCTGTCCTCCACCTCACTGATTCATTCTTCTGCCTCCTGTATTCTACTGTTGGCTGCTTCTAAGGAATTTTTTATTACAGTTATTGTATTTTGCATCTCTTCTTGTTTAATTTTTACAGATTGTATTTCTCTGCTCAGTGTTTCCTGTAAATTCTCAATCTTTGCCTCTAGTTTATTTCCAGTGCCTTGCATCATCTTCAGCATCAACAGTCTAAAGTCTCTTTCTGGGAGGCTGATAATCTCCTTATCACTGAGCTGTTTTTCTGGGCTTTGCTCTTTCTCCCTTATCTGAGTTCTAGTTTTCTGTCTTTTCATTTTCATAGGTTTTTGGTGTGGTGACCTTTTTGCCAACAATAGAGTTGTAGCCTCTCTTCCTTCAGGTGTTTGCCTCCCCTGTGACTAAAGTTGGTATGGAGAGGGCTTGCTGTAGGCTTCCCATTGGGAGGGACTGATGCCTGCCCTTTGGTAGGTGGGGTTGATTCTTATCCCTCTGATGGGTGGGGCTTTGTCTCTGGATGAGATTAGAGGCTGGCTGTGTGCCTGAGGGGTCTTTAGGCAGCCTGTTTACTGATGGGTGGGGCTGTGATCCCACCTAGATTATTGTTTGGCCTGGGGCTTCTCAGTGCTGATGTAAGGGACCAGATTTTCCCAGAAATGGCCACCTCCAGAGAAATGCAGGCTTCTGAATGTCCCCGAGAGCTTCACCTCCAATGCTCTTCCTCCACAAGCCACAGTCACCCCCGTTTTCCCAGGAGATCCTCCAAGAATTGCAGTCAGGCTCCACCCAGATTTCTATGGAGACTTTGCTTTTCCCTGGGACCCAGTGCACGTGAAAGTCTGTGTGTGCCTTTCAAGAATGGGGTCTCTGTTTCCCCCAGTCCTGTGGAGCTCCTGCACACAAGCTCCACTGGCCTTCAATGCCAGATGCTCCGGGGGCTCTTTCTCCATGTGCCAGATCCCCAGGCATGGGGTTTTGACCTGGGGCTCAGAACTCATTCCTGTAGCTGAGTCTCTGTGATGCAGTTACTTTCCAGTCTGTGGGGCTTCCCACCCGGGAGGTATGGGGTTGCTTCTATCATGTAATTGCCCCTCCTACCTCTTGATGTGGTCTCCTTTTTGTATTCTGGAGCAGGATATCTTTTCTTGAAGTTTCCAGTCCATTTAGTTGAATGCTGGCTTGGCATTCGGTTGTAGTTTTGTTGTTTTTTGGTAGAGAAGTTGAGCTCCAGTCCTTCTATGCCACACCTTAATCCAATCTCCTATATATTTTAAATATGAATGCTTTATCATATGATTCACATGTATTTTCCTCTATAGGTTATATTTCATTTTATTGATGGTTTCCTTTCTGTGCAGGAGCATTTTGGTTTGTTGTAGTCTTTCTTGTCAATTTTTGTTTGTGTTGCCTTTGCTTTGGTTTTCAAATCCAAAAAATCATTGTCAAGACTAATAATGTCAGGGTTCCTAGTTGGGTTTTTTTCCTCTGTGCCATGACGGGAACTCCTTCCTGATTTCATTCTTTTGCATGTGGCTGTCCAGTTTTCCCAGCATCATTTATTAAAGAGATTATCTTTTCCATTTTATACACTTGATTCATTTTTTGCAGATTAGTTGGATGTAAATGGATTTATTTCTAGGCCATCTTTTCTGTTCCATTGATCTGTGTGTCTGTTTTTATGGCCATAGCATACTGTTTTAATTACTGTAAACTTTGTAATATAGGATGAAATTAGGAAGTGTGATGCCTAGGGCTTTGTTCTTCCTCAAGATTGTTCTTGGTTTTAGGGGGTATTTTGAAGTTCCATAGAAATTTTAGACTTGTCTTTACTATTTCTGTGAAAAAAGCCATTGAAATGTGGATAAGCATTTCTTTGAATCTATAAATTGCTGTAGTGTGGACATTTTAATATTAATACTTTGCATTCATGTGCATGGATATCTTTCCATTTTTTATATCTTCTTCAGTTTCTTCATCAATGTCTTACAGTATTGTTTACAAGTATTTTACCTCCTTGCTTAAATTTATTCCCAGATAGTCCGTTATTTTAGGTGCAACTGTAAGTGGAATTGTTTCCTTAATTTATCTTTCTGATAGTTCATTATTAATGTATAGAATGAAACGTTTTTGAATACTGATTTTGTTTCTAGCAACTTTACTGAGTTTGTTTATTATATCTAACCGGGGGGTCTTAAGGTATTCTATACATAACATTATGTTATTTGCAAACAGAGACAGTTGAACTTTTCTTATTGATTTGAATGGCTTTTATTTCTTTTTTTGCCTAATTGTTCTGGCTAGGACTTTCAGTGCTATATTGAGTAAAAGCATAAGAATGGGCATTCTTGTCTTGTTCCTGATTTTAGAGAAAGCTTTCAGTTTTTCACCATTTGAGTATGATATTTGTTAGGGGCTTATCATGTGGTCTTTATTGCATTGATGCATGTTCCTTTTATACCCATTTTATTGAGTTTTTATCGTGTGTAGGCATTGAGTTTTGTCAAATGTTTTTTTCTATGTTGAGATAATTTTATGATTTCTATCATTTATCCTATTAATATGGTGTCACATTGAATTGCAAGTGTTGAACCATCTTTGCATCCCTGGGATAAATTTTTCTTTAAAATGATGTATTATCTCAGTATATTCTTGAATTCAGTTTGCTACTATTTGGTGAAGATTGTTGCATCTGTTTTCACCAGGATAATGGCATATAATTTTCTCTTTTTATAGTGTTCTTGTCTGGCTTTGGTATTAAGGTAATTGTAGCCTCATAGATATATTTGGAAATGTTCTTACCTCTTCAGATTTTTTTTTGGTAGAATTTGAAAGTATTTGTTATTTATTTTTCTGTCAATGTTTGGTAAAATTCACCAGTGGTCATTTTTTTTGGGGGGGGTGGCATGGTGATTTTTGTTTACTGATTCAGGCTGCGTACTCATTATTGGTCTGTTTGTATTTTCCATTTCTTCATGATTCACTCTTCTTAGCCTGTATATGTCTGGTAATTTGTATATTACTTCTAGGTTGTCCAATCTATTGGCATATAATTATTTATTGTGGTCTCTTAAGGTCCTTTGCATTTCTGTGGTATTAGTTGTAATATACTCCTTTTTGTTTGATATTTGAGTCCTCTCCTTTTTTTCTTAGTCTAGAAAATGATTTGTCTGTTTTGTTTCTCTTTTAAATTATTTTTCTAGTCTGTATTTTATTTCTTTAATTTTTGTAATTTCCTTCCTTTTACAAACTTTGGGCTTAGTTTTTTTCTGTTTGAGGTGTAAAGTTAAATTATAATTTGAGATTTATATACTTAATGTAAACATGTATTACTGTAAACTTCCATATTACACAGGTTTTGCTGCATCTTAGTTTTGTATGCTATATTTTCATTTTCATTTCAGATATTTAAAATTTCTCCTTTGATTTCTTTTTCAACTCATTGGCTATTTAAAAGTGTGTAGGTTAATTTCCATAATTTATGAATTTTCAGATTTTGCTTCTGTTTTTTCTAGTTTTATACTATTTTATCAGAAAATACACTTAAGATTTTAGTCTTAAATTTGTTAAGCCTTGTTTTGTGGCTTAACATATGCTCTGTACTGGAGAATATGTGCTTCATGAGATGTATGCTCTTTGTGTTAGATAGAATATTCGGTACTATGCCTGTTAGGTTCCTTTCATCTGGACTATGCCTGTTAGGTCCCTTTCATCTGTAATGCTTTTCAGGTCTGCAATTTCCCTATTGATTTTTCTCTCTAGATGAACTCTCCATTGTTGAAAGTGGGGGTATAAGAGTCTTATACTATTACTGTTTTGCTGTCATTTTCTCCCTTCAGTTCTGTTAATATTTGCTTTATATATTTAACTGCTCCAATGTTGGTGCATGTGTACTTGTAATTGTTATATTATCTTGATGAATTGACCACTTTATTATGTAGTAACTTTCTTTGCCTCTTTTTTACATTTTTTGATGGAAATTCTATTTTGTCTGATATAATTTGAGCCACACTTGTTTTTTATTTTGGTTACCATTTTCATAGAATGTCTTCTCTCATTCATTCAGTTTCAGTCTATTTGACCTTTCCCTTTCTTTTTAACCACTATAACTGGATATAGTTTGCTCTCCACCAGAACATTCCTTAAAGCAAATGCCATTGAATGTTTTAGGATTTGTGCTGTCATCTGGTTCCAGGGATTATCAGTGTCTTGTATATCACCTGGGTTGGGGTCCTCATTGTCATCTAGCAAGTGCAATACCCAGGCCCCAAATCCCATCTTACAGCCTGCTTTCTCAGAGCACATCTTGTAACCCTGTGTCAGTTGTACCCAACAGGGAGTAGACACTGGGATGATGTTAAGGAGCACAGATGTTTTATTGGAAAGTAGCATTTGTGAAAGGAAAAAGGAAGCAGATTGGCAGAAGGAAGTATCAGACCACAGTACATCTCAGACAAAGCTTCTGGCAGCATGATAGGGAGTTTCAGAGAAAATATTGTCTGTTGGTTATAAAATGGTTAGACCATTTCATCATAGTCTTTTTTTTTGGTTGGTTGACTCCAGGAAGAGTATGAGAGCTGAAAGATGGATAAGTGAAGGAGTAAACACCAGAAGACTGTCAGCTAACCATACTCCTCATAGCTGGGCAAAACATTCTTTCTTGAAGCAGGATGTGAACCATGAATATCTATACCCGCAGTTGTCAGTGCTGATCACTGCCTCCAGTTGTTGAAGCTGGATAGATTTCGATGATGTGGCCTGAAGCTTATGTTGGGAAAAGCAGCAAGCAGCACTTATTTTGTCCCTGGACCAGTCTGTTGTCTATAAAAGTGTACGTGGGTCTATAAATAAGAAATTTCTCTCTCCTGTTCTAAAAAGGAGATAGGCAAAATTGACAGAACTATGGGACTATATTCCAAAGCCAAAATAGCTTATTAGTGTTTAATTTGAGAGATAAGTGTTGAAATAGATTTTTATGGTAAACTTTTCCATCGAACTATAGGTTCTACCCAAAAACAGGATTTTATTTTGGGGAAAAAAACTGAAATTGAAGCATCAGAAAAAGTAGTTTTCCTAAAGAGTGAAAGTATTGAATATTACAATAAAAACAAAACAATATCCCAAACTTGTCCTTGATGTAGGTATAAATATATCTTGGTACTCTGTTCTTTGGTGATTTGTTTCTTTATTTATCAAAGCCAACATAATTTTTCAAGCACCAGTAAAATACTTCTTGGAGACAAATGTTCTCATATCTGCTGTTAAAGAGAAGGGAGTATTGGATCAAGAAGGCTCAGAAAGAACCCTTGGGAAAGAGTTTCACATCACATCTTAGGAAGGAAATTAAATGAGCCAGCCTGGCTTGCAAATGATCAGTCTGTTCTGAAGGCCTAGTGGAACTGTTTAAAATGGAAAGGTGATCAGAATCTCTTTCACACACCACTTCTTTTTTGCTCTCAGCTACTACGTATATATATCATTCTGAGGTTGGATTTTGCCCTCAGATCATTTCCCTGTTGGGGTTAACCTTCAGGACCAACCTATACCAATGGTAAAAGCAGAGGCCAATAAAAGAGGAGCAGCAGGAGGAGAACAGCATATCCAATCACACACTGAAAACAGTTTGGGATAGGGGTTATAATCTGAGAGGCACAGATTTGCTTTGTTGGCTAATTTTCTTCCAAGTCTCATTATAGGGGCAGAGAAGACAGAACATGGGTGCAATTGACATGGATCTAATATGTCTTCTCAGATTATCTCAGCCATGATCAGCTTTCAGAACCTCTTCTTCTACCTCAAGTGCTGCTTAGCCTGATCCTAGGCAGGTGTGATTTCTCCCTTGAGATTTTCCTAAATAGGTTCTACCTGATAAGCAACTTTCCATGGCATGTGCCAAAGAAGTAGTAAACATGGCAATGATTCATTCTCCCAGGCCTCTTCCTTTATTTTTTACCTTGAGGCCAAGGATGTGTTCCTTCAAAAGAAATTCTCAGGCTCTATTTTTAGAGAATCCAGGATAAGCCAGTAAGATTCATCTAAAGTAGGTTTCATCAATTAGATAAGGAAAAAGGACCATTGAAATGGGTTAGAGAAGTTTTAGGTTATCAGTTGTGAGACTCAAGTCACATTCCCAAGATAATTGAGCAAATAGTTTGAATATTGTTGAACAGGGAGAAAACAGTGATCGATAGTAGAAGGTAGGCATTGAAAAGCACTAATTGCTGGAAGGCAGACATCTACCCTGAGGTGGTGGGATCCTTAAGGCTGGTAAATACTTTTAGCCTTGGATACATGAATTGTGTTCTAATTTTGGGTGAAGTGCCAGGTCCCAAGTATATATGGATGAGCCTCCCTAAAATAATAGTAGCTAGCACCCCCAGTGATCCTTCCCTCCTGATGTTTGTAATTTTGTGTAGTTAATCCTTCTCCGTGTTGCACCAGGGTTGGTCTTTGTGATCAACTGGGTATGGAAAGTGATTATGTTGTAAAATATATTGTGCCCTAATCTTGATTTCTTTCCTTTGCTTCCCTTTTCTCTCTGTTAGATTACTAGCTGGGGGCAAGTCAGTTGCTATGTTGTGGGCAGCCTTATGGAGAAATCCACAACTCAGATTTCTTGATAATAACCAAGTTAGTGAGCTTGGAAGAAAATCATTCTGCTGTCTCAGTCATGCCTTCAGAGCTCTAAAGCCCTGGTTCAGCTTGACTGCAAACCCATGGGAGATCCTGAGCCAGAACCATCTAGCTAAAGCACTCTTGGATTCATGACCTTGGAGATAATACATTTTAAAAATTGTGTTATGCTACTAAGTTTTAGAGAATTGTTATGCAGCAGTAGAAAATTAGTACAGTGCTTGACCCACTGAACAGATGGTTCTTCCCTCCCCTTTTAACATGGAAGTATGCTTCAACCATCGGAAAATTCTTCCTGTTGAGACCCATTCTGCCAGTGATCTCTGTACCAAAAATTCCAGATAAGTAAACTATCTGTAAGAAAATCTTCTCAAAGTGGCTGAGGAGCTTCTAAGCATTGAGAAAACAACTGTAAAATTCATTTGCAGTTTGCCTTTCAGCCAAGTAGTTACAATCCACTTCAGAATCTGTGCTCCATGGATACCAAATGAAGGCAGATGTTCCTCTTATTTTCTTCTTTCCCACAGAGATACGATAAAGGCTTGTGGCAGGAATTGTGACCTTGAGTACAGTTAGCATTTGTGACCATTAATCTTTCTCACTGATTTCAGGTAGCTTGGGTAGCTCTGCAGGGGTGAGTCTTTAAAAAGGCAAACTGGGAGTTCCTGTTGTGGCTCAGCAGTTAATGAATCCGACTAGGAACCATGAGGTTGTGGGTTCGATCCCTGGCCTTGCTCAGTGGGTAAAGGATCCGGCATTGCCTTGAGCTGTGGTGTAGGTTGCAGACACTCTCGGTTCCCGCGTTGCTTTGTCTCTGGCATAAGCTGGCAGCTACAGCTCCTGTTAGACCCCTAGCCTGGGAACCTCCATATGCCATGAGTGTGGCCCTAGAAAAGAAAAAAATAAAAATAAAAATAAAAAAATAAAAAGGCAAACTGGCTGGCTGTCATGTGCACCACAGATAAGGTATCAGCTCTGAAGGTGAGCAAGAGCATGAAGTTATAGGTTAATTCTACATGAATGAGGGTGTTGGTGATAGTTTTGTATTGCTGCATACCAAATTAGTACAAACTTAGTAGCTTCAAGCAGTACAGATTTATTTTAGAGTTTCTATGGGTCAGGTGTCCAGGTGTAGGATCTAAAATAAGATGTTGACAAGGTCTGTAATTTCATCTGAGGCTTGGGCTCATCTTCCAAGCTCACTGGTGTTAACCAGGATTCAGTTGTAGGACTGTAGCCTTCAGTTCCTAGAAGCTGCTTAGCTGTTATATGGCCCTCTCCATAACATGGCAGTTTGCTCCTGCACAGCCGGAAAGAGAACATCTCTGCTGCTGAAAATCACTAAGTCTTCTCTTACCTCTAGATCTTGTAAAGGTCTCACACTGATTAGGGCAAACCAATTTGGGCTTAGCTCCCTTTTAATTAACCCCAAACCAACTTATTAGGGATTTACATCTATTATATCCTTTCATCTATGTCATGTAAGGCAACCTGACTATGGGAATGGACTTCCATCACATTTATAATTTCTACCCGCAACCAGTGCAAGGGGATTATACAGGGTAGGTATGCATGGGTTGTGAATCTTGGGGGGCATCTAAGAATCCTGATTGTCACAGCGTTCCTGTCAGTATCTTCAGGTAAACGTAACTTGTGACTTCATTTTAAGTTCTGCCTCTGATATCCACAATATTTTGTCCGTTATTTGATAAAAGGAAACAGGTTTCTAAGGTGGCCTCTTTATCCCATAAGACCAAGATGTGAGAAAATCTTTAGAGGGGAAGTAAGTAGAATCCATTACAAGAAGTTTTGACTTGCCACTTAACCTCTTTCATGCATTAGGAGTATGATATTTAGAGCTTTCTTGGAGTGGGCCTGGGTTGTGTATTTTGGTCTGGAACTTTGCATCTCTAATTGAACAATATGATTTGACTCCAACCTATACTATGACTGATGCTAAACTCAGAGGAACAGTTCATTCTCTGTGGTCAGTGGCTGTGCCTAAATAGGCATTAACCTTTGCTCTGTAGAGGACTCAGGAGAAATACTGATACCCTGTGCAATGTATGGGCCCATCAGGGGTTTACTCCTGTGGAAGAAGAAAAGTTACCATATGTCATGCTGAGCACACACTCCTGAAAGTAGATGGCCCACTAGGATTCTACAGAATGTCTTTGCTGCTAATGCTGTCTATGATTCTGCCACAGCAACTTTTTTAACTCATAGGGTTATAGGTAAAATACCAATGACACCCCTCTGGTACAGCCAAGAGGTTGATTCAAACTTAGGTCTGGTGTCATTAAACCCAGGAGCCAACCATTGCTATGGAGGGGGAGATAACCCAACTAGTTAATATGTTAAAATTAAGTGGAATCTTTATTTGATAAAATGGGATCCCATGGGCCTTCTTCCCTCAGTAAAAATGTTAATATGGTACAACGTAAATTAAAACAGGTTTTAAGTATTGAAATATATTATTGAATATCCTTTTAGAGAAGTGATTATCATTATTTCTTATCCATTAAAATTAATTTTTCTACTGAGATATAACTGACGTAAAACATTGTGTAAGTTTAAGGTATACAACATGTGGATTTGATACATTGATATATTGCAGTATGATTGGCACTGTGATGTTATCTAACACCTCTGTTACATAACATAATTATGTTTTTTTATGATAGGAAAAATTAAGTTCTAGTTCTTAGCAACTTTGAAGTTTATGCTGTAGGATTGTTATCTATAATCATTATGCTATGCATTGAATCTCCAGGATTTATTTATGTACTGTACTTAAACAACATCTGCTAATTCCCCACCCCCTAGTCTCTGATAACCACCATTCTAGTGTCTCTTCTATAAGTCTGAATTTTTATTTTCTGCATGTAAGTGATAGCTGACAGTATTTGTCTTTGGTCTTATTTCATTTGGTATAATGTTCCCAAAATTCTCAAATATTGTTGCAAATGATAGAATTTCCTTCTTTCTCGGGGTTGAACAATATTCCTGTGTGTGTGTGTGTGTGTGTGTGTGAGAGAGCGTGAGTGTGTGCATCTGTATGAGAGAGAGAGAGATTTCCTTTATCCATTCATTTCATTGATCTGTTGATGACACTTAGGTTCTTTTCAACATCTTGGCTATTGTGAGTAATTCATATCAGATATGAATGGGAGTGCAGGTATCTCTTGGATATCCTGTTTTCATTTCCTTGGGATATACACCCAGGAATGGAATTGCTGGATCATATGGTAATTCTAAATTTAATTTTTTTGGGAGCATCCATAATGTTATTCATAGTGGCTGAACAAATTTACATTCTTACCAGCAGTGTACAAATTTTCCCTATTCTCTACATCCTCACAACACTTGTTATCTCTCCTTTGTTCGATAGAGCCATTCTAACAGGTGTGAAGTAATATATTATTATAGTTTAAATTTGCATTTCCCTGATGATTAGTGATGGTAAGCATCTTTTCATGTACCTGTTGGCTATTTTATGTCTTTTTTGTTAAATCTATTCAGTTCCTCTTGCCATTATTAAGTTATATTTTTTTGTTATTGAGTGGTATAAAGTTTATATGTTTTTTGTATTTTAACTCCTTGCCTGATAATGTGATTTGCAGTTTTTTTCTCTATATGTCACCTTTTCATTTTTGGAAAGTTTATTTTGCTACATGTAAGCTTTATTTTTTCTCTTAATGGATTTTATTTCAATTATTGGTGTACATAAATCATCACAAGTCAATTTTACAGATTTTGTATCCCAAACACCCAGTGCATCCCCCCACCCCCCCAGATTGTCTTATTTGAAAAACCAAGGTTTTCCAAAGTCTGTGAGTCATTGTCTGTTCTGTAAGAAGGTTCATTGTGTCTTTTTAGTTTCCACATGTAAGCAGTAGCATTGGGTGTTGCTGTCTAATTGTCTGACTGGTTTCACTTTGCATGATAATTTCTAAGTCCATCCATGTTGCTATAAATGTTGGTAATTCGTTCCTTTTAATGGCTGAGTAACA
>PVHT020001751.1:9410773-9432914 GCA_004024745.2 Catagonus wagneri
TATGTCTTTTGGCTGGGGCATTCAGTCCATTAACATTTAAGGTAATTATTGATATATATGTCCTTATTGCCATTGTATTAACTGTTTGGGGTTTTTGTTGCTCTTTTTTTCTTCCCTTATTCTCTTGTTGTCTCCTCTCACAAGATGGCTATCTTTAATGTTGTATTTGAGTTGATTTTTCTTATTTGCTTGTGTATCAGTTGTAGATTTTTGGTTTGCAGTTAACCTGAAGTTTTGATATAGGAGTCTATATATAACTGAGATTGTATTAAGTTGTTGGTTTCTTAATTGCACGTGCTTCTCCAGTGACCTGCATTTGTGCTCTCTTCTCATGATTACTGTTTTGGGTAGCATAATTGTGCCTGTATGATTTAGTATCTTTACTGTATATATGCCTTTATTGGTGGGCCTTATCATTTGTGGTGTTTTTGATTCTGGTTGTGGCCTTTTCTTTTCTGCCTAGAGAAGTTCCTTTAGGATTTGTTGTAAATCTGGTTTAGTGTTGCAGAAATCTCTTAGCTTTTGCTTATGTGTAAAGGTTTTGATCTCTCCTTCAAATCTGAATGAGAGCCTTGTTGGATAAAGTAATCTTGGTTGGAAGTTTTTCCCTTTCATCACATTTAGTATATCATGCCACTCCCTTCTGGCCCGTAGGGTTTCAGCTGAAAAATCTGCTGATAACCTTTTGGGGTTCCCTTGAATGTCATTTGTTTCTTTTCCCTAGCTGCTTTCAAAATTTTCTCTTTGTCTTTAGTTTTGGTCATTTTGATTAATATGTGTCTCGGGGTGTTCCACCTTGGGTTTATTTTATGTGGTACTCGTTGTGCTTCCTGGATTTGAGTGAGTGGTTCCTTTCCCATATTAGGGAAGTTTTCGGCTATAATCTCCTCAAATATTTTTTCTGTCCCCTTCTCTCTCTCTTCTCCCTCTGGCACCCCTATAATACGGATGTTGGTGCGTTTAACATTATCCCAGAGTTCTCTGGGACTCTGCTCATTTCCTTTCAATCTTTTATCTCTTTTCTCGTCTGCATTAGTGATTTCAACTAATCTGTCCTCCACCTCACTGATTCGTTCTTCTGCATCCTGTATTCTACTGTTGGCTGCTTCTAAGGAATTTTTTATTTCAGTTATTGCATTTTGCATCTCTTCTTGTTTAATTTTTACAGCTTGTATTTCTTTGCTCAGTGTTTCCTGTAAATTATCAATCTTTGCCTCCAGTCTATTTCCAATGCCTTGCATCATCTTCAGCATCAACAGTCTAAAGTCCCTTTCTGGGAGGCTGATAATCTCCTCATCACTAAGCTGTTTTTCTGGGCTTTGCTCTTTCTCCCTTATCTGAGTTCTAGTTTTCTGTCTTTTAATTTTTATAGGTTTTTGGTGTGGTTACCTTTGAGTCAACAATAGAGTTGTAGCCTCTCTTAGTTCAGGTGTTTGCCTCCCCTGTGGCTAAAGCTGGTATGGAGGGGGCTTGCTGTAGGCTTCCTGATGGGAGGGAGTGATACCTGCTCATTGGTAGGTGGGGTTGATTCCTAGCCCTCTGATGGATGGGGCTTTGTCTCTGGATGAGATTAGAGGCTGGTTGTGTGCCTGAGGGGTCATTAGGCAGCCTGTTTACTGATGGGTGGGGCTGAGATCCCACGTGAATTGTTGTTTGGTCTGGGGCTTCTCAGCGCTGATGGGATGGACCATATTTTCCCAGATATGGCCACCTCCAGAGAAATGCAGGCTGATGAATGTCCCCAAGAGCTTCACCTACAATGTCCTTCCCCCACAACAAGGCACAGTCACCCCTGTTTTCCCAGGAGATCCTCCAGGAATTGCAGTCAGGTTCCACCTAGATTCCTCTGGAGACTGCTTTGCCCTGGGACCCAGTGCAGGTGAAAGTCTGTATGTGTCTTTCAAGAGTGGGGTCTCTGTTTCCCCCAGTACTGTGGAGCTCCTGCACACAAGCTCCGCTGGCCTTCAATGCCAGATGCCCCGGGGCCTCTTTCTCCCTGTGCCCGATCCCCAGGCGTGGGGTTTTGACGTAAGGCTCATAACTCTCATTCCTGTAGCTGAGTCTCTGTGATGCAGTTACTTTCCAGTCTGTGGGGCTTCCCACCCGGGAAGTATGGGGTTGCTTCTATCGCGTAATCACCCCTCCTACCTCTTGATGTGGTCTCTGCTGTGTCTTCTGGAGCAGAGTATCTTTTTTGGAAGTTTCCAGTCCATTTGGATGAAGGTTGCTCGGCATTTGGTTGCAGTTTTGCTGTTATTTGGGAGAGAAGTGGAGCTCCAGTCCTTCTATTCCACCATCTTAATCCAATCTACATGTAAGCTTTTTAATTTGATATAATCTATTTTGTTTGTTCTTGCTTTTGTTGCCTTTGGTTTTGGTGTCAGATCTAAAAAGGTCATGGCCAAGACTGCTGCCAAGGAGCTTCTTTCCTATGATTTCTTCTAGGAGTTTTATGGTACTAGATCTTATGTTTAAATCTTTGATGCATTTCAAGTTAATTTCTGAGAGTGGTGTAGAATAGGGGTCCAATTTCATTTTTCTACATATGGTTATCCAATTTTCCCATCAGCACTTGTTGAAGAGTTTCTTTTCCACATGGAGTGTTATTGGTTCCCTTGTCAAATATTAATTACCTATAAATGTGAGGGGTTATTTCTGGGCTCTATTCTATCCCATTGGTCTTTGCGTTTATTTTTATGCCACCACCGTGTTATTTTAATCACCATACCTTTGGTATTAGAGTAATGAAGTCAGGAAGTGTGATGCCTCTGACTTTATTGTTCTTCTTCATGATTGTTTTGGCTATGAGGGGTCTTTGGTGCCATACAAGTTTGAGGACCACTTTTTCTATTTCTGTGAAAAAAATAACATTGAAACTTTGATTAAGAGGCCTTTGAATCTCTGGGTGGCTTTGGGTAGTATGGACATTTTAACAGTTAGAAGTCTTCTGATTCATGGATACATGCTATATTTACATTTATTTCTCTCCCTCATTTTCTTTCATTGGAGTTTTATCTTCATTGTGCAGATCTTGAATTATTTGATTATATTTTTAAGTACATTATTATTATTAGACACGCCCATGGTATGCAAAATTCCTTGGTCAGGGATCAGACTCGAACCATAGCAGTGAAAATGCTGAATCCTTAATTGTTAGGTCACCAGGGAACTCCCAGTATTTTATTAGTTTTGATGCTGTTGTGAATTGGATAATTCTATTTCTTTTTTAAAGTTTACATTGTTAACATATTGATACAGAAATGACTTATGTCTGTTTATATATCTTCAAATTACTGAATTCCCAAAGTTTTGTGATTGAGTCTTGAGGATTTTCTGTTTATAAGACTATATCATCTGTGAATAACATTGTACTTCTTCCCTTCTAATTTGGACAGATTTTATTTATTTATTTATATTTTTGACACCTTTTTTTTTTTTTTTTTTTTTTGGCCATGGTGTGCAGTGGCTTAATGTGGGATCTTAGTTTCCAGACCAGGAATCAAACCCAGGCTGCAGTGGTAAAAGGGCAGGGTCCTAACCACTAAAACATTAAGGATCCCCTGGATGCTTTTTATTTCTTTGTCTTGCTTAGTTGTTCTATTTAGGACTATCACTACTATGCTGAGTAGGAATGGTGAGAAAGGGCACCCTTATTGTGTTCTTGTGTTCCTGATCTAGTGTGAAAACCTTTGAAATTTTTACTTTGGAACACATGCTACCTTGGGTTTGTCATATATGGCCTTCATCATGTTGAATATATTATTTCTATTGAGAATTTTTACTATACATGGATGTTATATTTTGAAAAATGTTTTCCTGCATTTATTGTGATGATAACATATTTATCTTTTGCTTTAAATGTGGTATATGACATTCATTGATATGCATATATGTTGAACTATTCTTGCATCCTGGACATAAATTCCACTTGATCATGTTGTATAATCCTTAATGTGTTGTTGAATTTGGTTAATATTTTATTGAGAATTTTTGCACATATATTTTTCAGGGATATTGATTCACAGTTATCTCATAGTATCCTTACATGGCTTTAGTATTAGAGTAGTGCCGAAAAATGAATTAGGAAGTGATCCCTGTTTATTTTTGTAATCGTTTGAGAATTAGCATTAATTCTTGAAGTGTTTTATACAATGCCAGTGAAGCCATCTGGTTCTAGAATTTGCTCTGCTGGGATGTTTTTGATTACTGATTCAATCTCTTTACTCATTATTGGTCTGTTCATATTTTATAGTTCTTCCTAATTCAGACTTCATAGGTTGTATATTTCTGATAATTTATCTATTTCTTCTAGGTCATCCAATTGGTTAGCATGTAATTATTCATTGTGGTCTTTGATAAACTTGTATTTCTGTCATATCAGTTGTAATGTCTACGCTTTTATGTCCTACATATTTATTTGAATTTTCTTTTTTCTTAGTCTAGCTAAAGTTTTATCATTTTTATCTTTTTCAAAAACCATTTCTTAATTTTAATGATTTTTATATTTTTTTGATCTTCATTTCTGATCTTTGTTATTTTCTTCCTTCTGCTAACTTTGTGCTTAGTTCTTCTTCCTTGAGGTGTTAAGTTTAGGTTGTTTGAGAGCTTTTGTTTTCTTAATTTGTGCATTTATGGCTGTAATGAAGCATCCCATAGATTGCCCTATGTTATGTTTCAATTTTCATTTGTTTCAATACATTATTAGTTTCTTACTTGACCCATTGGTTGTTCAGGAGTGCATTGTTTAATTTCCACATATTTGTTGATTTTCCAGTTGCCTTTTGCATTTTTAGTTTCATACCATTGTGATTGGAAATGATAGTTGGCATGATTTCAACCTTAAATTTGCTAAGACTTATTTTATATCTTAATTGTTCTGGATAATGTTTTGTGTGTACTTAAGAAGAATGTATATTCTGACTCTGTTGGGTAAAATGTTCTATAAATGTCTGTTAGGTCAATTTAGTTTAACGTATGGTTAAAGTCCAACATTTACTCTTTTGATTTTATGTCTGGATGACATATCCATTGCTGCAAGTTCCTTTTTATTATTGTATTGTTGTCTATTTCTCCCTGCAGATATTTTTAATACGTGCTTAATGCATTTAGGTGCTCTGATGTTGGGTGTGTATAGATTTATGATTGTTACATCTTTTAATGAATTGATCCCTTTATCATCACATAATGACTTCTTTGTCTTTTATTATTGCTTTTGACTTAAAGTATTTTGTCTGATCTATATATAGCTAACACTACTTCTTTTTATTTTCACTTACAAGGAATATCTTTATCTATCCCTTCACTTTAAACCTATATATATCCTTAAAGCTCAGGTAAATCATTTGTAATCATCATAGCTAGGATTTATTTTTTATCCACCCAATTATTTTATGTCTTCTGTTGGGGGAATTCAAGACATTTACACCTAAGAGTTATTACTGATATGTGAGGACTTAATAATGCCATTGTATTAACTGTTTCTGGTTGTTTTGTATTTTCATTGTTTCTTTGCCCACCTGTTTCTGCCTACCTTTGTAAATTCATGGTTTTCCATATGGTGTACTCTTTTCTCCCTTTCTTTATCTTTAGTGTATCTACTCTAGGTTTTTGCTTGAAGTTATTGTGAGGCTTGTATAAGACATCTCATAGATAAAACAGTCCATTTTAAGCTGATAGCAGCTTAACCTCAATTGCCTTCAAAATTGTTTACCCTTTACTCCTGCCTTTCATATTTTTGATGTCACTATTGACCTCTTTTTATATTGTGTGTTTGTTAACAAATTATAATGGCTATAAGTTTTAATTCTCTTCCTTTGACATTTGTATTGTAGTTACATGGTTAATACACCATCCTGTTAGAGAATCAGAATTGTCTCAATCTGACTGTATATTTACCTTTACCAGTGTATTTTACAGTTTTATAGGCTTTTATGACCCAGTGTTACTTCATTTCAGCTTGGTAGCATTTCTTGAAAAGTAGGTCTAGCATTGATTAACTTCGACACTTGTTTGCCTAGAAAAAGTCTTCGTTTCTCCTTCAAAACTGGAAGATAGGAAGTGCCTATTGTGGTGCAGTGGAAGCAAATCCAACTTGTATCCATGAGGGTGTGGGTTCAATCCTTGGCCTCATTCAGAGGGTCGAGGACCTGGCATTGCCTTGAGCTGTGGTGTAGGTGACAAATGCAGCTTGGATCCTGAATTGCTGTGGCTATGGCATAGACTAGCAACTGTAGCTGTGATTTGACCCCTACTCTTGGAACTTCCATGTATTGTGGGTGTGGCCCTAAAAAGCACAAGAAAAAAAAAGGAAAAAAAACCCTGGAAGATAAGTTTGCTGGATAGAGTATTCTTGGCAGGCAGTGTTGTTTTTGTTAACACTTTGAATATGTCATTCTGTCTGTTCTGTAGGGTTTCTGCTGAGAAAGCCACTGATGGTTTTGTGGGGGTTCTTTGTAGGTACAATAGTTTTTTTTTCCCTATCTGCTTTTATAGTTCTTACTTTGTCTTTGACTTTTGACAGTTTTATTACAATGTGTCTTGGAGAAAGTTTTTATTTTATTTTTTTATTGAGATAACAGGGTGATCTATTACCATCATGAACTTGGGTGTCCAAAACTTTCCCAAGATTTGGGAAGTTCTCATCTATTTCTTAAGCTTTCTGCCCCCTTTTCCCTCTCTTCCTCTTCTTAATTCCAATTATTATAATATTTGTTCCTTTGATGAAATCCCATACATCATGTGGCTTTCTTTTCTCTTCTATTCTTGTTTCCCTGTTCTCCTTGAACTGGGTTATTTCAAAATTCCTGTCTTCCAATTCATCTAGTCCATGTTCTATTTACTCTATAGTGCATTTTTCATATCATTCATTGACTTCTTCAGCTATAGAATTTCTGCATGGTCCTTTTTAAACTATATTCTATCTCTTTGGAAAATATCTCATTTTGAACCTGATTTTTTTTCTGTAAGTTTATTGAATTGTCTAAATTTGCTTATGGCTCATAGAGTTTATTCAGAACAGTTATTTTCAATTCATTTTCAGCTAGCCCACAAAATTTCATTCATTTGAGCTTGGTTATTAGAAAGTTACTATCTTTTGGTGATGACATATTTCCTTGATTTTTTTTGTATTCTTTGTAGTTTTGTATTGCTGCTTTCACATTTGAAGTGGCAAACACCTTCTTAAATCATTGCTACTTAGCTTCAGATGGGCTGTTCTATTAGCGCTATTATTATCTTTTTTATTTTGTATGAGTACACCTATTCCTCTCTTGATTTTTCTTGTAGAAGAATTCTTAAGCTTTTATGTCTTCTCTGGTTCTTACAATTGGCCAGGCTAGCTCCTGGAAGCCTCCCATTTGTTTTCCCTGAATATAGCACTACAGTTGAATTTTGTTGTTTTGCCCTTGCATGTAGAACTTGGCCTGTTTTCTCAGTGTGTTCCTTGTCTACCAGAGCTTGCTCTTACTCTATACAGTAAAGCTGCAGAGTGGGTGAGGTGTGGGTTTAGCACTCGGTGTGTTGGGGGTACCTGCAGATTGGTATAGGAACTCCTAGAGGCTCAAGGTGGACTTCTTGCTGAGTGCATTTAACAAAAACTAAGTCCTTTGAATGCCTGTGATAGTTTTAGTTGCCTCTCATGATTGATCTTTTCCCAGCAATGGAGGCTATGCCTCAGTATTCTAGGTGCTGTTGGAGAAAAATCAGTTTCTCTAGATGTATCCCAACCACTGAGGTAGCTAGGTACTCAATCTCCTGTTCCCCTGAGAGATTGCTCCTGCCTGATATTTAATCCCCATCCAAGTGTTACCTTGACAGTCAAATAGCTGGTAAAGGTCTTCTTTATTTGTCTGCAATGTTTGGATGTCTTGTCTGCATCCAAACTTTTTTTCCTCTAATGACAAGATGTGGTTATTAATCTTGGGTGACTATGAGGTGGCTGTGGTGTGCAGTGGCTCTTAGTAGCATCTCAGTTCCCAGACCATAGACTGAATGCAGGGCACAGTGTGGGGCCCTGGTGAGAACACTGAATCCTAACCATGAGACCTGAGAGGCCAGGGGACTTAATGTAGGTACCTCATCCCTTTCTCTTGGGAGAAAAAAATCAAAGAGACTGAGTAGTGAGTAGTAAAGTGTTTATTAGAAGAGAAGATACATATAGGGAAAGCACTTGGGCTGAGAGAGTGACAGAGAATCAAAGAGACATGGAGTTACCTGCTTTGGGAGTTGTAAAAATTACTTATATTGGAGGGGGATAGTTCTTCTCTGATCATCTTGCTTTGTCTGGCCTTGAGTCCATTACTTGTTCTGACTCAGGGCCCTCCTTTGTGTGCATGTACATTTTTTAGCCAAGATGTATTCAGGCACCAATATTTCTGGAAGTTGACAAGATGCTCTATGGTCTGGTACCCCCTCTCTTCTCTTGCCCTGGGGAATCTTTCTGTGCATGTGTAGTCTGGAAGGTTTCCTTGATCTCAAGAATGAGAAATGGTTGTCTCTTTATCTTTCATCCAAGCAGGACTCAGCTCCTCCTTGTTCCTGCCATAATCTTTAAGTATCTCTCCACAGGGGACAGATTCTAGTTGCTCAGCCTGGGAACGTCTATCTCCTTCCTCACAAGCTCCCCTTTGGAAGACTGCACTACTGGAATTTCTTGTCTGTGGGTTTATGCTCAAGGAAGCACTTTATAGGTGTTTCTCTGATGATGACAAAAGTAGTTGGGGGAAGTTCACTGCTCCACTGATTCTCCAGACTGTACTGAGGTCTGTCTGCCTATTACTGGATTGAAAGGTGAATGAAACTCCTTCTGGGTCCTTGTGTAGCATGTTGTGCTGGATCCCAGAACTCCTACAGACACCTACAAAAGGTGCTTTCTCTTGTGGATGGATATATAATTCTTGATTTAAAAAGGGGACCCAAAGGAGCAATGATTTATGACACCATAATGCTGAGGGCTGTCTCTATAGCTTCTCCATTTAACAGTTCAGTTTGTCCTGTTCTTAAACTTGGAAAGAATAAATCACATCTCACAGTGGATTACTACAACCTTAATGTCAGAACTATCCATTAAAGTCTCTATATCCAGTATTATTCAATTACTGATTCCATCCAATCTGGTAAATAGCTTCATTGTCACAGATTTGGCTAATAGGCTTTATTCAATGTCTATTTCAGCAGACTAAGTTGCATGTTGCTTTCACCTTTTAAGGGACAAATAAATAACTGTACCTGTCTCCCCATCGAGGACTTCAGCAGCTTTGCCATAGCATACAGTCTTTGTAGGCAAGATCTTAACCATTTAATGTTCAACTTTCTCATGAGCATAGGTACATACTGTACAATACACTAAGACACCCTCACCTAAGAATTTATTTGATCCTCTCATTTAGGACACACAAATCATCATAGAACAGCTCAAAAAATGGAATTGCCCATTTGCCCACATATATTGTGAAGTCCTAACTTCTCAGTTAAATTCCTGATAATTATTTGTCAAGTTGAGGACCCCTCCATCCTTAAGACTGTCAAGAAACAACTATTGACCTTCTCAGCATCCACAACTTTAAAACAAGCTCTACATCTTCTATCCTTTTTTTGGTTTGGAAGGCAACATACTCCTCATTTACAACTTTTCTTTAAGCCAATTTATACTGTTAACCACAAATTTGGTTCATCTAGAATAAGGCCCCATATAACAAAAGCCTCTGGAATCTATCTAATTTAGAGCACAACTGATATTTCCCAAGAGACTCCAGCATAGTAAACGTATTAGCCTCTCCTCATGCTTCCTGGATTCTCTGGACCACCCATGATGGCCATAAACTGTCCATGGATTTCTGATACAAGTCAGTGTATTCATTGTCCCCATACTTTCTTAAAGTGGCAGTTGGTGATTGTATGCTGGCAGTTGGTGATTGAAAATGGAGAATTTCACAGGCCCTGAGCCCATGGCCCTCTGTGCTCAGCTTCTCATTATGCCTTGAGTCAGGGGAGTAGCGCCCTGTAAGGGTAGCATTGACACTGAAGACTTCTTGCTAAAATGTAAATGGCATCTATAATATAAAGCCAAACCTGTACCCACCAGAATGGCAGCCTACCTGTCTTGAGTCCTTTGCCAATTGTCACAGTAATGAGGACATCTCTCTTGCAGACCCCTTGGATACTTGGGTAGTTCCCTGGGATCAACCGAGTGAATGGAACAGGGAGTTCATACACTTTAGAGATGACAGTGCTACCATCATGTGTGATGTCGCTCACTGTTCAGTTGCTGCTTTTTACCCCTCAACTGGAACATCTCTGACAAAGAATAGGACCTAAGGGTCATCACATTGGCTGAACTTCAGGCTGTTATATTTCACTAGAAATGCTGGCTAACAGTCAGCCCCGTCTGTACATTTTATAGGTTCTTTGGCCATTGCCAATGGCCAAGCCATCTGTCTGACCAATGGCAGTAACATCAATTCCTTATCCATGGTTCCCGCCTTGGGATAAAAAGCTGGAAATATCTTGCCTAAAAGATGCCCACAGTATAAATCAAGCTTGTATATTTCTGTACACAAAAGCCCCAATACAAGTTTTCACCCAAACATTTCTTACTCTTTATTTCTTAACATTTTCCTTAATGTTCTGTATAACACCAGTATATTACTGATAGTGACCAAGGAGCACACTTTACTTCCCCAAAATCCAATGCTGGGCTTTTGAACAAGGTAGTAATAGGAATTTCATCTCTTTTACTGGCCTCAATCTACAAAGTCTCATAAAATGCCAGTAATGGCTTAAATTCAAATTCAATTAATTGAAGCATGGTACATTTCAGTCATCAAACATCAGGGTAAATTGTAACCGAGTCTGATTTCATTTATGATTTTTGACTATTCACAGCTTTCAAACCTCATCACCTACCCCTCCCCTCTGCCCCACATCCAGGCAAGCCATTAAGATAATCCACCAACCCCCTCCTTTAGTGTTAGTAGGAAATTCAAAGCACACACGTCACAGCCTGAGCATGGAAACCCTCCCATCTAACCCAGTGTAACCCAAACCAGTCTCATTATGTAACACACTTTTTCATACCTTCTTAATCTCAACTTGAAAACCAGATTTTGGGTGATGCTGGGGTCCATTTCTGCTCTGAAGATTGCCTACAATGATTCTCAGCCAACAGTCCAACTGCTTAGGTCACTAGGACATAAATAAACCATGAGCCCTAGAAAACTTAACACAAAGGAAGGGATGGTCTTTTTTCCAAATCCTTTGAGGTTTTATAAATCCTATGATTTAACCCAACAAAAAATATCTTTTTGGCACTCTGACTTCCCAACAAAGTACTAGAGAAAATTTTACCAGAAAACTTCAGTCATTGAAAATTATTTTAGAGCTGTTTTTGATATTCTAATACAGGCAATTCAGACTATGTGAAGCCCTAGGAGGTGAAATGTACTAAATCCTGGGATTAGACAGTTGTGGAAGCCTGTTGAATATGAATGAGCAACTAGCTGATGTGCCAGATATCTTACCTAATTGTCCTATCTATTTCCACCATGGTTCATTTGAGATGTTGAAAATGATTCTCAGAGATTCTTGGCAGCATCATGGCAAGAATAGCAGGTGTTACTGTATCACTATGTGTGGTACTCACCCTTGGGCTAAGGGCTGACCCAAGATAATGCTTTAAAGTAATGTCAAGGAGTAACACAGGTTCCGTTTTTTTTTTTTTTAACCCAGTTAGCTTCATGGAAACAGGGCAGTGCGTTGCTGCATCAAGTTGGTGCCCTTATCTCCTGCATGGTTAGTATAAAAACTGGCAGAAACAAAATACACTCACACAAGCACACATCAGCATTTTGTTCCCGCTGCTTCCCCATCTGCAGCAGTAGTTTATCAAAAGCCAGAGATTTAAGCATCATCCCAGTGTCCTAGTAGAATATACTTTTCTAGAATATGCATACTTTAATTAGGTTGTGAAAAACAAAGCAAGGGATATTGAGTATTCAAAGAGAAGAGCAGGCCCATCTTTAGGAAATGTCACCTCAAAGACATGATACCATACTTTTATAGAAATACCGATTCCTCTACCAGGACATACTCATATAGGAATTTTATGGAGCTTTTCATAAGGGATATCCAGCTTTCAATTTCTTCAAACTTTTTCTTTATAAAATTGTGTAAGTGCCTTATCCATATAGGTTCAGTCTTGGATAAATTCTTTACCTAATTTACAAACTGACCTTAACTATATCATGAGAAATTTTACATTAAATATGTTTAAATATTATTGTTAAATGCCTATCTCTGGCTAGAGTGTTTTTTGATTCCATGATCAGGTTCTGTCACTTATTGTATAGCCTTTGTTGTAGGTGTTCCTTAATTGAATGAGATTTAAAATCATCTTTACAGATTAGGGTAGCAGGGGAGCTGTTATTGCAGCCCAGACATGGCCCAACAAAGGCATGGCTGCTGCTGCACTTCAGGCCTCAGATACACAAAGGATTTTAGTCTGGTGAGTTTCCAGATGGTTGGTGCCTGCTTTGAATGGGGGAAATAGTGAATCCTCTATTTTGTGGAAGTTTTGTGTACCACTTTCTAACTTGTGGCTGTACTAAACCCAGTTTTTAGTCCTTCCAGTATTTACCTACCCCTTGGGCTTTGGCACATGCTCATTAGGACAACTGGGAGCCACTGTGCTTAGGAGCCTTTCTGCTCCTTTCATCTCCTCTTTGATCTTTTCAGCCATGAGCTGTCTCAGCCTCCTTCAGAATTAGGGCTGGGATTTGGCACACCTTCCTTTGCACCTCATTTGTGGGAGCCACAGAGGCTCAAGCATCTAGATCCAACTCAACTGGATCCATAAAGGCCATGACTCCTCACACCATGTCTGGACTGAAAGCAGCATAACATTGATGGGGTGTGGAATCTAGCTTCTATGGTGGTTTCTCAGAGTAGCTGGGGAACAACATGTAGCACAGTGCAGTCATTATGCCCTAGGATGAACTTCATTAGAGGAAGGAAAGGAGTGTGGTTTATCGATTGTCTTTCCTCTGTCTCTAGTTTGTCACTCAGAGGTTCATTCGAGGCAAGGTGGTTTGTTCCACATGGTCTGTCTGGGAGATTTACCATTGCACTCAACAAATGGCTCAGCTTTATTATGAAATTTTTGTCATTTTGGTAATATCCTCCCTTTTATGTGATTTCTTTGCTTGTCTATTCAAATTACTTGTGCTGCAACAGAATTACACCTTTTATCTCATGAGAATTTGAACCAGCTCCCATCTCTTCATAGCGAGAAAAGAGTCTAAAACCTGGTAATTATGTTTCAAAGTGATGGATAGAGAAAAATAAAAGCAATCTGTGAATGCATAGCTACCAATTCATTGCTTAAAACTAGAAAGGCCCAAATCATTGAATTCCTTGAATTCTTTGACCCTCTGATCTTCTGCCTTTGGAGGTTTCTGTTCTTCCTGAGATCCCTTAAGAACCTGATTAAGTTTTGAAACGGTCAGTACCTAGTCTATTTTTCTATCTGACACTGCTCCTGGAATGGATTATATCTGAGTACTCAAACGCATCCTGTAAACCATCCTCTTAGGATGCCAACAAATTATTACTATAATTTACCATGAATCCAGGAGGACATGAGTGCAGGCTCTATAAAAGTGGATTTAATGGTGCCGCCCAAGTTGGAGGAAGGTGCTGAGGATAGCTCCCATTACATTCAACAAAACTCACACATTTTCACCTGACTAATAAAATTCAATAGGGTTTAGTGGTCTTCTTGTCTACTCCAATTCTAACTTCTCATTGTTGGGCTTTGCTAGAGATTAGGTCAGGGTAAATGGAGTCTCCTTCATGAAATATTCTAATGAATGAGAAATTAGGCTACCTTGGGAATTCTATTTACTCCATGTCAATTTTCCAGGTTTGCTGAATTTCTTTCTACAAGAAAGTCCCAGAAAGGAATCTAAAGAAAGAAAATAACAATAAGAGGTAGAGGGAAGAAGGGTGTTAATAGATGTAAGCTTCCTGAGCACTACAACTTTTCTGTCTTTTCATGGAGACAATTTTCATTCACTTAAGGAAAGGACTTATGTTGGGAATCAGGCTGAAAGGGTTTGGCATGACTTAGGACTGGAGATGCCACCATGTAAAACAAATCTTTCTGTGGAATTGATTGTGCTGGCTTGTTTACATCACTTAAGGTATTCCCATAGGTCAGAGGCTGTTTGTCTGACTTGTAGATCAGCTATGGTTATGGGAATACCTAGTAAGATATATGTTGTGGATGCTATGATGTACCATCCAAATCCCACTACAGGAACAAGACACTTGTTATCCTAGTGGCAGGGAGTATTGTGGGAAGATGGTCAGCCCTCACCTCTCAGCTGATGGTAGCGGTCTCAGCTAAAGAGGCCACCATCCTCCTTTCCTGGGTTGGCTGTTTTCCAGTGGCTCAGCAGTGTGGGAGTATGAAGTCTTGGATTTCTCGTTCCAGTTCAGGAAAGCTTTGAATCATCCCATGTTCAGAAAGCCTCACAGTTTCAGCCAAAATATTGTTGTGATGGCATTTCTGGTCAGCTTCTGTCTCTACCCATCCTGTTCCTTCCTTCCCACAGACATTGATCTCAAGGGCAAGCATACCAATCATCGTTACAGGTTATATTCCCCGGGAAGCTAACCATAAGGTGACATTGAACTTGTGAGTCCATTTTAGAGGATTGGGAGTTGGGGTGTCTCCAAGATCACAATGTTTTTGTAAGATACAAGCCTGTTTATAACCTACTAATCCCTGGGAAGTCCATGGGCATATGGAATAAATTTCCTTTCACTGTGGCTCTAGCTCCCCTTTGACCAGCAAAGGAAACAGACTACCTCATGTCTTTGGAATGGAACTGACACATTTCCCCAGATAATCTCATTGGCTTTCATATATTTCTCATACGAAACTCTTTTCTGCTGTGGCCCCACCCATGTTAGTCCCTAAATTTCCACCAACATGGAGACTAGAAGAAAATCTAGCTCCACACCAACTGTAATGAGAGCATGGGTTGAGGTCCTTTCAACCCCAAGCCATCCTTTACTTGATGAAGTTGAATGGTGGCACACAGAAATAGAAACAGTGCATGGCTCTGCTAGCAAACATTTCTATCCTGAGGGAAACTCTAGGAGGAATCAGCTATGGATAGTTGAGTTAGTCTTTTGCCCTTTGACCCAGATTTTGGGACAGTGTGTGTTTAAAGCCTATATCTTGAATATTTTCTTCTGGCCAAGCAGAGTTCTTCATCTCTGAGATCCTAATCCACCTGTGAATATTTCACCTTGGGATCATGAGAGCAGGCTGGGTTCTTTTCAGTCACCCTTGGGAAAATGAATCAACTGTGAGGCAGGAAGGCTTTTGTCTATAAGAAGACCCAGACCTTTGGGACAAAGTCAAGTTCTATTGGCTTGTGAGGAAGGAGGTGGTTAATTGGCTTCCTTGTTTAAGAGTCTAAATAAAAGAGGGAGTGTAAAAGTAATTACACTGGAGGGATGAGGTAGTCTTTGATATGGGAATGTAGAACTAGGATGAACTCTGTCATTTTGGAGGTCATGATGTGTCTCACCAATTACTTGAAGTAGAAATGAAATGACTGTATCTTAAGAAAAATAATCATTTCCTGTCAATTGAAAAGCATGAGCTGTTTTTTGGCAAGATAGTGGAGGAGTAAGAGGTTGTGCTCATCTTCTCCCACAAACGCATCAAAAAAAAGTCTACATGTAAAACAACTTGCACAGAACATCAGCTGAATGCTGGCAGAACTTAAACCTCCAAAAAGGGCAAGAAGCTCTTGACATAACTGGATAGAAGCAAAAAAAAAAAAAAAAAAAAAAAAGAGAGAGAAAAGGAATCAGGATAGGACTAGCATTCCTGAGAGGGAGTCATGAAGGAGAAAAGGAACCCACATCTTGGGAAGCCACCTAACTGACGGAAAGATCAGCCAAGATGGAGGGATCTCAAAATCGCTGAGTAAAGTACAGCAGCTGGACAGAGAACGGCAAAGCAGAAAAAGCAGCACAGATCATATGATCTAGTGGCCAGCAAACTACAGCCTGATATGCTTGGGCAGGGGCTGAGTGCTGAGACTTAGGCTGCAGAAGTCAATCCTGGGGAGAGGACTGGGGTTGGACGTGTAGAGACAGCCTAAAGGGCTAAGGAGCAGTGGGCCACAGGCAGGGGAGTGGTACCCTATGGGCTGGGGGAGTGGAATGCCATGGTGGTGGGAACCTGGGAGATGGTGGGGAACTGTAAGAGAGGCAAGGTGCCATTGTTGGAGAGGGTGAGAGGAGGAGGGATGGACTGCCATAGGAAACTCCCTGTACCTAAGCATGCATGTGCACATGCCCATGGACTTTGGGGGAGGGGGGAGGGTCTGGCACAGGCTATGTGTGGTGGGAAGTCACTTGCTAGTCTATGGGAGACTGGGCAGCTCTGGGGCAGGTTGTAGGCAGTGATAAACCTGTTGCTTGTTTACGGGAGACTGGGCACTTCTTGTTCAGGCCACTGGTGGCTAGGCATCTATTGTGTGGGCTAGGATATCAGGTGGCTAAATGCAACATGGTGCCTACCAAGCACCATACACTGTTGCTCTCACTCCCCTGGGAACATACCTGCTCTGCAGCTGCCACTGCCAAATGTTCTGGGTAGACCCAGAGACTTGGTCACTGTCCCTTCCCAAGACCTTACAACTAGGAGCAACTGGTGCACCACCTCCTGTGTGGGCTAAGTGAAGCACAGTGCTTCTTGTGTGGTCTGCAGGTGAAAGGGGCAAACCACTGCAGTTATCTCTGACTCCAGAGGTGGGCGTGGCCCAGTGCCATGGGGAGATACCTGAACAAAGATCAATTGTAGCCCCAACCACCTAAGAGGGCACTACAGAGAAGGACATTGCAACAGAGCACCACCTGTTGTTGCTCTCGCTCCCTGGGAGCACACCCACCCTCCCATCCTGCTGCTGCCATTGCCAAGACCTCTGGGCAGTGCCCAAACATTTAATCACTGTTCCTTCCCAGGAACCTGCAACTAGGAGCAGTTTGTGCAGCATCTCCTATGGGGGTTAAACAGAATGAGGTGCTTTTGCATGGTCTACGAGAGGTGGGGGCAAAGCAGTTATCTCTGGCTCCAGAGGTGGGAGCGACCTGCCATCTCTAGGGGTCCTAGAACAGGCACCACTTGCAGCCCCAATCACCTCAAGGGAACCACAGAGGAGGGCATTATGACTGAACACCACCTGTTGGTGCTCTCGCACCCCTGGGAACACACCGGCCCTGCTGCTGCCACTGCTGAATGCTCCAGGCAGTACCCACATGCCTGATCTGTCACTTCCTAGGATCCTGCAACTAGGAGCAGCCTGTGCAGCACATCCTGTGTGGGCTAAGTCCATTCATGGACTACTAGTGGCAAGGGCAAAACACTGTGGTTATCACTGACTCCAGTGGTCTGCTACCACTAGGGGTCCCTGAACAGGCATGACCTGCAGTTCCAGTCACCTCAGAGAAGGGCATTGCAATTGAACACTAGCTGTTCTTGCTCTCACTATCCTGGGAACTCATGTACCCTGCTGCTGCTGCTACTGCCAAATGCTCTGGTCACCTTGTAGATCTCCCTAGAGCTTATTACCACTTCCAAGGGCCCTGCAACTAGGAGTAGCCTCTTCCATCTTCTTGCTGATCCTTGCTGCTGTTAAGTGGCCAGCGATCAGGCACTGAATGCTGGCCTTACCCATTGCCTCCTTCTCCCTGAAAACACATGAGCATCCTGGGGATAACAGCCTTCTCACACCAGAGAAAGAGACAGCAAACATTCAAACTCCAACACCAAAGATAAATAGTAACTCCCTCCAAAAATACAAAGGGGTGCTCGTGCGTAGAAGTAGCCTTACAAGATTACAGTTTGGCTTCTCCAAACTCAGAGAAAAAGAAAAAACATAAGCAAGATGAAGAAGTTCAGGAAACATTCCCAGTAAAAGCAATAGGAGAATTCACCTAAAGCAGTCCACAGTGAAACAGACCTCTGCAGTCTGACAATGAGTGCAAAAGGGAGATAGCCTTAATTCTTTCAGTATTTTCACTATCAAGGAATTAGAGGATATGAATAGTAATACAGATTCCTTTAGAAAGGAAGTATAGAATAAGAGGAGGAGCCAAGAAAAACTAGAAAATTCATTTGCAGAGATGCAAACTGAACTAAAGACAATGCAGAGCAGAATGAATAATGCAGAGGAACAAATTAGTGATGTGGAAGGTAGAATTATGGAAGTCATCCAATCAGGACAGCAGACAGAAAATGGAGTGAAAAAACATGAAAGCAATACAAGATATCTATGGGATAATATAAAGAGGGCCAATCTATGCATAATAGGAATTCCAGAAGGAGAAGAAAATGAAAAGGGGATTGAATATATATTTGAAGAAATGATGTCTGAAAACGTTCCAAATCTAAAAGAAACTGATAGGAAGATACAGGAAGCACAGAGGGATCCAAGCAGTTGAACCCAAACAGTCCCACACCAAGACATATTATAAAAATGGCAGAAGTTATATAAAGAGAGGATCCTAAAGGCAGCAAGAGAAAAGCAAAATGTTCATTATAAGGGAACCCCATAAGGTTGTCAGTTGATTTCTCTACAGAAACACTACAGGCCAGAATGGAGGGGCAAGATATATTTAATGTGCTGAAAGGAAAAAAATTGCAACCTAGAATACTCTATCCAGCAAGAATATCATTTAAAATAGAAGTGAAAATAAATAATTTCTCCAAACCAAAGCTAAAAGAGTACAGGAATACTAAACCCATTCTAAAAGAAATACTGAAAGGGCTTCTCTAAATAAAGAAGTAAGAAGAATTAGGATGGAGGAAACCACAATTGGAAAGCAGTCACTTAAATAAGCCAGCATACAGATCTAAACATAAAGATGCTAAAAAAAAAGACATCAAAATCATACAATTTACAGAGGGAAAGTAAGAAAATATAGATTTTTTTTTTCATTTTGATGATGTGTTTGAGCCTATATGACTATCAGGCTAAAGCAACAGATATAGGAAGGGGTTAACATACTTAAAACACAGTGCAACCACAAATCAAAACAAAACATTACATTCATAAAAACTGAAAAGTACTCAAGCGTAAAATAATTGGAAACCATCGAACCAAAAAAAAAATAAAGAGAAACATAGAATCAAATGAAAAACAAGGTTTAAAATGGCAATAAATACGTATCTATTAATAATCACCTTAAACGTCAAAGGACTGAATGCTCCAATCAAAAGGCAGAGTGGCAGATTGGGTAACAAAACAAAAACCTTCAATTTGCTGTCTACAAGAGACTCACCTTTGGGCAAAGGACACATATCGATTGAAAATGAGGGGATGGGAAAAGATATTTCATGCAAAAGGATGAGACAGGAAAGCAGGAATTGCAATCCTTATATCAGACAAAATAGGCTTTAAAATTAAATCCATAAAGAAAGACAAAGAAGGACACTATTTAATGGTTAAAGGATCCATTCAAGAAGAGGATAGTACAATCATTCATACACATGCCCCTAGTTTAGGAGCACCCAAATACTTACAAGTACTAACAGGTGTAAAAGGAGAAATTGATGTGAATACAATCATAGTAGGACACTTTAACAGCACACTCACACCAATGGACAGATCCTATACACAGAAAATAAGGCAACAGAGATCCTAAATGACACAATAGAAAAGTTAATCAAGATTTTTAGGACATTACATCCAAAAAAATCAGATACTATATTCTTCTTAAGTGCACATGGAACACTGTCAAGGATTGATCATATACTGGGCCACAAAGCTCACCTCAACAAATTTAAGAGTATAGAAATTATTCCAAGTATCTTTTCTGACCACAAAGGTATGAAACTAGAAATCAGCCACAGGAAAAAAATGAGAAAAAAACTTACTACAGGGAGACTAAACAGCATGCTACTAAAAAAAAAAATGAGTCAATGAGGAAATGAAAAAGAAATTAAAAAATACCTTGAGACAAATAATGAAGAAACAACCACTCAAAATCTGTCGGATCCCACAAAAGCAGTGCTCAGAGGGAAATTCATAGCAATATAGGCTTTCCTCAAAAAAAGAAGAAAAATGTCAAGTTGACAAATAATCCACCACTTAAATGAATTATTAAAAAACAGACAAAACATAAAGTCAGCATAAGGAAGGGGAATGATAAAGATCAGAGAGGAAATCAATAATGGTTTCATAAAAAATAGAAAAAAATCAAACTAAGATCTGGTTCTTCAAAAAAGTTAAAAAAAATTGACAAACATCTGCCTAGACTCACCAAGAAGAGGAGAGAAAAAACTCAAAATAAGAAATGAAAAACTGATTAAGATGGTGGAATAGAAGGACTGGAGCTCAACTTCTCTACCAAAAAACAACAAAAACTACAAGCAAATGCCGAGCAGCATTCAACCAAATGGACTGTAACCTTCCAGAAAAGATATTCTACTTCAGAAGACAAAGAGGAGACCACATCAAGAGGTAGGAGGGGCGATTATGTGATAGAAGCAACCCCATACCTCCTGGGTGGGAAGTCCCACAGACTGGAAAGTAACTGCAGCACAGAGACTCAGCTACAGGACTGAGAGTTCTGAGCCCCATGTCAAAACCCTAAACCTGGGGATCTGGCACAGGGAGAAAGAGCCCCCGGAGCATCTGGCATTGAAGGCCAGCGGGGCTTGAGTGCAGGAGCTCCACAGGACTGGGGGAAACAGAGACCCCATCCTTGAAAGGCACACACAGACTTTCACATGCACTGGGTCCCAGGGCAAAGCAGTCTCCATAGGAATCTGGGTGGAACCTGACTGCAATTCTTGGAGGATCTCCTGGGAAAATGGGTGACTGTGGGTTGTTGTGGAGGAAGGGCATTGGAAGCTGAGATCTCGGGAACATTCATCAGCCTACCTTTCTCTGGAGGTGGCCATTTCTGGGAAAATCTGGTCCCTCCCATCAGCACTGAGAAGCCCCAGGCCAAACAATAATCCAGGTGGGATCACAGCCCCACCCCATCAGTAAACAGGCTGCCTAAAGACCCCTCAGGCACACAGCCAGCCTCTAATCTCATCCAGAGACAAAGCCCCACCCATCAGAGGGATAAGAACCAACCCCACCTACTAGTGGGCAGGTATCACTCCCTCCCATCGGGAAGCCTACAGCAAGCCCCCTCCATACCAACTTCAGCCACAAGTGAGGCAAATGCCAGAACTAAGAGAGGCTACAACTCTATTGTTGCCAAAAAAGTCACCACACCAAAAAGCTATAAAAATGAAGAGACAGAAAACTATAACTCAGATAAGGGAGAAAGAGCAAAGCCCAGAAAAACAGCTCAGTAATGAGGAGATTATCAGCCTCCCAGAAAGAGACTTTAGACTGTTGATGCTGAAGATGATGCAAGGCATTGGAAATAGATGGAGGCAATACAGGAAACACTGAGCAAAGAAATACAAGATGTAAAAGTTAAACTAGAAGAGATGCAAAATACAATAACTGAAATAAAAAATTCATTAGAAGCAGTCAACAGTAGAATACAGGAGGCAGAAGAACGAATCAGTGAGGTAGAGGACAGATTAGTGGAAATCACTAAGGCGGAAGAGAAAAGAGATAAAATATTGAAAGGAAATGAGCTGAGTCTCAGAGAACTCTGGGTTAATGTTAAATGCACCAATATCCATATTATAGGGGTGCCAGAGGGAGGAGAGAGAGAGAAGGGGACAGAAAAAATATTTGAAGAGATAATAGCCGAAAACTTCCCTAATATGGGAAAGGAACCACTCACTCAAATCCAGGAAGCGCAACAAGTACCATATAAAATAAACACAAGGAGGAACACCCCGAGACACATATTAATCAAAATGACCAAAATTAAAGAGAAAATTTTGAAAGCAGCTAGGGAAAAGAAACAAATGACATACAAGGGAACCCCAATAAAGTTATCAGCAGATTTTTCATCTGAAACTCTGCAGGCCAGAAGGGAGTGTCATGATATACTTAATGTGATGAAAGGGAAAAACTTCCAACCAAGATTGCTTTACCCTGCAAGGCTCTCATTCAGATTTGAAGGAGAGATCAAAACCTTTACA
>PVHT020001751.1:9433014-9504850 GCA_004024745.2 Catagonus wagneri
TTAATAGATACTTATAGGACATTTCATCCAAAAGCAACAGAATACACATTCTTCTCAAGTGTGCATGGAACATTCTCTAAGATTGATCACATCCTGGGCTACAAATCAAGCCTCAGTAACTTTACAAAAATTGAAATTATATCAAGCATCTTCTCTGACCACAATGCTATATGACTGGAAATCCACAACAAGAAAAAAATGGCAAAAAATACAAACACGTGGAGACTAAACAACACTCTACTAAACAACCAGTGGATCACTGAAGAAATCCAAAAGGAAATTAAAAAATACCTGGAAGCAAATGACAACAAAGATAAGACACTCCATAACCTCTGGGATGCAGCAAAAGCAGTTCTAACAGGAAAGCATATAGCAATACAAGCCTACCTCAGGAAACAAGAAAACCTCACATAAACAACCTAACTTTACATTTAAAGCAGCTAGAGAGGGAAGAAACCAGGTCATGGAAACAACCTAAATGCCCACTGACAGAGGAGTGGATAGGGAAGATATGGTACATACACACAATGGAGTATTACTGACATTAAAAAGAACAAAATAACGGTATTTGCAGCAACATGGATGGACCTAGAAATTATCATCTGAAGTGAAACCAGTCAGACAATTAGACAGCAACACCCAATGCTACTGCTTATATGTGTAAGCTAAAGAGACACAATGAACTTCTTTGAAGAGCAGACAATGACTCACACAGATTTTGGAAAACCTTGGTTTTTCAAGTGGGACAATCTGGGGGATGGGGGGATGTACTGTGGGTTTGGGACACAAAATCTATCACATTGACTTGCGATGATCTATGTACACCTATAACTGAAATAAAATTCATTGTTATTAAAAAATAAAAAAATGAAAAAGGAGAAGTCACAATGGATACTACAAAATTACAAAAACCATGAGAGTATAGTATGAACAATTGCATGCCAACAAATTGACAACTTAGAAATGGACAACTTTCTAGAGACTTTACAGCCTACCAAAACTGAATCAAGAAATACATCAAGTGAACAAACTGATCACTAGAAATGAAATTGAATATGTAATAAAAACACTCCCCACAAATAGAAGTCTAGGACCAGATGGCTTCACAGGTGAATTCTACCAAATGTACAAACAGGAACTTACAGCCATCCTCCTTAAAATTTTTGATAAGGTTGAAGAAGGAACACTCCCAAAGACATTCTATGCTGCCAATATCACCCTGCTTCCAAAACCAAAGATACCACCAAAAAAGAAAACTCTAGGTCAATATCTTTGAAGAATATAGACACAGCTATTCTCAAGATAATTTTAGCCAACCAAATCCAACAATGTATAAAAAAGATCATACATCATGACCCGGTGGGATTCATCTCAGGTTCACAAGAATGGTTCAATGTACGCAAATCAATCGACACCATTCACCACATTAACAAAAAAAAAAGTCAAAAACCACATGATCATCTCAATAGATGCAGAAAAAGCATTTGACAAAGTCCAGCATATATTCATGATAAACTCTTACCAAACTGGGTATAGAGGTAACATACCTTAACATAATAAAAGCCATTTATGACAAACCCACAGCAAATACAACACTCAATGGAGAAAAGCTGAAAGCCTTCCCACTAAAATATGGAGTAAGACAAAGATGCCCCCTCTCACCACTGTTATTCAACATAGTACTGGAAGTCCTAGCCACGGCAATTAGACAAACAAAAGAAATAAAAAGCATCCAAATAGGAAATGAAGAGGTAAAACTGTCACTGTATGCATATGACATGATACTATATATAGAAAACTGTAAGGACTTAACCCAAAAACCATTGGAGATGATCAGCAAATTCAGCAAAGTAGCAGGATATAAGATTAACATTCAGAAATCAGTTGCATTTCTGTATACTAATAATGAAATATTAGAAAAGGGATACAAAATGCAATACCTTTTAAAATTGAACCCCCAAAAATCAAATACCTGGGAATAAACATGACCAAGGAGATGAAAGACTTATATACTGAGAACTATAAAGCATTAATCATGGAAATTAAAGAAGATGCAAAGAAATGGAAAGATATTCCATGCCCATGGATTGGAAAAATTAGTATTGTAAAAATGGCCATACAACTCAAAGCAATCTACAGATTCAATGCAATCCCTATCAAATTACCCATGACATTTTTTTTAACAGAACTAGAACAAACAATCCATAAATTTATATGGAACTGTAAAAGACCCATTATTGACAAAGCAATCCTGAGGAACAAAAACCAAGCAAGAGGCAGAACGCTCCCACACTGTGGGCAATATTACAGAACCACAGTAATCAAGACAGTGTGGTACTGGCACCAAAACAGACATACAGACCAATGGAACAGAATAGAGAACACAGAAATAAACTAGACACCTATGGTCAATTAGTCTTTGACAAAGCAGTCAAGAACATAAAATGGGAAAAAGACAGTCTTTTCAGCAAGTATTTCTGGGAAACCTGGACAGCTGCATGCAAATCAATGAAACTAGAACACACTCTCACACCATGCACAAAAATAAACTCAAAAAGGCTTAAAGACTTAAATATAAGACAAGACACCACCAAACTCCTGGAAGAGAACATAGGCAAAACATTCTCTGACATCAACCTAAGAAATGTTTTCTCAAGTCAGTCTCCCAAAGGAACAGAAATAAAAGCAAAAATAAACCAATGAGACCTAATCAAACTGATAAGATTTTGCACAGCAAAGGAAACCTTAAAAAAAAATCAACAAAAAGACAGCTTATAGAATGGGAGAAAATAGTTTCAAATGATGCAATTGACAAGGGCTTAATCTCTAAAATACAGGAACAACATACACAACTCAACAGCAAAAAAGCCAACAATGCAATGGAAAAGTGGGCAAAAGACCTGAACAGGCATTTCTCCAAAGAAGATATACAGATGCCAACAAGCACATGAAAAAATGTTCAACATCAATATTTATTAGAAAATGCAAGTCAAAACTACCAGCAATAGCACCTCATACCAGTCAGAATGGCCATCATAAATAATTCCACAAACGACAAATGCTGGAGGGGGTGTGGAAAAAAGGGAACCCTTCTGCACTGTTGGTGGGAATGTAAGCTGGTACCACCACTATGGAAAACAGTATGGAAGTACCTTAGAAAGCTATACATAGAACTACCATATGATCCAGAATTCCCATTCTTGGGCATATATCCGGACAACACTTTCCTTGAAAAGCACACATGCACATACATTTTCATTGCAGCACTATTCACATTAGCTGAGATACGGAAAAAACCCAAATGTCCATTAATAGATGATTGGATTAGGAAGATGTATATATACACAATGGAGTACTACTCAGCCATAAAAAAGAACAAAATAATGCCATTTGCAGCAACATGGATGGAACTAGAGACTCTCATACTGAGTGAAGTTAAGTCAGAAAGACAAATACCATATCATTTATATCTGGAATCTAATATAGGGCACAAATGAACCTTTTCACAGAAAAGAAAATTATGGACATGGAGAACATACTTGTGTTTGCCAAGGGGGAGGGGTAGGGAGTAGGATGGATTGGGAACCTGGGGTTAATAGATGCAGACCATTGCCTTTGGAACGGATAAGCAATGAGATTGTGCTGTGTAGCACTGGGAACTATGTCTAGTCACTTATGATGGAGCATGATAATGTGAGAAAAAAGAATCTATACATGTATATGTAATTGGGTCACCATGCTGTACAGTAGAAAATTGACAGATCACTGTAAGCAGATATAATAAAAGAAATAAAAATCATTATATATATATATATATATTATTTTTAACAGAAAAGCACAAGCTAGAGATCTGACCAAACCAGTAGTAATGAGCTCCTCCTTCCAACAGCCTGTGTCTGCAGCTCTCATTCAGAGAGCTGCCCTCTGCTAGTGCCTAGAATGCAGGCTCATAAACTCATATATACCTGGGAGTCAAATCCCTCACCCCTATAAAGGGCTTTGCTTAGTCAGTTATTCCTCAGTATTTGCCATAATCTGGAGCAAGTTACCTGGGCTTGCATGGCCCTGCAACCATCAGTGTTCCCTGAGTTGACTTTTTCCCTGTCTTTGATCTGCGATCCCATTTCCTTGGACTGTTTTCTCACTGGAGCGTTTTCTTAGGAAGTCATATGCACACAAATTCTTGTCTTAGGGTCTGCTTCTGGGAAACTTGGGAGAAGTCTTAGGTACTATAGGTTCAAAAGCAAAAAACATTTTTGAAAAAGTTTTAGAATTTCCTATGCAAACATTATGAAATTCAGTAGGGTTATGTGTCCGCTGGTAACTTGGAAACTTAAACCATCACCACAAATACAGGATGGAGAGTAATTTATTATGCAAGCCATAATAAATACTTCTGAGTATTACTCCAAGCTGAATGTAAATAGACAAAATTTGTAATCCTATAAAATACTAACCCTAGGATCTAAAATAATAACTCTGGGTTATGTTCAGTGAAATCAGATGAGACTCCTTATGAGGTCATACAATGTAGGGGCTCTTTAAAAATAGCTTAAGGTGAATCTAGAGACATACCAGAAAAGAAGGGACAGGGCTTGTTTTAGATGTTAATTAAGAAGGATTGGGATACAAAGGAGCCACCTTTCTTTTTGTCATTTCGCCATAGCTGGCCTTGGAGGTAATGGCACACCAGGGAGCATGGGGTTTGTCTTCCTCAGTGACTGCACAGGGGCAGGAGGCATTGTAGAAGTGTTAGAGGGCTGGCTCACCACAGGATGAGGCTACACTATAAAAATAAAAAAAACCCAAAAAACAGAGAACTGGGCAAATAAAACTTTATACAAAGACTGTTCAAAACTGCATTCTCACCACATACTTTACAGAGAAACTTGATCATGTCCGTTAAGACAGCTGCTATTTCCCCAAGGTACGCTGTGGGATGATGGCCGCCAGTAACCTATCTCATTGACTCTTCGCTTACTTCATTTTTCTTTTTTCCTTCACTTTTATTGCCCTGGCCTTGGACCTTCCTGAAGATGTCATCAGTTAAGGATTAATCTCTGACTCCAGCTCTGCTTTCTACAGGAGGCAGGATAAGACATTTATTGATTATTTTCTTGGAGGCAATCAAAAGATAGTGTAAAACAACAACAACAACAACAACAAAAGAATTCTAAGGAAATTGCTAAGGGAAAATGATTGAAGCTAGATTGAGACAATGTAGATCATTTCAGAGATATGACCTAGTTTACTCATGGTTCTCAAATTCTAAAAAATGGGTATATCTGTTTTTATTTTTGTTTCTAGGAACCAGAGTGAAGGGTGAAAAAGAACCCCAGTGTTTAAATACTTGTGGGTAATATGGTTGTAAAGGTTAATGTAATCTTTACAGAAGGATTTTTGAAATAGTAGATGCAAATGTAAAAGAGAAAAAAATGTAAAAAGACCTTTAAGTAAAATGACAAAAATTAAAGTAAAAAGATATTAAAAAGGATCAAATAAAAACTAAGCAAATACTTTATTTTGCTTAATATTAATATTATCACAAGGATATAAATATTAAAAGAAAAAGGCAAATCTGATAAAAGGCATATATTACCAACATAAATCCAATATTTAGAGAGCATGCCAAAATATATATGAATCCAAAAACTTTTAGAAATGAAGTATTGACACTATCAATCACACTGTAATTTTAACATATTTTTCTTGGAAATTACAAGATAAAAGTAGACCAAATAATAAGACTATAAATGATTTGAGTAATTAATAATCTTATTATAAAATTTGATTAGGGAAAGTCAACAATTTCCAAAGAAAACAGAAGAAATCACAAAGTCACATTCTAAATTCATTGCAATAAATTAGTAAAGTAGCAGAAAAGATTCCTAAACATTAAATAATCTTACAAATAACCTGACCTAATTTGGTTTAATTTTTTCTTAATTCATTCAAAAATTAGCAAAAAGAGAATATTCTTTTAAGGGTGCAATCATAGTAGTACTAAAAAGAAGATTTCCAAAATTTTACTTATTTTTAGAAAATAGGACAAGAAATACAGCAAACATTAAACTGAAGAATCTAGAGGAAAAATGAAACCAAAGAAAGTGGATTTAAGAATAGACATGTAGTTTCCACTGTGGTACAGTAGGTTAAGCATCTAACCACAGTGGCCTGGGTTATTGCAGAGGCGTGGGTTCAATCCCTGCCCTGGTACAGTGTGTAAAGGATTTGGTGTTGCTGCAGCTATGGCATAGGTTGCAGCTGCAGCTTGAATTCAATCCTTGGCTTTGCAATATTCATATGTTATGGATACAACAACCCCTCCCCCCAAAAAAAAGTCAAAAGCAGAAGTCTCTGAGGTGTTAGAGATTGGGGAAACCAGTCTATGATGAATAAAACCACGAAAGCTGCTTCCTTTAATATACTGGTAAAGAAAGATTCCTCTGTCAAAATCAACTATTTGCTAATGAATTTGAAAATATAAATTAAATGCATAATTCTCAATGATAAAGTATTTTATTTTTTTACTTTATTTTTTAATTAATTTTTTTACTTCAATTACAGGTGTACATAAATCATCACAAGTCAATTTGACAGATCTTGTGTCCCAAACCCACAGTATATCCCCCCACCCTCCAGATTGTCTTATTGGAAAAACCAAGGTTTTCCAAAGTCTGTGAGTCATTGGCTGTTCTGCAAAGAGGTTCACTGTGTCTTTTTAGTTTCCACATGAAAGCGGTAGCATTGGTTGTTGCTGTCTAAATATCTGACTGGTTTCACTTTGCATGATAATTTCTAGGTCCATCCATCTTGCTATAAATGTTGGTAATTCATTCCCTTTAATGGCTGAGTAATATTCCATTGTGTATATGTACCACATCTTCCCTATCCGTTCCTCTGTGGGTGGGCATTTAGGTTGTTTCCACGACCTGGCTATTACATAGAGTGCTGCAATGAACACTGGAGTACAGGTGTTTTTTTGAGTCTTGGTTTCCTCTGGATAGATGCCCAGGAGTGGGACTGCTGGATCAAATGGTAATTCTATTTTGAGTTTTCTGAGGAATCGACATACTGTTTTCCACAGTGGTTGCACCAATTTGCATTCCCACCAACAGCGTAATAGGGATCTTTTTCTCCACACCCTCTCCAACACTTATTGTCTGTAGACTTATTGATGATGGCCATTCTGGCCGGTGTAAGGTGGTACCTCATTGTGGTTTTGATTTGCATTTCTCTAATGAGGAGCGATGTTGAACATCTTTTCATGTGTTTATTTGCCATCTGCATGTCTTTTTTGGAGAACTGTCTGCCTAGATCCTCTGTCCATTTTTTGATGGGGTTGTTTGTTTCTTTGGTATTGAGCTGTAGGAGGTGTTTGTAAATTTTGGAGATTAATCCCTTGTCAGTTGAATCATTTGAAATATTTTCTCCCATTCTGTGGGTTGTCTTTTCATTTTATTTAGGGTTTCCTTTGCTGTGCAGAAACTTTGAAGTTTAATAAGTCCCATTTGTTTATTTCTCTTTTTATTGTCCTTACTCTGAGAGATGGATCTGAGAAGATGTTGCTATCATTTATGTCAGAGAGTGTTTGGCCTATGTTTTCCTCTAAGAGTTTTATAATATCTGGTCTTATATCTAGCTCTTTAATCCTTTTTGAGTTTATTTTTGTGCATGGTGTTAGGAAGTGTTCTAGTTTCATTTTTTTACATGTGGCTGTCCAGTTTTCCCAGTACCACTTACTTAATGAATTTTATTACAATTATAAGTGTACAAAAATCATCACAACCAAATTTTATAGCATTTCCATACCAAACCCTCAGTGCATTCCCCCATCCCCCAGCTAGTCTCATTCAGAAACTGTAAGTTTTCCAAAGTCTGTCTGTGTCAGTATCTGTTCTGCAAAGAAGTTCTTTGTGTCCTTTTTTAGATTCCAAATGTTAATGGTAGCATTTGATGTTGGTGTCTCATTGTTTGACAGGTTTCACTTTGCATGATAATTTCTAGGTCCATCCATGTTGCTAAAAATGCTATTATTTCATTTCTTTGAATGGCTGAGTAATATTCCATTGTGTATATGTACCACATCTTCCCTATCCGTTCCTCTGTGCGTGGGCATTTAGGTTGTTTCCATGATTGGCTATTGTATACAGTGCTGCAATGAACACTGGAGTACATGTGTCTTTTTGAGTCTTGGTTTCCTCTGGATAGATGTCCAGGAGTCGGATTGCTGGATCAAATGGTAAATTTATTTTTACTTTTCTAAGGAATCTCCATACTGTTTTCCACAGTGGTTGCATCAACTTGCATTCCCACCAACAGTGTATTAGGGATCCTTTTTCTCCACAACCTCTCCAGCACTTACTGTTTGTAGACTTTTTGATGATGGCCATTCTGGCCGGTGTAAGGTGCTGCATCCTAGTGGTTTTGATTTGCATTTCTCTAATGAGGAGTGATGTTGAACATCTTTCCATGTGTTTATTTGCCATCTTTATGTCTTCTTTGGAGAATTGTCTGTTTAGATCTGCCCATTTTTTAGATGGGGTTCTTTGATTTTTTTTGGGGTATTGAGCTGTAGGAGCTGTTTGTAGATTTTGGAGATTAATCTCTTGTCAGTCAATTCATTTGCAAATATTTTCTCCCATTCTGTGGGTTGCCTTTTCATTTTGTTTAGAGTTTCCTTAGCTGTGCAGAAACTTTGAAGTTTAATTAAGTCCCATTTGTTTATTTTTCTTTTTATTGTCCTTACTCTAACAGGTAGATCTGAGAAGATGTTGCTGTCACTTACGTCAGAGAGTGTTAGGCCTGTGTTTCCTCTAAGAATTTTATAGTATCTGGTCTTATATCTAGGTCGTTAATCCATTTTGAATTCATTTTTGTGCATGGTGTTAGGAAGGGTTCTAGTTTCATTTTTTTACATGTGGCTGTCCAGTTTCCCAGCACCACTTATTGAACAGGTTGTTTTTGCACAAATGTATATTCTTGACTCCTTTGTCATAGATTAGTTGACTATAGGTGCATAGGTTTAACTCTGAGCTTTCTATCCTGTTCCACTGATCTATATTTCTGTCTTTGTGCCAGTACCATACGGTTTTGATGACTGTAGCTTTGTAGTATACTCTGGAGTCAGGGAGCCTGATTCTTCAAGCTCCCTGGTAATTTGATAGGAATTGCATTTAATCTGTAGATTGTCTTGGATAGTATAGTCATTTTGATAATATTCACTCTTCCAATCCAAGAACACGTTATGTTTTTCCATCTGTTTGTGTCTTCCTTGATTCCTTTCATCAGCATCTTATGCTTTTCAGAGTACAGGTCTTTTGTCTCTTTAGGCAGGTTTATTCCTAAGTATTTGATTCTTTTTGATGTGATGGTAAACGGGATTGCTACCCTAATTTCTCTTTCTGATATTTCATTGTTAGTATATAGAAATGCAGTTGATTTCTGTGTATTAATTTTGTATCCTGCAACTTTGCCAAATTCATTGATGAGCTCTAACAGTTTTCTGGTAGAGTTTAGGATTCTCTAGGTATAGTATCATGACATCTGCAAAGACTGATAGTTTTACTTCTCCTTTCTAATTAGGATTCCTTTTATTTTGTTTACTTCTCTGATTGCTGTGGCTAGGACGTCCAAAACTATGTTGAATAGTAGTGGCGAGAGTGGACATCCCTGTCTTGTTCCTGACCTTAGTGGGAATTCTTTCAGCTTTTCACCATTGAGAATGATATGAGCTCTGGGTTTGTCATAGGTGGCCTTTATTATGTTGAGGTAAATTCCCCCTATGCCCACTTTCTGAAGGGTTTTTATCAGAAATGGATGTTGGATTTTGTCAAAGGCTTTTTCTGCATCTATGGAGAGGATCATATGGTTTTTATTCTTCAGTTTGTTAACCTGGTATATCACACTGATTGATTTGTGCATATTGAAGAATCCTTGCATCCCTGGGATAAATCCCACTTGATTATGATGTACAATCCTTTTAATGTATTGTTGGATTATGTTGACTAGCATTTTGTTGAGTATTTTTTCATCTATGTTCGTCAGTGAGATTGACCTGTAATTTTCTTTTTTTGTGATATCTTTGTCTGGTTTTGGTACCAGGGTGATGGTGGCCTCATAGAATGAGTTTGGGAGTGTCCCTTCCTCTGCAATCTTTTTGGAAGAGTTTCAGAAGGATAGGTGTTAGCTCTTCTCTAAATATTTGATAAAATTCACCTGTGAAACCATCTGGTCCTTGACTTTTTGTTGGAAGTTTTTTAATCACAGTTTCAATTTCAGAGCTTGTGATTGGTCTATTCATATTTTCTATTTCATCTCGGTTTAGTCTTGGGAGATTGTACTTTTCTAAGAATTTGTCCATTTCCTCTAGGTTTTCCATTTTATTGCCATAGAGTTGTATATAGTAGTCTCTTATGATCCTTTGTATTTCTGTGATGTCTGTTGTTACTTCTCCTTTTTCATTTCTAATATTATTGATTCGTGTCCTATCTCTTTTTTTCTTGATAAGTCTAGCTAAGGGTTTATCAATTTTGTTGATCTTTTCAAAGAACCAACTTTTAGTTTCATTGATCTTTTCTATGGTTTTCTTTGTTTCTATTTTGTTGATTTCTGCTCTGATCTTTATGATTTCTTTTCTTTTAACTTTAGGTCTTGTCTGTTCTTCCCTCTCTAGCTGCTTTAGATGTAAACTTAGGTTGTTTATTTGAGCTTTCCTTGTTTCCTGAGGTAGGCTTGTGTTGCTATAAACTTTCCTCTTAGAACTGCTTTTGCTGTATCCCAGAGGTTTTGGGGTGTCGTGTGTTTGTTGTCATTTGCTTCTAGGTATTTTTTAATCTCCTCTTTGATTTCTTCAGTGATCCATTGGTTGTTCAGTAGCAGGTTGTTTAGTCTCCACGTGTTCATATTTTTGGCTGTTGTTGATTTCCAGTCATATAGCATTGTGGTCAGAAAAGATGCTTGATATGATTTCAGTTTTCTTAAATTTACTGATGCTTGATTTGTAGCCCAGGATGTGATCAATCTTAGAGAATGTTCCGTGCACACTTGAGAAGAATGTGTATTCTGTTGCTTTTGGATGGAATGTCCTATAAATATCTATGAAGTCCATCTGATCTAATGCTTCATTCAGGGCCTGTCTTTCCTTATTGATTTTCTGTCTGGATCATATATCCATTGCTGTAAATGGAGTGTTGATTGTGTTATTTTTGATTTCTCCTTTTAAGGTTGTTAGCAGTTGCCTTATATATTGTGATCCTATGTTGGGTGCATAGATATTTAAAATTGTTATATCTTCTTCTTGGATTGATCCTTTGATCATTATGTAGTGCTCTTCCTTGTCTCTTAAAATGTTCTTCATTTTAAAGTCTATTTTGTCTGATATGAGTATTGCCACTCCAGCTTTCTTTTGATGCCCGTTTACATGGAATATTTTCTTCCATCCTCTCACTTTCGATTTGTATGTGTCTCTAGAAGTGAAGTGGGTCTCTTGAAGACAGCATATATATGGGTCTTGTTTTTGTATCCATTCAGCTAGTCTATGTCTTTTGGTTGGGGCATTCAGTCCATTAACATTTAAGGTAATTATTGATAGATATGTCCTTATTGCCATTTTATTAACTGTTTTGGATTTTTGTTGCTCTTTTTTTCTTCCCTTCTTCTCTTGTTGTCTCTTGTTGTTTGATGACTACCTTTAATGTTGTATTTGAGTTGATTTTTGTTATTTGTTTATCAGTTGTAGATTTTTGGTTTGCAGTTACCCTGAAGTTTTGATATAGGAGTGTATATATAAACAAGACTGTTTTAAGTTGTTGGTTTCTTAATTGTACGTGCATCTCCAGTGTCCTGCATTTGTCTTCACTTCTTGTGTTGTCTGATTTTGGTAGCATAATTGTGCATGGATGATTTAGTATCTTTACTGTATATATGCCTTAACTGGTGAACCTTGTCATTTGTGGTATGTTTGTTTTTGGTTGTGGCCTTTTATGTTTTTTTCTGCCTAGAGAAGTTCCTTTAGTATTTGTTGTAAAGCTGGTTTAGTGTTGCAGAAATCTCTTAGCTTTTGCTTATTGGTAAAGATTTTGATTTCTCCTTCAAATCTGAATGAGTGTCTTACTGGATAAAATAATCTTGGTTCGAAGATTTTTCCTTTCATCATGTTAAGTATATCATGTCACTCCCTTCTGGCCTGCAGAGGTTCAGCTGAAAAATCTGCTGATAACCGTATTGGGGTTCCCTTGTATGTCATTTGTTTCTTTCACCTAGCTGCTTTCAATATTTTCTCTTTGTCTTTAATTTTGTAATTTTGATTAATATGGGTCTCGGGGTGTTCCTCCTTGGGTTTATTTTACATGGTACTTATTGCAGTTCCTGGATTTGAGTAAGTGGTTCCTTTCCCATACTGGGGAAGTTTTTGGCTATTATCTCTTTGAATATTTTTTCTGTCCCCTTCTCTCTCTTTCCTCCCTCTGGCACCCTTATGATACAGACGTTGTTGTGTTTAACATTATCCCAGAGTTCTCTGAGAGACTACTCATTTCCATTCAATCTTTTATCTCTTTTCTCTTCTGCATTAGTGATTTTTACTAATCTGTCCTCCATCTCGCTGATTCGTTCTTCTGCCTCCTCTGTTCTACTGTTGGCTGCTTCTTATGAATTTTTTAAATTCAGGTATTGTATTTTTCATCTCTTCTTAATTTTTATATCTTGTGTTTCTTTGCTCAGTGTTTCCTGTAAATTATCAGTCTTTGCCCCCAGTTTATTTCCATTGTCTTGCATCATCTTCAGCATCAACAGTCTAAAGCCTCTTTCTGGGAGTCTTATAATCTCCTCATCACTGAGCTGTTTTTCTAGTTTTTTTCCTTCTCCCTTATCTGAGTTACAGTTTTCTGTCTTTTCATTTTTGTAGGTTTTGTGTGGGGTGTCCTTTTTGCAGACAATAGAATTGTAGCCTCTCTTACTTCTGCTGTTTGCTTCCCCTGTGGCTAAAGTTGGCATGGGGGGTGCTTGCTATAGGCTTCTTGATGGGACGGACTGGTGCCTGCCCACTGGTAGGTGGGGTTGATCCCTTTCCCTCTGATGGATGGGGCTTTGCCTCTGGGTGAGATTAGAGGTTTCTGTGTGCCTGAGGGGCCTTTAGGAAGCCTGTTTACTGATGGGTGGTGCTATGATCCCAGCTGGATTATTGTTTGGCCTGGGGCTTCTCAGTGCTGCTGGGAGGGGCTGGATTTTCCCAAAATTGGCCACCTCCAGAGAAATACAGGCTGATGAATGTTCCTGAGAGCTTTGCTTCCAATGCCCTTCCCCCACAAAAAGCCACAGTCACCCCTGTTTTCCCGAGATTGCAGTCAGGTTCGACCACGATTTCTATGGAAACTTTGCTTTGCCCTGGGACCCAGTGCACATGAAATTCCATGTATGCCTTTCAAGAGTGGGGTCTTCATTTCCCCCAGTCCTGTGGAGTTCCTGCACACAAGCCCCACTGGCCTTCAATGCAAGATGCTCTGGCGACTCTTTCTCCCTGTGCCAGATCCCCATGCATGGGGATTTGATGTGGGGCTCAGAACTCTCAGTCCTTTAGGTGAGTCTCTGTGCTGCAGTTACTTTCCAGTCTGTGGGGCTTCCCACCTGGGAGTTATGGGGTTTCTTATATCACGTAATCACCCCTCCTACCTCCTGATGTGGTCTCTTCTTTGTATTCTGGAGTAGACTATCTTTTTGAGAGTTTCCAGTCCATTAGGTTGAAGGTTGCTCGGCATTTGGTTGTAATTTTGTTGTTTTATGAGAGAAGTTGAGCTTCAGTCCTTCTATTCTGCCATCTTAATCCAACCTTAGGATGATATAAAAGTATTTTAAATTGTCTCAAGAAAAGATTAAAAGCGCCTAGTAGGAACACTAGTGTGAGTTGTGTGTTAATGCCACACCTAATCAAAGTTGGCCTGACTTCTGGTTTTTTGGAAACCACAGAGTTAAGGGCAGTGTGGACTTCGTGGCACATCATGTTCTACAAGCCTTTATCTGAGAGACTACTCCGGACTGGTGAAGACGTGAGCTTGCATATAAGCCTTGGTCCTGCATGCCTAGAATGGTGTAGAATGCTGTGGGAAATGAAGCTGTGGCTTGTGTATGTCCACTAATACCTTGGATCTCATTCAGGATGATTGTACACACTTCATGTATGTGAAGGGTCAAAAGAAATCATAAACTCAGGAAACTGGCTCCTTGCATTTCCTGAGCTGTATCCTTCTGCAAAGTTAAGTAAACACAGTGTTAAAGCTACTGCTTCTCTTGAGTCTGACTGCAGATTAGAATATGTAATAACCATTAACGTTATTGGTAGTTAAGGAGCTACTTCTAACAACACATGAGGCCTAAATTGTTTCAGTAACTACTTTTAAAGAAACTCAGATACTTACCTGCCCTTGCCCCACACCCTACCCCTGTTTTTTAAATAGTTCTGGATCATAGGAGTTCCTGTAGTGGCTCTGCAGTTAACAAACCTCACTGGCATCCATGAGGACCTGGGTTAAATCCCTGGCTTTGCTCAGTGAGTTAAGGATCTGGCGTTGCCGTGAGCTGTGGTGTAGGTTGCAGATGTGGCTCGGATCCTGAGTTGCTGTGGCTCTGGCTTAGGCAGATGGCTACAGCTCTGACTGGACCCCTAGCTGGGATCCTCCATATGCTGTGAGTGTGGCCCTGAAAAAGACTAAGTAAATAAAGTAAAATATAGTTCTAAGTCATACAGTGAGATACAAAGCTTCTTAATCTGTTTACAATGGCTAGCACAATCTTTCTAGCTAAATAGGACCAGTTTAGCACATAAAACTATAGGCCAATCTCACCTTTGCTGAGAGACAGAGAAATCCCAAAGAAAACATACTAGTAAACTTTGCTAATCTTTCAGCATTGAAAATATAGTTTATTTGACAAGTAGTTCTACTTCTAGTAATTCCATAAAACTTGTACATATATATATAAAGATACATAAGTAACTAATTAATTATAGCATTATCTGTATGACAAAAAATAAAATTGACCTAAATGCCCACCAACAGAAATGGTTAAATAAATCATATTTATCCATTCTATGGAATTTCATGTAGTTCTTAAAGAGCTACATAGTTATGAGAATTACATTGGGATGTATATATGGGTATATGTCTGTACAGAGACATTGAGATACACATATACACATATTTTCTTTATTTTTTGTCTTTTTCAGGCCCTACCTGTAACATACGGAGGTTCCCAGGCTGGAGGTCAAATTGGAGCTTTAGCTGTTGGCCTCTGCCACAGCAACATGGGATCCAAGCTGCATCTGTGACCTATACCACAGCTCATGGCAATGCTGGATCCTTAACCCACTGAGTGAGGCCAGGGATCAAATCCACATCCTCATGGATACTAGTTGTGTTCATTAACTTCTGAGCCATGATAGGAATTCCCACATATGCATATTGATTAATTAATGTACTCGTATTGATAGCATGAGGTGTGGACATGGAAGACCCAAGTTTTGTCCAGGCTGTGCAACCTTGTGCAAATCTACTAACTCTTCTAGTCCTGAATTTCTCCAACTCATAAGTACTTAATGAAAACCAATGGAATTTTATATTCAAGTGTTTTTATCCTATAATATACTTTCAAGATGTTAAAGATAAGAACATTTGGAGTATAAAAACTGTGATTTTTGAGTGATAGTAATTTTCCAGCATTAGCTTGTACCCAATTAATGGATAAAGGGCCATTGCCCATGTCAGTACTATCAAATAGAACAATGACTTAGATGTTAGGACGTAGTGTAAGTATTAACCATTACATCACATTGCCTTTATAGACCACCAACATTAAATTATTTTTTTAATAATGGTAAGATAAAAATTTTGTTTACTTACTGTTTAAATTTTTGGAATTGAGGTAATGTTGATGTATAGCTTTATGTAAGTTTCATGTGTACAACATGTCTCTACTTTTGTATACACTATAACCTCATCATCAAAAATTTATTTTCCATTAGTCACCATACAGTTCATCCCCTTTAGTCATTTCACACCTCTCCACTACACTCCCCACCCCTTACCCTCTGGTAACCACTCTTCTGTTCCCTGTATCTCTGTGTTTGTTTTGGTTTGGTCTGTTCATTTATTTTGCTATAGGTTGTTTATTTGTTGTTTTATGTTCTACATATGAATGAAATTGTATGATATTTGTCTTTCTCTATCTGACTCATTTCACTTAGTATAATACACTCAGTCTATGCTGTTGCAAATGGCATGATTTCAAGATATCAATTTTATAAGGCAAAATTACCTTGTGTGCGTCTTCAGCCTGAAAATCCTTTGAAGGAATATATACATTCCTTATCAATTATTGTTTCCAGTACTCCAAATAGTTATTTTTAAATCATCGTGTTACATTAAATTATTTGCTTTGAGCTTTGCTCTAGCTCTTCTTGTCCACAGAGAATGGATGTAAGTCTGGTCTAGATCAATAATGATGTTCTCCAAGACCATTCTCTAAAGCCAAGTCTTACCTGATTATGTTTTTCTTGGGGCCTGGAAAACCATCTTCCCTTTCAACTGTGATAGGGCAATTTCATTGGTTTCCTAGTGGAACATTACAGGTATAATTGAAAGACATCAATATTAAGAGCCTCAAGTTAAATTAGTATCAATCTGGCAAAGCATAGTGATAGAATAAACTACCCACCCATACAAGAGAATCTTAAAGTTTTGTTCTGGAAAGAGTTTATCAACAAATGCAGTTTTTGAGGGGAAGGAGTATTTAGATTGTGATTCAGTTCTGAAAACGTGTTTTGAAATACCCTTTGTGCTATGACTACAAGATTTATTGAGTGCAGAAGATACAACTTGCAATGGGTTACAAGTCTGAGTTTCTGACATTGATGTGATTCAATTAGAAGATATAAAGTCTTACCCCCTACAGTGGCATTTCAAGACTGAAAATGGTTTGTTAAACCTTTAAGGAAACAATGGCAGAACCAGCCAAGTTCACCATGTCGCTATTTCTATACAATTTGAGCAAGCTCAATGCTTAACCTAGTTTTATCTTCATCTGATCTGAATTACCTAAGTGACAAGTAACACCCTCATTTTCAAGAGTGCGGAAGAATAAAGATTAAGTTGTGAAAGTAACCTACTTGTACTTTGAATGAGCAAAACCTTCTAACACCCTCATTTTCAAGAGTGCGGAAGAATAAAGATTAAGTTGTGAAAGTAACCTACTTGTACTTTGAATGAGCAAAACCTCAGATCAAGGTTTCCTGATTCCGAGCCTCTTTACACTGGACAAAATTACCCCCCGGTCCACTTTAATCACATCTGTTATGGGTTGAATTGTGTACCCCCAAAAAGATGTTTTGAATTCCTAATCCTCTGTACCTATTAATGGCATTTTACTTGGGAATAGAGTGATTGCAGATAAAATTAGTTGAGATCCTACTAGTATAGAGTGAACCCTTAAACCAATACGACAGGCATTCTTATAAAAGAAGGGAATTTGGATATAAACATAGAGGGAAGATAAACACATGAATATGGGGACAGGAATGAGAGCTTTGCTGCCACAAGCCAAGGAACACCTGAGGCTCCCAGACATTGGACCAGGCAAGGAAGGATTCTCCCATAGAGGTTTTAGAAGGGTCATGGTCCTGCGAACACCCTGATACTAAATATCTAGTCTCCAGAACAGCAAGAGAGTTAATATATATTGCTTAAAATTTGTGGTACTTTGTTATAGAAGCCATAGGAAACTAATACAACATGTAGAAATTGATTTTTTGACTTTGTATGAAGGTGCCATGTTGATGCCATAGCTGGTAGCCAGATTTCAGTACTATAGGCAACAGGTGATTTGGAATTAGCTGGGTCTAGTTGGTTGACCAGAGGTCTGATGCTTTACTAAACTGTGCCTCTGAAATCTTCATATGAGAAACTTTTAACCTCTTAATAACATTAATACATACTCTTAAGTGCTTATATAATGGATTCTAACAGACTACAGTAAAGTGTAGACACAACTTGGTGGGTATACATACTGGCTCAGCATTTGAAAGGCTTGACTACTCCAGATGGCCTAATAATCATGCATTTCAACATTATTCACAGTCTGACAGCTGCCAAGAAGGAAGTAGTTCTTCTATAATGATCACAACTTTTGTTAGAGTTAAGTCTCCAGTTCTGTTTTAATAGCAATATAACAAAATGATTATAAAAGGTGTGCCTATATATGATGGGCCAGTTGTACTCCAATGCAGTGAAGCCAATTGCAGTTTAACCCAGTGTATCTAATGAGTGCCTCAAGTGTCTCTATGTTCAGAGTAGAGTGGGGGTTACCACAGACATTGTTTTCCCTATAAGTATGACTTAATGTGGGCAATAAGTTTGTTACTAGAATAATTGCTGTCTAATTACAATGGTAACAGATGCTATTGGGATGAGCACAAGTCGGGGTGGGAGGTTACATATAACCTGAGTTAATTAGTAGAGGAAATGAGTAGGAAGCTCACAGTCCTCATCCCATCCATCAGTAAATCCTGTGAGCTCTCATTTCAAACAATATCTTTATCCAGTTTTGTTATCACCTGCCTTGCTAATACTGTGATGGCCTTCCCAATACTACCACCTCAGCACTAAGATATTTCAGTGTGCTCCTTACTGTCTCCTGCTTCCACCCTTGTCCCCTTACACTCTGTTCTTATCACAATAGCCAGAGCCGTTCTTTAAAAATATGATTCAGATGATGTTAGTCATCTCTTGAAAAACTCCAGTGATTTCCCAAACTGGAGTGAAATCCAGAATCCTTATGATGTCTTGCTTGCTTGTTTGTTTCTTTCTGGAAAGCTCTTACCAAGACAGCAGATGAGCTCATTCACAAATTTCATGTTTCTGTCAGTTGTGACTTTTTTAGGTCTTCCCTGATCTTGCAGTTAAAAAAAAAAAAAGACAACCCCTTCCTTTCCCTCAGTCCCTCCCTGCCCCCTCACTTTCTTATTTTTCTCTAATTGAAATAAGTACCACCTGAAAAACTTTCATTTTGTTGCATTAGGAAGGATGGTAGGATGAGGGTGATTGGGGTGATCCTGTACAGGTGATTGTACAATGTGGAAAAGGACTTCACTTATGGAAGGACTTGCCACTGTGAAGAGAGAGCCCTGAGCTGAGGGCAAGTGGCAGAAGAAAAGGAGGGGCAGGCAGAACCAAATCATGTGGACTGTAGAGCAAAGATTAAGATGAGGGCTCAAAGCCAAAGGGAAACAATTAGCCACCGCAAGTTTTAAGTGGGAGAGTGGTGATACATGTTCTTACTACAAAGACCACTCTTAACTGTGTGTAGAGAGTGGCTGGGAAATGACAAGTTTGGAGCAGCCCATTACAGTGACCTTGGTGGGAAGTGCTATGTCCTGGATCATACATGGAGGCAGAGGAACTGTGGACAAGGTTGGAGACATTTGGGGAAATTATCAAGACTTCCTCTAAGGGAGCAAGGGTGGAGACTGTTAACATGAGTGAGGCTGCCAGGTGCTGGCTCTCACTGAACCTGGTAGTCTTGAGACAGAGTAGGTTTATGGGTATTTTCACAAAGGGCTGGAAGAGCAGACCATGAGGTTTATTTTACTTTATTTTATTTTATTATTTTATTTTTGTCTTTTTAGGGCTGCACCTGCAGGACATGGAGGTTCCCAGACTAGGGGTCTAATTGGAGCTGTAGCTGCCGGCCTACACCACAGCCACAGTAATGCCAGATCCAAGCCGCATTTGTGAGCTATACCACAGCTCACAGCAACACCGGATCCTTAACCCCTGAGCGAAGCCGGGGATCAAACTCACAACCTATGATTCCCAGCTGGATTCATTTCCACTGCGCCATGACAGGAACTCTGAGTTTTATTTTTGATACATTGTCTTTATACCAGAACTCTTCTGGCAGCCAGACCCATTTATCTATTCACCCAGTTAGCACTCCTCTTCATGTATTTATAGGCAGCTCAAAGCTTAGCATGGAGCCTGTAGGTAGTGTTTGAACTTGTGGAAAAGATCCTTTAAGGAGCTATGTGAGAAGTGAACAGATGAGAGCCTGGGACTGACCCCTGAGACATTCTAACCTGTAGCAGAAATCAGGTGGAAAAGTAAAATCCCCAGAAGTTTCCTCCCCACACCCTTGGAGATTCTTCCTGATCAGTTTTTGACAGATGAAGAAACAGATGCCAAGAAGAGTGAGTCAACTTGGCTGATCTCATGGGTAGATGGGCACTGAGATTAAGCTGACTCCTTCTGGATTGGATTAGAGTAGAAAAAGTAAAGAAGTCAAAATAAGAGGTTTTTGAACTTTTAGCAGAGTGCTTAGATCATCATACCACTATCTCCTTGGACAAAGGGTCTTAGATATAGTCCTACCTTTTTCCATGTGAATCTATGTCCATTCCCATTTTAGAAACATCTGGTAAAGATACTTCCCATTTACCTCTCTTTTTTTTTTTTTTTTGTCTTTTGTCTATTTTGGCCACAACCACAGCATATGGAGGTTCCCAGGCTAGGGGTTGAATAAGCCTACGCCACAGCCACAGCATCGTGGGATCCGAGCCATGACTGCAACCTACACCACAACTCACAGCAATGCTGGATCCTTAACCCACTGGTTGAGGCCAGGGATCCAACCTGCATCCTCATGGTTACTAGTGGGTTTTGTTAACCACTGAGCCACTATGGGAATTCTGCCTTTGTTTGTTTGTTTGTTTTTGTCTTTTGTCTGTTGTCTATTTAGGGCTGCAGCCATGGCATATGGAAGTTTCTATTTACCTCTTTTTCAGAAACCTCCCCTCCCTATCCTCATGACATTAAAAAATTCCTATGAGTTACAGGTTCTTTTAATATTTTAATTCATTTCTCTCTGATTTCTCCTTAGCATGTATACTCATGGGCCTGCAGCTTTTAACACTGCCAATATAGGATGACTTGTTGATAGACATGTATTTAAATAGAATATGCAGAATGCGAAAAAAGGGCATTTTAAAAGTTTAATTCTAGAGACTTTTCGGTGTGTTCTAAGGGGAGTTGTAATTCTCACTGTTAAGGATAAAGAATAGATTCAGATCATTAGCATTCTGCTCCTCACAGTAGAGGAAAGTTTTGCAATAAGTTATCCTAATCAGAGTTCTAGAGACCCTTACAAACAGGGCTTGCTGTGCCCTGGAAAGCTGCTTCCACCAACTTGATAAAGGATGCAGAAACTATTGAAGACAAATTGCTAACTATAAATGTAGATCCTATAGGGGACCCACAAGATCAGTGTTAGCAGACCCGCTAAATCTCTTCAAAAGAACCCTGTTATCTCTCGTCTTTAGAACTACTACAGAATTATAAGTTAGTACTTCAGTGCCCTTTACAAAGAGTTTAAGTCCCTTGCTCTTCCCCATGATCAACATTTGAGTCAAAATGTACTTGAGCTCCAATTGCTTGGTGAAAAATAGGTCACTACTAGTCATGTTTAGCATTCTTCTTTCTTCCCCTTTGGGAGAGAATCTGCCTTCAGACTATTTTTTACACAGAATAAGGATTAGTGCCTCTTTATCAATGTTGTCCATATCCCCACTCAGTTCACTTTATTATCACTGCTAGAATGTGCTTCTCAAAGACTGAGTTGTAGAGCTGCTTAAAAAAAAAAAATCAAGCTCCTCAAAGCCAGGGAAAATTGAAATGTCACTCTTTACAAGGAGTTTTAGGATGGAGACTAAGCATTTACTTCAACACAGACCATCTATTCTAAGGCCTAGTTTAGAAACTTTCGAAATCAATTTTAAATCTTTTCTTTATAGCTTTCACATCCCTTCAATATCATCCTTGTTTGATGATGAAATTGCCTGGGTCAGGCAACCCAGGCTGATGCTGAGTGGGCCTGGGGAGGGTCCCAGGGAGGCTGCTGATTGATGTGTTGTTCTGGAGCTGTCTTTCCTGCTCTGAAGCTCCACACACCAGCCTGGCTCCTGGCCTTATGCGCCCCACAAGCACCAAGCCTGCCTGCTGTTTGGCAGACATTTCCCTTTGTTTGTGCTCCTTGTGCTGTTCTAATAACCCTCCTCAAGGCCAAATTAGATTTATATGGGAGGGGAAGTCAGCTAGAGGCTTTAGAATGACTATGCTAATTAGAAGCCAAAATATAAACAGCAACTCCACATGGATGTATTAAATAGGCCAGCATTTTCCACAGCAAATCAAATTAAGAGAAATCCCATTATCTTGCCTAGGGCTTCTGCTTTTTGTTGTTGTTGTTGTTGTTGTTGTTTTTTTTCTGACCGCCTGTTTTCCTGTTTGAACAGAACAAGGGTACGAATATATTTCATTCTACATCTGGTTCTAAACCTCAGCTCCCTTTCTCCCTTACCCCAAATAATAGAGCTCCCAAGTCATTAGTCACAATTAAACCAAACTCATTATTTTTTAAATCCAGTGTAAGTTTATGTATCACCCTCTAAAGATTTTAGGTTTCAGTACAGCCCCAAATATTACATTTATCCTCACCAGCTTGGCTTCAGTGTAAACTAGTTAGCACAAAGTATTTTAAACAGCCCTCTGGAAAGCCTCGTGGTTCCTATGATAATTTATGTTTATGAATATTTGCTACAGGAAATGAATATTCCGTCCCTTAATCTCTAATCTCGTGCAATCAAGCTGATTCTGCAAGGGCATGAAAAACAAAAGTTTAAACTGAACCAGTACTAGCAGTCAGAAAGTTTTTAGGTGCTTAATATTACAGGTGGCAAAGCAGGTGGGAAAGGTAGTCACTTTGGCGACTTTTGTTGCTGAGTTGATAATGGAGGAGGCATTGGGAATGAGAGGTTTTCCTGGAGGCTGGGGAAAGAAAGAGAAGGTAGGTCTCAGCTAGTCATCCTTAAGTGTTCTTTATGCACAAGGCAACCCTAAAAGGCAGGAACACCAGAGCTGCGTGGGGTGGAGAATCACAGCTCCTTCCTTTCAACTTTTTATACAAATAAGTTTTTCACTGTTCATAGCTCTTCATTAGCATGATGTGATAAGTGCTCCAATGACAACAATAGTGAGCAAGCTGGTTGTCCTAGAGGGAGGAATAGAATGGTGCAAGAAGATAGGTCCTAAGAAAATCAACTGGTTTGAGAGATTGGGGCTTCAGGGCAGCCACAACAGCTGAAGTGCTCATGTGGTGAGTTCTTGGAGGAGGAATCATGAATGTACATTTTCCACCCAACTTTTCAGCCAAGTCCATCCTGGTCTTATCAACTCCTTTCCCGATGATTGGGAGGTCCCTCAGCTCCTTTTTCTTTCTTTTGAAAAGAAGTCAAAACCCAGATTTGCACATTGGAGTCAAGCCAATCTATGGTAGCCAGAAGGGAATCAAAGAACTATGGTAAAAATTAGTGGAGAGGGCAGGCAGCCTGACAGCAGGTAAGAATTCAAGTCTTCAGGATTAATGAAAGATGGACATGCCTCAAAACAACATATATACCCCCATTTCTGTGTGTTTCCTGATGACTCTTTTCTCAGGGCTGTTTATTCCAAGTAAATGTGAAGTCTACTGCTTCTTGGTGGGGAGGGCACAGAAGAGTGAGTAGAGGGAAGGCATTTCAGATTCCATCATGACTCACATTATTTATGGAAAATAAGGGTCTCTGAGAACTCCCCACTCACCTGTCATCTACTGTTCCAGTGAAGGTCTTAGCATTAATCTTCTTTTGTGGTTTCTTGTGACAAGGACTCTCTTATTGATTGAAACTTGGGCTCCTCTGAGCTCTTACTGACCAGGCCTCGCCCTCAGCTGGGTACCATCTCTGACCTTCCCAGTCTAGTTGTGGCAAGAATCCTGTTAATGCAGTTTAGAGAGCATCCTCTTCACCCTCGACACCTGATCACATTCCTCATCCCTCACCATTTTCCAGGTGATAGCTGATCACCTGGCCTGCCTTCAGCAAAAGTCCTATTAAGTCACTTTAGCAAGAATCCCCTACCCTTGATTTCTCCTCTTGGTAATTTTCCAACCATCCTCCCCCCTGTCCCCCAGCAAGGCTATAAATCCTCAGTTATTTTTACAATAATCTGAGTTGTGTCTCATCTCTCTCCCCCATGGCAACAGTATTGACACCTATTGCAACAGTCATGACTAAAGTCTTCCTTACTGTTTGAAGTGGCAGAATAATTTTTTCTTTTAAAGCTTAGCAGGAATAAAGAGATGTCATTTTCTGATAAAAGCAGTTGAATAAATGAAACATCTGCTCAACATCTTGCTTAAACAAGTTCTCTGTGTATGTGTTCTCTGTGTATATATCAGACATACACACAAATGTATATCAATCAGAGGATTTCTAAAAGAATGTCAATCAAAGAATTAATGTTAAATATTATTTATGACTATTACTAACTTCAGGGTGAAAAGTCTGAATTGTTAGCAGGTGTAAAAAAATCTTCTTGTTTAGGCCTTTTCCTCCAAGCCCTTACTTTCCATCCAGGTGTTCCTCTATCTATCCCAAATTTAGTCTAAAGATTCAAAGCATGCAAACAGGCCATGCTTTAAGAACTCAAAAATATGTGCTCCCTAACATAAGAGCCACTAATCAAACATGGCTATCACATTTAAATTAATTAAAAATCAATAAAGTTAAAACTTCCTTGGACTCAGTAGCCACATTCCCAGTGTTCAGTATCTGCTTGTGGCTAGTGGCTACCATATTTGACAGCACAGATAAGGATTTCTGTTATCCATTATTATTAGCAAATTCTATAGAATAGCACTGCTTTGATAATTTAGACTTTCTAGAACAAAAAGTATAGGCAGTTCTCATAGCCAGGTTTACCATAGCATAGGTAGTATGGAGGGTACTTCATATTAACTAATACTCATTTACTCATTTGTAAGACTTGTTAAGTGTGGCATACTCTGTGAGTCATTGCTTGATTCTCCCAGCCCAAATTAATTAATATCTGTTTCTGTTGCTTGTAGAGTTTTTCATTTTATTTTGGTTTCGTCTGGTTTCTTGGCTGTAAATCTGAAACACCAGAAGCAAGGAAGCAAGGTTCCATTTCTTTCTTTCTTTCTGTCTGTCTGTCTTTTTAGGGCTGCACCAATGGTATATGGAGGTTCCCAGGCTAGGGATGGAATCAGAGCTGTGGTGGCTGGTCTACGCCACAGCCTCAGCGATGCCAGATCTGAGCCCTGTCTGTGACCTACACCACACCTCACAGCAAATTACCACTTCTAAATCTCCAGGGAGAAGCAGATGGAGTAAAGAGTCTTGTCTCCATAGCATGAGGACAAAGTGATGGTTGAGTTTAGGAAAGCTGATCTTTGAAGAACGTACAAATCCTTGGCTCTTTCACTTATTAGCTGGAGTCATAGATGTTGGCATGATTACATATCTCTATTTTACAAATAATGAAACTGATGATTAGGAGTTAAAAATACCTGCTTTAGGGTTGTTGTACGCAAGGGTATCACTTAATCTGTTTTGCATTCTGATTTATAAAATTTTACTGGGATATTGAGGAGTAGATCAAGTTAGTATTTATACAAAGTACTTTTTTGAAGAGATTATTTTGATGATTAAAACAAGATAAGTATTTATTAGTAATGGAAAAAGGGAGGTACATTTCTAGCTTGAACTTAAATCAGGCTTTAAGAGTTTTATCCAACTTTGATGCAAAGAATGATGATATTTTATGGTCAGAAGGATTTGTGTTTAAAAAAAATCAAGAGGAGTAGCTCATAATTATTACTTTAGTTTTAGAAAGGAGACAACAGTAATATCCTTAACATATTAGACACAGAGTCATTGAATAAAGTCTCAGTGATGCAATAGATGTTCCTTCTTTCAATTTTATCAGTTTGCAAAATTCATGAGGTTAATAAGTCTTAAAAAATCTTATTACTGTGCCATATCAGATAGGGATGTAGCTCGAGGGTGTAATAAACTAGTTCTATTGTTGAAACTCCATCAAAAAGCAAGACTGAACTTAGCCAGTATTATAAAAAATCTCTATATCGCTCTGCATATAACTTAATATAATGAAAAATATTGCATATGGGGTTTGAGAAAGTTCACAATTCAAATCTTGAGACTCACTGACTTTGCATAAAGTTAAAGCAGGTGGCTATTAGAATTTCGAAGAGATTCACTGTCCACCAAGTGCTACTGGTCTAGCTGCAGATATACTGGGCAGTTATAGAGATAGTCATATTTTGCTTTCTTTTTTTTTTTGTCTTTTTAGGGCAGTGCCCATGGCATATGGAGGTTTCCAGGCTAGGGGTTGGATCAGAGCTGTAGCCACTAGCCTACACCACAGCCACAGCAATGCGGGATCCAAGCTGCATCTGCAACCTACACAACGGCTCATAGCAATGCTGGATCCTTAACTGAATGAGCAAGGCCAGGGATGGAACCTGCGCCGTCCTCATGGATGCTCGTCAGATTTGATTCTGCTGAGCCATGAAGGGACCTCCTTTTTTTTTTTTAAAAAAAATCTTGTATAACTTTGCCAAAGCAATACTAGTTCCAAGTACTTTGCACAGGGCAATTGTTACCCCTACTACCTGGAGAGGTTTTATGTCAATATTGGTAAGTTTTAATAGCTGACTTCTTTTCAGGAAGAGAAGAGTTTCACCAGCATTCACCTATGTTGATTCTACAAACTCTTCTTCCTTTTCTTCCTCCAACCCTCCCAGCTCAGTCTGGGAGCTCACATTAGCCCAAGTTAGCTGTCATCTACATTGCTGCCCTCAAAACATCACTCTGTTTTGATAGAAACTTAAGATAAATTACCCTGGAGATTCACATAGCAGGGTCCTACTTGTAAGAGGCAACTGAATGGGGGGCAAGTCCTAGAAATTTAAGCTACTTTGATAGTATGTGAGTTATTTGTTCATTAGCCCTTAATATAGTCTAAGTAAAGCAGCAGAGAAGGTGGATTTGGAAGGTATATTGACTCCCTACCCATGTCTTTTTGCCTCCTAAAGAACTCCTAATTTTTAGGAAGCATATAGGTTTACATCTGTGGTCTCAAGGAGGTTAGGCTCTTATCCCAGCTGATAAATCATGATTTGTCTGAACCACAAGGATATCTATTTCCTTGCTGGATACAGGTATGCACAAAGGCAGGGAACATGAAGCAGTTGTGACAGATGAACCATAGGGGAATATTTTCATTTTCATTTAGAAAGGGAAGACATTCTCAGCAAGGCCTTAAGAGGGGTAATCTGGAGGAGTTCCTGTCGTGGCTCAGCAGAAATGAATCTAACTAGGAACCGTGAGGTTGCGGGTTCAATCCCTGGCATCGCTCAGTGGGTTAAGGATCTGGCATTGTCATGAGCTGTGCTGTAGGTCGCAGATGCGGCTTGAATCTGCTGTTGCTGTGGCTGTGGTGTAGGCCAGCGGCTACAGCTCCGATTGGACCCCTAGTGGGTGCGGCCCAGAAAAGACAGACAGAAAGGAAAAAAAAAGGGATAATCTTTTGCTCTTTTCTCATTCTTTATGCCTGGAAGTCAAATGAGATGCTTGGAGGTCCTCTTATAATCATAAACTGCAAAGCTAGTGGAGAAAAACCCAACATTTAAAGATGGAGGAATAAAGAGCCTAGGCCCATGGCATCAATGTTGAGCCTACCTCTAGAATTCTTACTATGAGAGAAAAACAAACCTCCATTTTAAAAGTACTTCTAAGTTGGGTTTTCTTGGATTAGGAAGCAGTAGCTTATAGGCATTAGCATTTTCAGGCCACGTTTTGTTCTCCATGGGGCCAGAACAGTATTTTTAGAACTAGAACCCAGTGCTTTCCCACTGTGGCTGGGTGTAAGTAGACAGGAGTCAAACTTTGTCTAAATCATTGTATTCGTCAGCTCAGGCTGCCGAATATCATAGACTGTGTACTTAACAGATTTATTTTTCCACAGTTCCAGGGGTTGGAAGTCTGGGATCAGGGTGTCAGCATGGTTGGGTTCTCATGAAGGCTTTCTTCCTGGCTTAAAGACAGCCACCTTCTTGCTCCTCAGATGTCAGAGATCAAGCAAGCTTTGGTGTTCCTTCTATTTTTTTTTTTTTTAAATAAGGGCACCAGTCTCACTATGAGGGCCTGAACTGTCTTGACCTCATCGAAACATAATTTTATCCCAAAGATCTTATCTCCAAATACCATCACATGGGAGGTTAGGGCTTCAATACATGTGCTTCGGGGGGCACACTTGGGTCACCAGCAATATGCATCTATATTATTTTTACTTCTCAGGTCTCAAAGGGCTTTGTATTCATGAGGTACATGTGAAGACACTTAGATATATGTCATTTAAATGGTATATGTCATTTAAATGGTAAGGCTAGTCCCTGTGTGGACTTCAGAGACTTGTTGGAGCTTGTATGGTAGAGGGTACCTGGGTTTGCTCTCATCCACTGCATCATCATGCTATGTTGCTTCCTTAGGAAGGTCAGTCACCCATCTATTCTTCCTGGCCTCCTGCATTATCCACTTCCTGGCTCCTTTCTTCGTTTCCACTCATTCACCCTGTACCTAGTCACCTTCCCTAAGTGTATTAAATATGGATTTGACAGGCAACAGCAAATATGAAAATAGGCAAGTTCACTTTTTTTTTTTTAAGAACTGACCTCGTCTTACTGAGTCTCTAGTAGGTATGAGACATAATTTTTACACATCACTTGTTTCCTTTAAAAAAATTATTAAAATGTAATTGATTTACAATGTGCCATTTTCTGCTGTACACAAAGTGACCCAGTCATATATATATATATATATATATATATATATATATACACACACACACATATATATATATGTGTATATATATATATATATATATATATATATATATATACACACACACACACATTGGCTTTCTTACATTATCTTCCATCATGATCTGTCCCAAGAGACTGGATATAGTTCCCCATGCTATAGGTTAGGACCTCATGGCTTATCTACTCTAAATGTACTAACCCCAAACTCCCAGTCGATTCCACTCCCTCCCCCTTGGCAATCACAAGAATGTTCTCTAGAGACATAAAATGATAGACACTTAAAACCCAAACAAGTCATTAAATTAGGCACTTCAGGTTTAAACAATGATATATCTAGGATTTTACTTTTCTTCTACTCCTGTTTCCTGGGGCTTATGACATGGACGACAAGGGTACTAGGAGAAAGAGAAAACTCCAAGCATTGTTGAGAGACACCAGATGAAGCTGTCTCTGCCTAGCTTGGTCTGCAGTATGCCTCTCTCTCTGCATCTCTTTCCTGGACAGCTACAATGGTGTCCTTACTGATCTCGACACATTGTTTTTTTTAGTATGTGCATACATTGGCCCACAATTCAGACAACACAGAAGGATGTAAAATATGAAATTTCAAGTCTCCTTCCCAAGCTCTAGACTTACTACCAAGAGGCAGTGACTTAATACTAATTCTGCAGTTTGCATCATAACTTTAAAAATGACAAGAAATAAAAGGATGAGTGTTTAGACAGGATTTATTGTCTGTGCTGGAAAAGATGGAGAATTTACTCAATTTACCCAGCCTCTTATCTCTTCTACCAAATCTGTTAATTATAGTTAGAGAAAAGATTGTAAATGTCTAAGCCTTGATTTAAAAATAAATTACAACTAAGTCTTCCATGCTTTGGTTTATAGATTCAACCCATAGATAATGAATGGCATTTATCATATTATGTAAATGTTCTTTTAAAACCAATTAAGATGAATGGATTCTTTCAGAGGTAGACAATTCTAGATTATTGAAACATTGCTGTTTGAAGGAGACTTTTCCATCTATTAAGGTCTGACAAGGTCTATAAATTTCCTTTTATCTAAATTTTCTGGGTTCTTAATAATAATTCTCTCCCTTGGACCTAGTGTTGGAACATCTCCCTCTGTTGCTGGACTCAGGGAATACTGCATGTTCTTTTTTTATTTTTTATTTTTTTATTTTTTGCTTTTTAGGGCCACACCCATGGCATATGGCAGTTCCCAGGCTAAGGGCTGAATCAGAGCTACACCTGCTGGCCTGTGCCACAGCCAGAGCAACTTGGGATCTGTGCTGCATCTGCAACCTACACCACAGCTCATGGCAACACAGGATCCTTAACCCACTGAGGGAGGCCAGGGATCAAACCCATATCCTCATGGTTACTAGTTGGATTTGTTTCCACTGAGCCACAACAGGAACTACCTACTTTTTATTTTTCCTTATTTTTATTTTTTAGTCTCTATGTACTCTGAGGAAACTTCAATAAAGGGACTACTAGTAGGACACCTGGTTGGGTGTATCAGCTAGTTCTTATTAGGACACTTTTAAGTCTATTCACAGTTAAGCTATTAATCGTGTGTAAAGTTGTGAATCCAAAACTTTCGCTCAGAACTTTGACGTACTACATACAAAACAACAAAACAAAAGGCAATACATTGTTGTGGCCAAAATAGCTATAGAATTGTTCTTAGAAAGGAATTTTTTTCCAATAGCTGGTATAATTTAGAAATTCCAAGGATAATAAAGATCTCAGTGAGTGTTGAGGTATGAGTCATATTTTGTTCATCTTATTCAGTACTTGGGGGATCATTTCAATCAGAATGTCTTAAAATTAATTTATGAAGCATTATTTAATATGTTCATGGAGTTAAAGTCAGATAATACTAAAAGACTTAAGAAAATACAATCCTTTTCCCTTCCCCATCCTCCTGTTCCACTAGTTTTCCCTAGAGGGAACCACTTTTAACTCTTAGCTGTTTTATCTGGAATTTACCTGTGCATTTATAATATGTTCCCTTCTATTTCTCTGTCAGTAGGTACGTTACATCTTATTATGAGTGTTGAGGATTTATTACAGCTGCCTACTCCTGGCCTTAGTCTACCCATTTCCATGATATTCTCAATACAATTATCAGTCAATCAAACAGTATTTACGATATGACTATTGTCATATTGCTCTCTGCTGAGCCAGGTAGTATACTATAATTAAGATTCTGTTCTTGTACAATGCTTAGTTTTATACATATCTGTTCCTTAAAAAGTCCAGGTGAATTGTTAAATGCCAACTGATTTTTATGAATGCCAAAATACAAATCCAATAGTTCTCTTTAGTTCCTAGATAACTTCTTTTTTTGAAGCCTTTATGCTTCAACAGCAGTTGGGATTGATTATTCTCTGATCATGACTTATTACTCATCTGGGACTTTGCTTCTCTGCTCTCCAATGTTTGAGCTCCCATTTCCTGAATCATATATCTTACTGTGTTTTGTTTTTTTGTTGTTGTTGTCATCATTGTTTATAACCTTGATTTGATGAAATCTATCCTCCAGTAGCATATGAAAAAAGGTACATGAAAAGTGTATTTTAGCTCTAGGTCTGAAACTGTCTTTTTCAACCTGTGTTTCTCTACGTATTACAAACCACTCATCAAGTGTGAGGGTAGAACAATAATTTTTTTTCCCTCAGTATTTTAAAGGCCTTGTTTTATTGCCTTCAGGCATGTAGTATTGATGTTGAGAGTTCTAAAGACACTGATTCTCATTCCTTTTTTGTAAGTTATTTCTCCCCTATGGAAAATTTTAGGAGCTTAGTCTCTCGGTTGTTTAGTGATGTAACTGTGTAGATGTCCTATGTCTTATACGCTTTTATTTTAAAGGTTAGATGATTATGCTAATTTTTTTCTCTTGCTGATATTAGAACTATCATCTTCAGGATGGCATACCAATTTTGATGTACAAAGGCAGAAGAATGAATCTGTGGATATAGATTTTCGATTGTGGATACAGTAAAACTACACTCATATCTCAAACATGCTGGCTCAACCCCTATATATTACAGACTTATCTTCAAAAGCATTGAGTTTACAATGTACTTTATATCTAATATTAAAGATAAATTTATTATTAGTTATTTTTTCTTAACAATGACAAACAATGGTCCTTCTTCATCAAATTCCAAAAATTCAAGTTGGCAAGTGGGAAATCTTCAATGTGGTCAATAGAACAATTTTATGCCAAATGATCATATTACATTAGTACTATTAACTGGCATGTTATTATTTACTAGGTGTTAAAATAAATTTGTAAATCTAATTTGCTTTTATGATTGCATAAGAAGTCTTGATTCCAATATTTGCTAAATTTGTACAATGTGTAGGACACTACTCTGTGTATCACTAAGTATATAGCATAGAAATCTCAAGTTTATATGCACTGTATTATAAGTGATATAGATTGAGTGTGTCCTCCCAATATTCATATACTGAAACCTAATCCCCAAGTGTGAAGAACTTGAAGGTGGGGCCTTTGGGAGGTGACTAGGTCATAAATGGGATTCATGCACCTATAAAAAGACCCCTGCCCCCAGAAGTGTTTGACCCCTTCTGCATGTGAGGATATAGTAAGAAGACAGTCATTTATACCAGGAAGTGAGTCCTTACCAGATACTGAATCTGCTACTTCCTTGATCTTGGACTAGCCTCTCAAATTGTGAGACACAAATAACTGCTGTTTATAAGCTACTCAGTCTGTGGTATCCTCTTGTTAGCAGCCCAAATTAAGACCATAAAATTTATGAGGAAGGAATTTATTCTTAGCTAAATTCTTAGGATGTATTATATATATACAAACTCTCCATATATTTATATTATATAAAATAATATATAAGTATATATATTATATACATATGTGATATATTCATTTAGCATATAAATGTGTATATGCACATACTTCCCTATATAAATTTAACACTGGGTAACTACAAGAACTTTTCCCATTAATGAAGTCCTCTGAAGTTTGAGAAGCTCTTTTATTCCTTATACTTCCACAATTGCTTTCTTCAAATTTCTATACTGACTCAGAGAAGAATTTTATTCCTTTTTTTTTTTTTTCGCTTTTTGGGGCTGCACCTGCAGCATATGGATCTAATAGGAGCTACAGCTGCCAGCCACAACCACAGCCACAGCAATGCTAGATCTGATCCTGTCTGTGATATACACCACAGCTCACCACAACGCCAAATCCTTAACCCACTGAGTTAGGCCAGGGGTTGAATGCACAATCTCATGTTTCCTAGTCGGATTCACTTCTACTGCACCATGATGGGAACTCCAATACTTGTTTCTTTAGAAAGGGGCAGACATATCCTGAGTGAAATGTCCACGGCAGTTCCCAGGGATGTTTTGGCATGCATGTTGTTTTCTGTACTTGGAGAACACAAGGGCATAGAGGAAATTTGACTCACTTTTTCCCTACTTAAGCAAGAACAAAGTTATGGGTAAGAACTTAGCTCCTATTGAAAAAAGTTAGTACAAAGATTGCTTCTCTCCTACAGAGTTGACCTAATTTCTTATGGATTTTCTTATTTGTAGATTAAAGAATTTAGGCAAAAACTTACCGGTTTGCTAGAGAGAACTTCCAGAGCATAATCGGCTCTCCACATAATGCTTTTGTTAAAGGAAAAGAGTCAGAAAAAAGTGACAAGTGCAGACACGAATGCTGGCTGGATGAAACATAGCATGCTTTTCTTAAAATGGAAAGAACATCTGCAGGTTGCCTATTTGTATATACTTTACTTCAATGCTAAGAGTACAAAACAGATTGGGGACCTTTGGGAAATGCGGTTCAACCTCTAAGAATCCTTACTGGCTGGCCTCTATACAGTTAATGGCTAATGTGGATGGTGGTAGCGACCAGCCTCGATTTCATCTTTGCAATGCCTGCCAGAGAAGCATGTAATCTATTCTAGGCATCTGCAACTGGAAGCAAAACATGCCAATTATTTTTATTGATCTAAAGCCTTCATAGGTGGGACACCTTGCCAGGGCAGCATATGGAAATTTAGATAAGGAAATGATTTCAGAGACATGGAAAGGGCTTCACTATTTGGAAAAAAAATGTGTAGGTCTTAAAAAAAATGAACAAGCACTTGGTATTCCAGAGCTTCAGAGCACCAAAGATGAATTATGCAGTCACTGCAATGGAAATTGATTACTAAGCCTTCGATGAGTCACATGCTTTAGGAATTAAGTACTCCAATCTATTATTGTCAGTATCCTGATGGGTCAACCAGGCTGTGAATGGGAATTTGCATTAAATTGATTTGAGTGTTTTTTTCTTGAACTAACATCACTCAATCAAGGGACATATTCAGACAGGGCTAGATAAGTCTGACTGAATTTGATTCGGAAAAGCAGAATAGCAAGGGATTAGCAGAAAGAATTTAAAAGCACCGTAAATCCGGCACTATAGACAGGGCTGGAAGAAGCAGGTGAGCAGTCTTTGTGCCACAGAGACCACAGTCAAAGCAAATTTGTTTGGCAGGTCTGTAGTGTGATGATACAGTCATGGATTACAAAAATCATCATCCAGAGGACTAGTTTGTGGAGGATTTCAGGTTTGATTCAGAAATAGCAAAGTATTTGCCAACTGTCTCAGGATTGAGACATTTGCCATGCAATGATCTTTCAACCTAAAGGAAGTTATTAACTTTACATGTAATGAAGCTTTTATGTAAAGAGGGTAAGATAAGCTCGGGTCCACTCATGTTCAATATTACATGATTCTGTAAATAGAAAAATATCATCAAGTGCCAAATTTCATTCAAACATTTGATTCTCTTTGTGGGCTAGATGCTGGCATTCACAAGGTGCCCCAGCTGCACTAGACACTCTCTCCTGACATTTAACTGATGGCTTAGGGAAGGCACGAATCCCCAGGGGCTATGGTGGGTTTGGAAGTTTTGAGATGAACTTGTGATGGGTCTTGAGAGTTGACAATATTTGAATGCTGAGTGAATAAATAACTACAATTCAGGAAGGAGCATCTTGTTTATGCTCAAAATGATTCTGACTCGTTAACAAATTATGAATAAAATGAGTTCCCTTTTTCCTGCTCTTAACCATTCACACAGATATAATAAGGATTCAGCATTGAAGGGTGGGGAAAAGTCATTAAAAACTGCTCAGACAGTCCTTGACCATAAGAGAAAAATGTGCATTCTCAGTGAACATCAGTATCTTTGCATCTTAACCTCTTCAAACTAAATAAGAGCAAGTTGAAATTTTAACCCTTTTTTTTTCTCAAAAACATCTAATTTTTAACTATTGCATAATTGTTCTTACTTGGTTGGAAGATACACAGAAGGATCATAGCTAATATTCACCTGTATTAACCATTTAGCTGAAAATTTGGTAAAGATGTGAGGTTACTGGTTTACTGATCAGGCAGGACTTGTAGGAGTTACAGCTGATCTTTTATCAGTGTTGAGAGTCTCTTCCATTTCCATCTTGTCTGTTCTCAGGGTTGTCATAGGTAACACTGTCAGGATATCCTTACTGTTGATTACTGCTTGCAGAAGTCTCTGAGATATCTGAGAATATAGATATTTGTATTGCCACATGTCCCTTCTGTGGCTCCTTCTGCCAATTCAAGGTACAGAAATCAGTAACTCTGTGTGAGTCTATACGCATACTGGTATTCACAGGATAACCACCTTTGATGTTTAAGACTACATCTCTGCTTGGTTTGATTAAAATACAGAAAGTACTTTTTAAAGATCGATATCTTGAAAGTTACTTTCTTCCTTGAAATTTGCTCTTAAAAGAAGTTGATGATGTCTGGAAGATAAGCCATTTGAACAAGAAGTGCTTATTGTTTAAGTATGTTACCATTTGAAGCTATAGTAATCAATATTTTTACAGCATTGTGCATTAGGGTTGTTCAATCAGACTCCACTCAACTTGAACCACAGCTTCTGTTGAACTCTTTTTTAGACTAGAAAACTATTAAAGTCAAGACCAGAACACCAATGAGAAAATTGCTCTGTTATAATGCTCTAGTGAATATATGGGGTGTACTGAGCCCAGAATGATGAAAATTAGGTAGAAGTCAAGTAAAAAGTGGAGAATCCATTTTCAAGGATGTGAAAGTTTGGTCAGGAGATGACTTTGAAGTAGCAGTAAATGTGTATATTATTCTCAACTCTTGAACCTATAGAAAGGGCCTGGAAAAGTAACCCTAGGGAGAACATTCTTTGTGTATTCCTGGTATGGAGAAGAGATGAGTCTAGACTACAAATATTTAGTGGGGTCTGAGACAGAAGTTTCGAGATGCCCCAAGAGTACATAGAAGATTTGTGCTGCAAGGGTAGGAACTGGAATGAAAGCAAATGAGAGGCGAGAGGATCCATGAAATGAAATATGGAGTGGAGACAACATCATCTCCACTATACTTCTATTAAGGTTGGGAGAAACTGGGCTGCAAAAGAACTTGGCTAACATTCCCTCAGCCACTAGGGGACCTCAGCTGAATGTGTGATGTGTATCTGAAGTGAAGTTTTCCAACTGAATATAGGATAACCATTCTAGCATGCTCACTTCACTAAGACTTTTTAAACCATTTCTTCATCTTCCATGGAAGTTCTAGTATTTCCATCTCTCCAGCGTGGGTCTTGACTTTTTATATATATATTTCTAGAGTTGTCATAGTAGCAATATTGTTTTCTGGAATTCTTACAAGGATGTTAAATTGTGTACCTCAGGAGAGCACATCCAAGTCAGTATCTTTCTTATTCAATTTTCACACACTAGAGGCAGGTTAAAAGTTGGTTGACTTGGGAGTATTGCAGTCAGCAAACAACACATTTTGTGCCCCCTTTATCAAGCTCATGCTCATTATGCAGCCTCATGTGTACAATCCCCTGATTTCTGCTCACACATACTGGCTGTGTTTTGCAGGCTTTTCTTGTGGCATCATTCTTTTCTTTCCCCTCCTGTCAATCATATCCTCAGCTGGGATATACTGCCAGCTCTAACAACCAAACTACCATCTTGTGCCAGAGTCTCTGTGTGTGTTTCCTCTACTACCAATGATGGGGTCCTCATCACCAGCCAGCACCAAAGCCTCCATCTTATCAGCTACATTCTCAGACCATTTCCAATATCGGCTATCTCAGGTTTGGTCTCTGGAAGAAAACACTGAGATAAGCATGGGATACATTATATTTATTAGAAATCAATACATATGAAAGAGAAAGGAAGAAGTAAAAGCTGGACTGAAGAAGTGAAAGTGCAGTGTAGACCCAACAGAGCCTTTGGCTAACTTGGCAGGCAGCTTTGGAGCTAGTATTGTACTTCCGAGTTGTGACAACTCAGAATGGAATTGCCATACTTTAGAATTCTACTCAGTCTCCAAATGTGGGCTTTCTGGGAAAGAGAATGACCTTGAGTGAAACAGCTCTTTGCCACTGAGGCAGACTTTGAAGGATCTGGCATTTGACAAGCATGGAAAAGTATTCCCACTTTTCAAGGAAGGACTAGCCCAGATTACAGTCAGCAAATAACACATTCTGTGCCAGCATTTTCTTTTGAAAAGTTAATGCCAGGGGTCACATGATAAAGGGAAGTGTTGAGGAAGAAGAGACTTTTTTCCTGGATGAAATGTGGTGGGATAATACAATCAGTAGTTTTAGTGAAAGTAACAAGATCTGGCTTGACTCCATCCTGGTTTGACTTTTTCCAAGACCATATCTTCTTCTCCATTTATGGATGAAGGCATAAGTGCAAAAATACTAGCCTGGCCCAGCACAGAAATCAAGCTCACAAATGCTGTCATTACCTGACTTGATGTGCTCTACAGGAAATAGAAGAGCTATCAGTCTGAGCATGGAATTTGGGAGGCAGTATTGTTCCATTGATAATAACTTTTATGCTCTGAGGTCTTAAATGGAGGAGAGAAGTTGGTTTCCATTCTTTCCTTGTTCTTTGTCAAACTGTCACACCCACAGTGCTTTACATAGTGGTTTTTTGCTCTCAATATTTATGGCAGCATTGATTCTTTGACAACAATTAGCTCTAGTGTTATAATTCTTCCTGAGGTGTTGAATAAGAACTTTGCTTTTTTGTTTGTTTTAGTTTTTGTTTTATTTTCAATTATATCTGGTTTACAGTTTTCTGTCAATTTTTCAACTGTACAGCATGGTGACCTAGTTACACATACGTGTATAGATTTGTCACGAGTGATTAGACATAGTTCCTAGTGCTATACAGCAGGATCTCCTTGTTTTTCCATCCCAAAGATAATAGTCTACAACCATTCACCGCAGACTCCTGTACCATCCCTCTCCCTCCCTCACCCTCTTGGCAACCAAAAGTCTGTTCTCCAAGCCTGTGATTTTCTTTTCTGTAGCAAGGATCACTTGTGCAGTCTATTAGATTCCAGATATGTGATATCATATGGTATTTGTCTTTCTCATTCTGACTTGCTTCACTCAATATGAGGGTCCCTAATTCCATCCATGTTACTACAAATGTCATTATTTTGTTCTTTTTTATGGCTGACTAGTATTCCATCATGTATATATACCACATCTTCCTAATCCAGTCATCTGTGGATGGACATTTGTGTTTTTTCCGTTTCGTGGCTATTGTGAATAGTGCTGCAATGAACATGCATGTGCAAGTGTCTTTTTCAAGGAAAGTTTTGTCTGGATATATGCCCAAGAGTGGGATTGCTGGGTCACATGGTAGTTCTATGTATAGTCTTTTAATGTACCACCATACTGTTTTTCATAGTGGTTGTACCAGCTTACATTCCCCTCAACAGTGCAGGAGGGTTCCCTTTTCTCCACACCCCCTCCAGCATTTGTTGTTTGTGGACTTATTAATGACACCCATTCTGACTGGTGTGAGGTGGTATCTCGTGGTAGTTTTGATTTGCAGTTAAATAGGAACTTTGTAGTTTGGTGTCAAGACACTTGATATTTCAACATGAAATTTTATTTATTTTATGAAAGAAAATTTTCTGCAAAATCAGTGTTCTAGATGGTTTCCTTGTTTTTTTTTCCCTCCCTGTGAAGAAGCAGCATATATGGTTATCTCTACAGCTATAAAGCTATAAAAATATGTACTAAACACTCTATATGATTTTTTTCATAAAGTTAACAGAAATTTTCTTGTACTGTTTATCTTTTGGACCGTATTGTTTATCTTTTGGACTGTATATCTTCCACCTCCTTTCCTGCACTTAATTTTTAAAGAACTATTTTTATATATACAAAATATGTATATTTGTGTGCATGTTTGTGTGTATATATGTATACATATACATATGTGTATGTATGTATGTATACACACAAAGACATATACCTATATCTGCTGAGCAACATCATATTGTTGATTGTATCCAGTTTATCCATTTTTTTATTATTTTTTATGATTTTTATTTTTTCCATTATAGCTGAATTACACTGTTCTGTCAATTTCTTCTGCACAGCAAGGTGACCCAGTCACACATACATGTATACATTCTTTTTTCTCACATTACTATGCTCCATCACAAGTGACCAGACATAGTTTTATCCATTTTTTAAATTGACCTCCAGGTTGATCTCTATTCTTCACAGTTATAAATTTTGCTGCATAAGCATCATTGTTCATGTATGGTACACATGGAGCTCTCCAGAGCATATTTATAGAAGCATAAGTGCATATACCCTATGAGCCAGAAAGAAATCTTTGAGGAGCAATTTGCAGCATTTCCTGAGAAACTGCCAGTTTACAGTTCTGTGAATAGTTTGCTAACAAAGTCTGAAAATTCCAGTTATTAGTTTTGTCAATCTTATATGAGTGTCTGTCAGTATGTCAAGGTATATTTACTTTGAATTTCTATGATAATTAGTGTGGTTAAATTTATGGCCATTTTTATTTTCTTTTTTGAATCTTTCTCATCCTTTCTGGCCATTTTTCTATTGGTTGGCTCATCAATTTCTAAGAATGTTTTTTTAACTTCCTAATTTTTTATTATAGCTGATTTACAATGTTCTTTTCAATTTGTGACCCAATTATAGCAAAGTGACCCAATTACATACAGTTCCCTGTGCTGTACAGTAGGGTCCCATTGCCCATCCATTCCAAATATAACAGTTGCATCCAAAAATCTCAAAAAGCCCATCCATCCCACTCCCTCCACCCTCTCCACCTTGGAACCACAAGTCTGCTCTCCTTGGCTGTGATCTATTCCTGTTTTGTAGATAGGATCACCTCTGCCATATTTCAGATTCCATGAAAAAATGATATCATATGGTATTTGGCTTTTTCTTCCTGGCTTAATTCACTTAGTATGACAATCTCTAGTTTCATCCATGTTGCTGCAAATGACATTAGTTTATCTTTTTTATGGCCGAGTAGTATTCCATTGTATATATGTACCACATCTTCTTAATCCATTCATCTGTCAATGGACATTTAGGTTGTTTCTATGCTTGTGAATAGTGCTGTGGTGAACGTAGGGGTGCATATATCTTTTTCAACAAAAGTTTTGTCTGGATATATGCCCAGGAGTGGGATTGCTGGATCATATGATAGTTCTACATTAGTTTTCTGAGATACCTCCATACTGTTTTCCAACTTTGGCCACAATTCTGTGAGACTAAAAATCAATTACAAGAAAAAAAACAGTAAAAACACAAACTCCTGGAAGCTAGACAATATACTACTGAACAATCAATGGATCATTGATGAACTCAAAGAGTAAATTAAAAGATACTTAAAGACAAATGACAGTGAAGATAAAACGACCCAAAACCTATGGAACACAGAAAAAGCAGTGCTGAGAGGGAAGTTTATAGCAGTACAATCTTACAACAGGAGAGAAGAAAAAGCTCAAATAAACAGCCTAATCTTACACCTAAAACAACTAGAGAACTAAGAAGAGACAAAGCCCCAAATTAGCAGAAGGAAATAAATCATAAAGATCAGAGAAGAAATAAATGAAACAGAGGCAAAGAAAACAATAGAGAAGTTCAATGAAACCAAAAGCTGGTTATTTGAAAAGATCAACAACATTGATAAACCGTTAACCAGACTGACTCATCAAGAAAAAAATGAGATGGCTCAAATCAATAAAATTAAAAATGAAGAAGGAGAAATTACAAAAGACTTCACAGAAATATAGAGGGTCATAAGAGACTACTATAAGCAACTCTATGCCAATAAAATGGACAACCTAGAAGAAATAGATTTTTACAAAGGCACAATCTACAAGATGAAACCAGAAAGAAATTGAAAATATAAACAGACCAATCACAAGTACCGAAATTGAAAATGTGATTAAAAACCTTCTAAAAAACACAAGCCCAGGACCTTATGGCTACACAGGTGAATTCCATCAAACATTCACAGAAGAGTTAATACCTGTTCATCTGAAAGTCTTTCAAAAAAATAGCAGAGGAAGGAACACTCCCAAGCTCATCATATGAGGCCACCATCACCCTGATACTAAAATCAAACAAAGATACCATAAAAAAAGAAAATTACAGGCAATATCACTGATGAACATAGATGCAAAAATCCTTAACAAATACTAGCAAACCAAATCCAAATATATATTAAAAGGATCATACACCACGATCAAGTGATTTATCCCAGGGATGTAAGGATTCTTCAATATCTGCAAATCAATCAATGTGATATACCATGTGAACAAACTGAAAAATAAAAACCATATGATCATCTCAGTGGATGCATAAAAGGCTTTTGACAAAATTCTAGGAATGTTTCAATTACACTGAATATAATCCTTTGCTGTTCTTGTTGCAATTATATCCCCTTGATCTGTGGCTTGTAAGTTTTACATTGTAATATAATTACTTTTGTCACATAAAACCAAATAGTTTAAACACATTTCCTTTATTGTCTTTGTGTGCTTTGTTGAAGGAATCCTTTCCTACCATGAGGTCTGCAAAATACTCTGTTTTCTTTTATTTTAAGTTTTGCTTTTCACATTCAGCTCTCATGGACACTTTTTTAAAGAAAATATTGTCCATCTCAAAAATTGTTTTTATGCTGGGAGGTGAGGCTCTGACATTTATTGAGTAGTTCTCCTTCACTGGTCACTAATGCCACCTCTGTCAGGTACCATATGTTTAGGCCTTTTTCTGTACCTTATGTTCAGTGCCTTTGGTCTATTTATAACTACCTGCTGCATCCTCTCCTCACTAGGTCACAGACTTTACACTCAAATCAATAGAACGGAATTTGACTTTGCTGGCAATCCCTATTTCTTTGTTTCTATGTCTTCACAAATATCAAAACAATTACATGCGCAAACTTGTAAGATACAGAGATTTTAAACACCCAATAGTTTGGAGTGCTCATTTTATTCATAAAGATTTCAGTGCGAGTTTCCCAGGTCTGATTAGATTTGCTTCAAAACAATATGAGAGGAGGGAAGTACGTAGAGTATAGATGAAACAGAATTGGCCCTTAGTTAATAAATAAGGCTCAGTGATGAGTATGTGGGTTCAGTAAACATAAAAGTAGGCAAAATAGTAAAAGCTCTTTCAAATTTATTAGAGAAAATGTAATTGACTTATTTAATTGCATAGTGGTCAGAGTCCGTGGTCTGCATATTAATTGCTTAGAAACCAAAATGTCTTTTTTTCATGTATAAATAAAAATAAATAATATATATCACATATATATAAATCACATTTTCTAAATGTTCAATTTTTGTTAGCAGTAGTGTTCTATATATGTTTATTGGAATACATTTGCTAATGGTTCAAATATTCTCTATACTTACAAATTTGTTTAACTTATTAACTTGTGAGAATATAATAGAAATATAAGATGAAATTCAAAAATCTAGAATCCTAATAAAAGCTTCTGCTAGAAGTTCTCATTGTGGCTCAACTAGTTTTCGTGAAGATGTGGGTTCAATCCCAGGACTTGCTCACTGGTTAAGGATCTGGCATTGCCGTGAGCTGTGGTGTAGGTCGCAGTCATGGCTCAGCTTGGCATTGGTATGGCTGTGGCATAGGCTGGCAGCTGCAGCTCTGATTCGACCCCTAGCCTTGGAACTTCCATATGCCATGGATGCAGCCCTAAAAAGATAAAAAATGAAAAAAAAAGTTTCTGCCAGTTCTTTGAGATTATGCTATATGTAAGTTCATGATATACTTTCCATTAGTAAAAAAAATACATTGTTAGGGATAAATATCATATATTGACATATGGCTAATCAGTCCTTCCTGAATATTTTGACATTAACAAAATTTATTTAGTATTTACTAGGAGTATCTCTTCCATTAATTTATTTTCAGATTGTGATCCTAGTTAGCCAATAACTGATTTTTTTTTTAAAGAGACAGTGGGATTATCTATCTTTTAAAGATATGTTTAATCATTACATTTGATGATGCAATTGTCTTCTGGTTTAATTTTTTTTACCCTTCTTTTCCCTCCTCTAACTCTTACTTGAATTCTTGGTGTGATTGAATCCTCTATTCCCCCTTTTTCCTCTTTTGGTTTGGAACTTATCATTCTATATCTGCTATTTTAGTGCTCACCTTTAAGTGTTAACATGAATATTGACTTAAAAGATTGATCTTAGACTTTGTATTGGTCAGAAGGAAGATAAAGATGGAAAGAATTCTAATGCATCTCCCCTTTCATCTTCCATGTTATTTTCAATATTTTAGTTCATGTTATTTCACCTTCTGCTCAGACATCTCTCATGCACCACTCCATATCCTCTGAGCCTCATTTGTCTTTTATCAACTGCTACTGCAGCAGTCCTGTGGGGACTGTGACCGACTTTACACAGAAGAAGTCTGACAGCATCTCCTCTGCCACATACATCTTGCCTCCTACTTTGTTATACCTCTTAGAGCCTTACATATTTATCCTGGGAATACAGACAGTTAATACCTTGAAGGAGGAAACTTTGTCTGTTTGCATTGGTCAAATATTTACCTCCTGGCTCCCCTTTTTCCCTCCCATCCATAGAAGACCCCTTAGACACATTTTACATGACTTTTTGGGGAAAGATTTGTTTGTATATATTGGGTCTTCCCTCTTTTATGTTTCATTCTCCCCATCACTCACTCCCGCTCTCTAGGATTATTGTCACCAAAAACTTTGGTAGTATATATGAGTTCCCTGTCTTATGCTCTGATAGTTAGATAGGATCCTGAGACCTGAGGTGGGGACTTAGGGATGGATAAGCCTGAAAAGCCCATACCCTGGAGTAGCAGATCCTTCAAAAGTCCTGGCCCATGAAATCAAGCCCTGAATTCACCTAGAGCAGTGGTGGACAGTTTCTATGGTGACTGCTAGCCTGTCATCTCAGTACTTGCATCTCTCTGCTTCTCTGCCTGGAGACTCTCTCTGTCTTAGCAAGCCTCAGGAGTGTGCTAAACACACATACAGAGCAGCCTAGAAATGCTAGGGTTAAGTAACCTGAGATTAACCTTCAACCAGTGAGGGATGTAAGTTGGTGGATAAACACTCCAGCTTTCCTGCTCCCTTCGTGGACAGGATCTATAAGGATCCCTAAAGCAGCCTGGAGCCCTGGCTGCTCACAGTGGCAGCCCACTCAGTAATAACTAATAACTCTGCGTTGCATTTTCTTTCTCCTCTGTCTCACTCTCCTTACTTGTTTACTGGGTGCGAGGAGTTTATTTGGGAAGTGATCCCAAGAAACACAAGCCTGTGCCTTTAGGAAGGTAAAAACTAGGATAACCCTGATTCCCTTCCACCCACCAAGAAGGCAAAGTAACTCCCTAGTCCTTGCCAGAGAGAACAGGATCCTTTATCCTGAAGAAAAGAGAATACTCTCCTTTAACCTGAAGGCCACGGGATGACTTTTTGAGGTGGGAGCCTTAAGAATGTTGCTTATTTTTCTCAAGCACTGCCTCAGGCCTCCATGCCAGTAATCAAGGCCAGGTCTCAGCATGACCTGAACATGCAAATACCATCCTTGTTTCAGGAGAAAACAGTTTACATGCCAAACAGATTACAGGACCTGGCTGAAGTGTAGTCTAGGAACCAGGAGCACTCAGATAAGAGTATCTTGAGCTAAATCAAAGGAGCGGAGAATCAAGCCTAAGTAAGTGAGAATTTATCCACTCAGAGGCTCTCATCCATTACTTAGAAGTCAACGCATTGGCAAGGACACCTGCAGCCAGTGTAAGGGTCTGTCGTGATGGCTCCTTTAAACTTCCTCCTGTGTGCTTTTTGGATGGGTTTCTTGGATGTCTGACACTGACATCAGAGAGGCCTAAGGCAAGGAAGGGGAGAGGGACTATAAGATAGAGAAACTTGCAAAAGTGGTAGATGCCCACGTGGAACTGATACAGAGCTAGAATGAGAGATGAGGCTGAAAGGCCTGGAAAAGATCTGAATTCCTTTTTTTTTTTTTTCGCTTTGGTCTTTTTAGGGCCACATCCATGGCATATGAAAGTTCCCAGGCTAGGGGCTAAATCTCCAGAGCTGTAGCCACTTGCCTATGCCACAGTCTATGCAGGATCCTAGCAGTGTCTGTGACCAATACCACAGCTCTCAGCAACAATGGATCCTTAACCCACTGAGCTGGGACCAGGGATTGAACCAGAGTTTTCATGGATAGTAGTTGGATTCCTTACCACTGATCCACAATGGGAACTCCTCATACTTTTTTCAAATAAACTATCTTTTTGAGCATTTTTACGCTTACAAAAAATGTGCAGATTTTAGAGTGTTCACATATGTCTTGTAGTGTTTCCCCTATTATTAATAGCTTACATTATTAGTATGGTGCATTTGTTATAATTAATGAGCCAGTATTGATATATTATTACCAATTAAAGTCCATTTTTTATTCAGGTTTTCTTAGCTTTTCCTTGATGTCTCCCCGTCCTCCTTTTTTTTTTCTTTTTTTCACCCCCTTCTTGTCTCAGAATCTCATCAGAAGCCTATATTACATTTAGTGTTCAGGCTTCCTTAGGTTTCTCTTGGCTATGGCAATTTCTCAGAACTTCCTTGTTTTTGAGGAATACTGATCAAATATTTTGTAGAATGACACAACTGAAATTTGTCTCATGCTTAACTCATGATTATACTGAGGTTATAGATTTAGGGAGGAATATTTGGAGGTAAAATATCATTTTAACACATCATTTATAGAATATATACTATTAGCATGACAGCATTGTGATGTTGACCCTGATTACCTAGTTGTAAGATTTTCTCAGGTTCTCTACTGTGAAGTTACTATTGTCTCTCCTCTTACTCTCTCTGTCTTCAGGAAAAATGAATCTAAGACTATGCCTATTATTGTAAAACATGTTATTTTAAATTATACCTTGTCTAGTGAAAAATAATTTGTAAACTTGTCCAAGTTACTACAGATACTGTACTCATTTTTACAAACGAGATAGTTAAAATCATGAAAATTCAATCAGCTTGTTTGAGGATATAATGATTAAAGTTAGAGGGGGAGAATAGGAAAGTACTATTCTGACTTGAGAATAGTCTTGTCATTTATACCACGTTAGTAGAGCTGAGCCATAAACTAAATATATAAACTGTCTTGCTAGTCAGTGATAATTAAAAAGTCCCTCCTATAAACTTGGTTTAGCTTTTATTTTTACTGAGTATAATTTATGACCAATATTATAATAGCATTAGGTGTACAAAATAATAATTTAGTATGTTTATAGATTGTTTCCATTTAAAGGTATTACAAAATAATGGCTATATTTCTCCATATTGCACGCTACATTCCTATTATTTATTTTCTGCATAGTTGATTGTATCTCTTGGACCCTTACTTCTATCTTGCCTCTACTCTCTTCCATCTCCCAAATGGTAACCACTATTTATTCTCTATATCTGTGAGTTTGTCTCTGTTTTGTTATGTTCATGCATTTTATTTTTTAGATTCCACATACACAAGAAAACAGAGTATATGTCTCTTTCTAAATTATTTCATTCAGCATAATACCCTCCAGGCCCTCCATATTGTCGCAAATGGCAGAATTTCATTCTTTTTTATGGTTAAGTAATATTCCATTCTATAACCATTTTATGGTTAAGTAATATTCCATATAAGTGTATGTATATATACATAGGTATATATGTGTATCTATTTATCTACCTATTTATTTATCTATTTATACACACACACCTGTACACCACATCATCTATATCCATTTGTCTGTTGATGGACACTTAGGTTGCTACCATATTTTGACTACTGTAAATAATGCTGCTGTGAAGATTGAGGTGCATATATTTTTTCAAATTCGTGTTTTCATTTTTTTCCAGTTACATATGCAAGACTGGAATTTGCTGGATCACATGATAGATGTATTTTTAGTTTAAGAACTTCCATCCTGTTTTCCTCAGTGGCTGCGTCAATTCGTATTCCTACCAACAGCATACAAGGGTTCCCCTTTCTACATATCTTTACCAACATTTATTATTTGTGGTCTTTTTGATGATAGCCATTTTGACACAGGGCAGGTGATACCTTAATGTGTATTTCTCTGATGACTAGCGATGCTGTGTTTCTTTCACATGCCTGTTGACCATATATTTATATTCTTTGGAAAAATGTCTGTTCAAGTCTTCTGCCCATTTTTATGTTTTCTTTTTAAATATGGAGTTGTATGAGCTATTTATGTATTTTTTATATTAACTTTTTATGAGTCATATAATTTGCAAATATTTTCTCCCATTCAGTAGGTTGTCTTTTATTTTTATTGATGATTTCCTTTGCTATGCAAAAGCTTTTAATTTTTTTTATTTTTCCATTATAGCTGGTTTACAGCTTTCTGTCAGTTTTTCAACTGTATAGCATGGTGATCTAGTTACACATACATATATAGATTCATCACAAGTGATCAGACATAGTTCCTGGTGCCATACAGTCAGATCTCCTTGCTTTTCCATCCCAAAGGTAATAGTCTACAACAATTGACCCTAGAATCCCATCCCATCCCACTCCCCTCCCCCACTCTCTTGGCAATGACAAGTCTGTACTCCAAGTCCGTGATTTTATTTTCTGTAGAAAGAATCATTTGTGCAGTCTATTGGATTCCAGATATAAGTGATATCATATGGTATTTGTCTTTCTCTTTCTGACGTACTTCACTCAGTATGAGGGTCTCTAATTCCATCCATGTTGCTGCAAATAGCATTATTTTATTCTTTTTTATGGCTGAGTAGTATTCCATTGTGTATATATACCACATCTTCCTAATCCAATCATCTGTGGATGGACATTTGGGTTGTTTCCATGTCTTGGCTATTGTGAATAGTGCTGCAATGAACATGCGTGTGCAAGTGTCTTTTTCAAGGAAAGTTTTGTCTGGATATATGCCCAAGAGTGGGATTGCTGGGTCATATTGTAGTTCTATGTATAGTCTTCTAATGTAACACCATGCTGTTTTCCATAGTGGTTGTACCAGCTGACATTCCCACCAATTGTGCAGGAGGGTTCCCTTTTCTCCACACCCCCTCCAGCATTTGTTGTTTGTGGACTTATTAATGATGGCCATGGTGACTGGTGTGAGGTGGTATCTCTGGTAGTTTTGATTTGCCTTTCTCTAGTCATCAGTGATGTTGGGCATTTTTTCATGTGCTTGTTGGCCATCTGCATGAAGATGTGAGTTCAATCCCTGGCTTTGATCAGTGGATTAAGGATCTGGTGTTGCTACCAGCTGTGGCATAGGTCACAGATGTAGCTCAGATCTCACATTGCTCTGACTGTGCCATAGATTGGCAGCTGCAGCTCCAATTCAACCTCTGGCCTGGGAACTTCTATATGCCCCAGGTAGGTGTGGCCCTAAAAAGAAAAAAAAAAGATGTTAAGTTTATCTTTTCAAAAAATAGCTCTTGGTTTTATTGATGTTTTCCATTTGTAGGGGAGTATATATTTCATTTATTTCTTCCATGATCTTTAGTATTTTGTTCTTTTTCCTTACCTTGGGCTTTGTTTGTCCTTTTTCTAATTCCTTTTTTTTTTCTTTTTAGGGCTACACTCACAGCATATGGAAGTTCCCAAGCTAGGGGCTGAATTAAAGCTGCAGCTGCTGGCCTATACCATAGCCATAGCAATGCAGAATCCAAGCCAAGTCTGTGAACTACACCACAGCTCATGGCAATGAGAGATCCTTAACCCATTTAGAGAGGCTAGGTATAGAATCCACATCCTCATGGATACTATTCAGGTTCATAACCTGCTGAGCCACAATGGAAACTCCCTTTTTCTAACTCCTTTAGGTGGTAGGTTAGGTTGTTAGAGAAATTTCTTGTTATTGAGGTAGGCCTATATCACTATAAACTTCCCTCTTAGAACTGTTTTTGCTATATCCCATGGATTTTGAAAAGTTCTGTTTCTATTTTCTTTTGACTCAGGTATTTTCTGATTGCCTCTTAGAATTGCTCACTAATCCACTTTTTTTTGGGGGGCGTAACGTAGTTTAATCACAATGTTAGTGGTTTTTTTTTTTCACTTTTCTTCCTTTAATAATTTCTAGTGTCATACCATTATGGCTGGAAAAAATGTATGATATAATTTATATCTACTTAATTTGTTGAAACTTGTTTGTGGCCTAAACATGTGATCCATCCTGGAGAATATTCCATGTGCACTTGAAAAGAATGTGTATTCTGCTGTATGGGGATGGAAGTCTCATAGATCTCTGTTAAGTCCAACTGGTCTGTGTCATTTAAGACAACTGTTTGCTTATCGATTTTCTGCCTGGATGATGTATCCATTGATATAAGTGCTGTGGTAAAGCACTTATACTGTATTGTAAATTTCTCCCTGTATATCTTAATATTTGCTTTCTATATTAAGTTCTCTTGTATTGGTCCATATGTTAATGAGTGTTATATCCTCTTATTTATCCCTTTATCATTATATGATGTTCTTATTTTTTCTATTGTTATAGGTTTTGTTTTAAAGTCTACTTTGTATGATATGAGTATTGCTACTCCCACTTTCGGTCATTTCTGTTTGCATGAAATATCTTTGTCGCTCCCCTCACTTTCTATCTGAGTGCATCTTTAGCTGTGAAGTGAGTCTTTTTTTTTTTTTTTTGTCAATCAGCCACCCTATGTTTTTGATTGGAGCATTTAGTCCATTGACATTTAAAGTGATTATTGTCTTTTTTTGGGGGGGGGCACACCTGCGGCATATGGAGGTTCCCAGGCTAGGGGTTGAATTGGAGTGCAGCTGCTGGCCTACACCACAGTCATAGCAGCACAGGATCCTGGCCACTCATCCCTTCTTAGGCACAAGTAATCATTGTCCCTGTGCCATTCAGATACCACTCCAGTCTTAACAACTTTTGTCCCTCACAACTGAGCTCTCCCTTTTGGCTGTTACGGCACTTTCACTAATGTGCAGCTGTGCTGCAGAGGAGGTGGGACTGGGTGTGGGAGTTAGGCATTGGTTTAGGTATAGGCTTTGGCAGCCACATCTGTATTCAGAGCTCAAGGCCACTTCTGATGCACTGATCTTGTAAGTGCCAGTAATGGCTGCTCCTGCCCTATTCAGATGCTGTTCCAGATCTGGGCCAGTTCCATCCTTTACAACTAAGCTCTTCTCTTGGCTAGTGTGGAACTGCATTGTGAAGCAAGCAAGGCTTGCCCCAGGTTGGGATGGTCTTGGGAAACCAGCCATCATCCCATGCAATTTCATGCATCCCTCTCTGTCCTGCTTCAGGAGTAAGCGAGTGTTTGTGTGCTCCTCATGAGTGGAGTCCAGGCTTCCCACAGTTCTCCCATTAGTCCCAGCCCTCTAGCAATCCAGGAAGACTTGTCTTTCTGGTGTTGAACTACAGAAGCTGGGATGCCACATATGTGGCTCCAATTATTCACTCCCTAGGGAGAATCTCCCAGTCCTTGTAATTCTCCTCCTTTTCTGAGACCTTTCCCAGGGGTACAGGTCCTGACTTGATCATTTCTTTTCTCATCCTACCCGATTACTTTTATATCTTTTTTATAGCCTTGATTGTACAACAGTCTTTCTGCCTGTCTCCAGTTAGTTTTCAATGAGCATTGCTTCACATGTAGGTATGTTTTTGATGTGTTCAGTGGGGTGGGGAGTGAGTTCCATGTCTTACTAATCCACCCTCTCTGCTTGCTTTCTTAAATTTTTTTAAGGACTTTTTGGTCTTTCTTTGCTTTTTTTTTTTTTTTTTTTTGCTTTTTAGGGCTATACCCACGGCATATGGAAATGCCCAGTGGTTAAATCAGGGCTGCAGCTGCCAGGCTACGTCACAGCCACAGCAACATGGGATCTGAGCTGCGTCTGTGACCTACACTACAGCTCACAGCAATTCTGGACCCATAACCCATTAAGCGAAGCCATGGATCGAACCTTCATTCTCATGGATACTAGTCAGGTTCATTATCACTGGGCCACAATGGGAACTTCCTGATTTGGCTTTTAAAGTGGCATTCAAACTGACTGGAAATGATAGAGGACCAATATTGTAACATTCAATTTTGGGTTCCCAAAGATCAATTATTTATTTTGAGGTGGCATAAGATTCTACTTAGTCTTCATGAAGTTTCTTGAGGAAATAGTCTTTGAAATTTCATTACTATGAATATGTGTGGACTAAACTATCCAGTGGTTCATTGGTATTGATAATCTTTAATAAATTGGCATTAGGTAACATAGTTGATCCTTTCACTTTCAGAAAATATTTTTCCATACTATAAGGAATTAAATAAATGCAAGAAGTAGACACCCAGGGCTTTCTCTTCTGCCAATCCTTTGCCAAAGGCTGATGGGCTGCACATGAAAAATTCTACTTAATAGTCTGTGGTTGTAAACTGTGTATATCCAGCTACAGGTCTGCAAAAGTAGGCCAAGAAGCTCAAATAAGCTAATAGAATTTGAAAAGATTAATCATGTGGACTGTGCTCGCACACTAAAGAATCCATAGATTCTTTTAGTTCAGATCCTAAAGGACTACCCAGGGATAAAGAAGACTGATATTTCCTCATAAGTCATTATGTTTTCCCCTTCTATTTTCACTGATGCTAATGTGGCCATTGTCTAATAGCTGGACATTATATAACTTCTTAGAGTCTGTTTCATTCTGACATCTAATATCCCATATTATGTTGGATTTGCCTTCATAAAACACTGCTCTTGTAGAGTGAGTCTCCTTCTTAATTAAACCTTTGGTCCCAGACTCTTCCTGTTTCTATTCCAAAGTAGTTACAAGCAGGCAGATAATTTATTTCCAAGTATCCTTAGAAAATTTCAAGCTTTGCCATTGCTTACAGTATTACCTTACCTGTATCCCAGTGGATTCTGTCCATCTCCCACAGTGTTGTCAAGAGTCTCACCTTTGAAGCCTTTCTTTGACTGGTCTACAGTAAGTTCTCTTTATTGTAAAACTAAATAAAAGTAGCTTCTACTACTCACTCTACAATTCAATATTGTGAATAACTAGGCATTTCCATATTGATTCTTCATCCCCACTACTCTGAATTAGTTATAAAGGCAATATCTAACTGCATTACTGTAACAATCCAATGGGAAGCAGTGTCTATCTTTACCAGTTCTTTTCCAATTATAGATAAACCTAAGGAAGCCATGCTTCAAGACCAGTGAGGTCCTCAGAAGATGACTGTTTTAAAGCTTCCCTTACTTATTTTCTGTTTTGAAAACAGGTATAGATCATAATGAATGTTCTTTGCTTAAGAATATATATGACTAATCCCTAGCCTGGAAACTTGCATATGGCGCAGATGAGGCCAAAAAAAGAGGTATATATGACTATAAAAGAATTAGAGGCCCCATCGGGATTAAGAGATTTCCTTTTGTCAGTAATATTCACAAATATTCCAGCTTTTATGTGGACATTACATACTATGTCTGACTACAAGCTCAAATTTTTGGAAACTTGAAAATAAGCTTCTCTACAGGTATACATCCAGCAATGTGATGGTTCCTGTGATATGCTGCCCAGACCCTTGTTCAGGAGTGAAGGACTGAAACCTCAAGCTGCTGAGAGTGCTGCAGGCAAACTGCCCTCAGCTATCACCTGCCTTCAGGGGTTTCTCAGGGGCTGATTTCAATTTTATCCAAAGTCATAAATCTTTCCTGGATGGACTTCATCCAATAAATGATTGTCCCAGGAATATAAAGGCCTGGCCCATGTGCCCAAAATGTAGGAAGCCCTGAAGGATAATTTTATCTTTAGAACCCCCTGTGGGTATTCCACACAGACAACACTGCAGGTTGGTGTCCCTCTGCTCAGTTCTTCTTGCTTGCCTTCCATTCCACAGTTAAGGATCCCAGGAACACTCTAAAAAAACCTCTGCCTACTAATCTGCATCTTAGAGTCTGCCTTTTGTAGACCGAGTTTTTCAGAAAGTAGGGCAAGAAAGAAACACAGTGAAATCATGTAGTCTCCATTTTGCTTACTACTATCTTTTAAAAAAACTAAACCCTTTTAGTCTAGAAGTAGGACATGTTTAGAGAAGGGGGTGAAAAAGGGAGGCACAAACTGAATGTGAACCTTGAAAGGAGTGTGACCTGGAAGGCACTAGTCTAAAGTCCGAAAGGTCCAAATGGGACCTTACTACTCATTATGTGTCTGGTATTGGAGTAGTAACATTCATGTTTCACCACCTCCCCTGTTGAACAGTTCTTAAGGAAGAACTCTCTTCATTTTGCATTTAACAAATTTTTTTTTAGAGAATCTACATGCGAAGGGTTAGAGGTATGCCTGTTTAGAGGAAGTCCGAATGGCAGAGAAAAATAGGTCAGTCATGTTCCCCAAAACTGATTGTACCAGTAGGCTATGTGATTGGAGAGTAAAAGCAGTAGAGTAATGTTTGAAAGCATGCCCGCAGAGTGGGGGCCATGAGTCTAGATAGGGTTAAGTGCATTCTCTTCTTTCCTAACTGCACCACTGTGGGTGGTAAAGTGGAGAACTGATTTTTTGTTCTTTTATATGGATGAATGGTTGAATTTGTTCAAAGCTCATGAAAAGGTCCCAGCAGGCATGTGCAAAACAGAAGAAAAGGCACATGTCAAACTGAACCTAACTTGTACATTCATCCCAAACTAGCTTTCCGAGGCTCTTGGGGAAGATGAGTTCGGGGGCGAAACTCTTTCCCCACCCCTGACAAAGCCTCACTTAAGTTACCAGAGATGAAAATAAGGAACATCCTGAATTAGCACTAGATGGTAAAGAAGACTACCACACTGTCTAGTGCATAGTGTGTAAGCAGTGGACTGAGATGCAAGTCAAGCATGGCCACTGCCTTGATATTATGGATTAATAGCAATGGCTACTTAGGGAAAGGAGAGATCAGCCTTTTAAGTATAAACTAGAGATGCTTTTTTCTGAGGTGGGTGGGTACCAAGAAGGAGGCAAATTATGGACACCACCTTAAATTTTCACAGAATTTGATTAGGATAGCCAGTCATTGCTGGCACAGCAATTTCAAAGCCCCTGTTTAGATACTCACTTCCCTCAGGATGAACTGCTAATGGAAACATTCACAGAAGAATGTTGAAAAGATATACAATTCTGGGATATATAAGGGTTTAGTAATATTTCATCCAAGAAGACTCAGGTCAGCTATCTATTATGCAAAATTAGATGGACTTTTCCAAGGTTCCAGTCTTATGTCTCCCTTAAACTATTTTTTTTAAATAAGAGCTATTGTTAACAAATAGTTTAAAATTTCTCAGTGGTTGAGAATTCAGCAGGTAAGAGTTAAAAATAAGGTTATGGGCAAACAGGCATTTCCCTAAAAGACAAAATCAGTTTGATTTGTCTAAGTGACAAATTAAAATTGATTATAAAACTTTCAGAGCTCAGATATTTAGGTTGTTAATTATAGACTATTCTGGGGGGGGAACTATATGTCTTTATGAAGAAAGTCCTTTTACTAGTTTAACAATAAGTTACCCAAGTAACTCACTCAGGAAACATTAACTTAATGAATACCTGACAAGGGAAGCTGTGATAATGTGTAACCAGTGACTCCCTAAACTAGATTAAGTCTCCTCTATGTGGTCCTATGGCATTCCAAACATCCTTTAATCTTACTCATATTTCTCATTCTTATAATTAGAAATAGTTTTTCATTTTTCTGCTAAGCACTAAAAATCATTAAGTCAAGGAATAAGTAATGTCTTTCTGGTCTAGAACAAAGATGGGCATATACGTTGTGTCACTTTAAGTATCTGAAATATTCCTATGATTATCTTCCTTCAAGATAAGACTTTCGAGAAAATATGATCTTTATAGAACAGTAAGAAAAGGGAAGAAAGATAGTATATAAAATGGCCACATTTATGAGGGAAGGAAATGGAGCTATAAATTTTAAAAACTGTTAGACACAATAAAGATTACAATGAACACTGAAGGCCATTCTTCAACTATCTTGGAAAATGGATGAAGGGAGCCCATCTTAAGCTGGAGCTAATGTGGCTCAAATCTTAAGACAGTGACATGTTACAGAGGCACAAGTCTAGACCCAAAAGTATTGAGAAGGAATTCCACCCTTTATGATTACTTTACTCTTGGAAGACCTTTAACCAAAAGCCGTGATCCACAGCAACACTTCCTGAAATCTACTGCCCTCACACTATATCTCTCTGACACCTTCCATACCTCCATTTCGTATATTCTCTTCTTCATGACCAAGGGCTTTTTCCCTCCTCCCCTTCTTCGTCTTTGATTCTTCCTTCTTGGGGAAAAGGATCAGTTCATCCTAATAAAAAAAATAAAAAACCTTTCTCTGAACATCCCCTTTCTTTTCCCTTTAGGCAAGAACATTTACAGGATTTTTTTTTTTTTTTTTGGTGGGCAGGCAAAAGGAAAAAGGAGGAAGTCTTTTGCTCAGGCTCTTAATTTTTATAGTGTCATAGATTGAAGTATGTCTGTTTGCGTATTACCTCTCTTCCCTTGTTACAGTATCTTCCTGAACATCTGTTCTGTCCCCCATATCTATATTTCATCCAGATAATATCTCCTCTATGATCATTCATCTGTCATATATCTGAGAAGTGGGTAGTTAAGGAGAAGGCAAGGGTATTCTGTCAATCTACAAATGCATGCAATATTCTTGCCCCCATGGTGCTCTCTCCTGGATTTCTATAGCACTGGCACATGGCTTGTAGCTAGGCATGGATTTCAGCAGCTTTTCTATGCAGTTCCAGCAGAGAATGATCAGGCCCTTGAGATGAGCTGGTATGGATGCCCAGGCAGGCAATCTGGCTAAGCCAGAAGGAAATTCATGTGTGTACAGTTACACTGCAAACAAAAATCTAATTCATCTGAGCCAAGCCTGGGTCCCATTGTCCCACAACACTGGGTAGAGGGGTGGATCATGGAGATAGTTTATCTTGCTTCAGAATTTGCCACCAGAAACATCTATGGACTCACGCAGAATAAGGCCTTGATGGAGTCCAGAAATCTACATTCCTAAGGCCTTGTAATTTTCAGACACACTTTGTGGGCAATACTGACGTGGTATGTTGTATATGTTCTCTCCAGGAGGCCACAGAGCTTATTGCTTTACATATGGGCTATTCATGTTATATAGCCTTTGGAGTAGTGATTGTAAAGAATGCTGAGGGTCAAATTGAACTTTTGGCCTTACGCCAAGAGTCTTGGATAAAGAGTTATTTCCCCCTTCTGAGCCAGCACTGGAATTAAATCATGGTTCATCTACCCCATAATAACTCCTCCTTTTCAGTTGGCTTAGACAAATCAGGAATCCATGACTGTTGTTATTGCTATTAAAAGGCAAGGGCTAATCCTTCTCATCCTGCCTGTGAGGTCAATTTCAAGAGGTCTAGGTTTTTTAAGAAGTCGGATTTTCAGTGAACTCACCTCATTTGGACCTTTGAATTTTAAGTCATATTCTTTGTGTATTTCAATGTCATGTTGGCAACTGGCTTCTACAGTGCTGCCAGAATGTCACAACACAGTGAACAGACTTCTCAAATGTTAATTGGAAGGTAGTTTTTCCTCAAACACGGGCGGCATAGTATTGCAAAAAGTTCATAGGCCTTAGAGTCAAGCCAGGCCCAGATTTTAATCTTGACAGCATTACCAGTTTCTCCATTAAAAGTGATGGAAGGGAGCTTCAGGTTCCTCACCTAGAAATTAGAGGGGCCCAAAAATAAAAGGTGATAGGACTGTAAAGCTCCTGGGTGTTACCATATATTAGTAATGGGACTAAGCCACTGATTTCTCCCTTCTTAGCCCCTGTCTTATGAATTCTCAAATCCAAATTGCTACTCAAAGAGCATAGGAAGTACTTCACATTGGCCAAACTGTTGACTGGTCAATGTCCAGTTACCTAAACCTGGTACAAGCAAGCTCTTGGAATGTCTTTCTCAGTAAGATGCTACCTCAAGATTCTATACAACAGTATCACAGTCTACAGGATTGCGTTGCTTTAGATCAGTTCTCTTTACTTCTGATTGTCACTCCAGGTATTAAAAACCCTTTCTATTACATAAATCCCTTAGTTAAGGAGACTTATATGTGCTATTAATTCCTTAGAAGACAGCCAAGAAGAGGGCATTTACTTTAAGATACATGAAAGTTTTCTTCCCATAGAATTGGCATCTCTCTTTACAGGTACCTTACCATTCTATTATATTGCTTTCTAACTTGGCAGAGGAAATACAATGTGGCAAAATGGAGGCCCGGACCCTCTGTCCTGAACAGAATGCCCAGTTGTGTGCTGTGAACTCGTTGTACTTTGATTATCTCTCTGGGTGCCTAGCAGTAAAATTGAACCCAGACTACTTGTGGGAGAAGAAACAGCTGGGCCCCTGCTCTCTCTGCTTCAGTATATTTTCTCAGTAGGAGACAGAGGAGTGGTGTGTGAAGAACCATAGGAGGCTTCAGTATTCCAAGGAGAGGTATTTCGCCAGAATGAATAGGACAGCCTCATTTTCTCTGTTTGAATACTGATCATTCATTTTGTTTCATTACTAATTATTTAGCTACTTCTTCATGGGTCTTATAAGAATAGCACCTGGAATTGTGATCACCTTCAGATTTGGTCTGTCATCAGTAGAGCTCAGAAAAAGCTTTTCCTGACATCTTGCTACCACTTCCTGGATTTCTGCTATGTTAAAAAAAATTATCAGCTTTATTAAAGTATAGTTGATACCAAATGAACTTAACATACTGAATGTACATAATTTAGTAAGTTTTGACATATGTACATACCTATGAAACTATCAGCACAATGAAGGTATCTCTATCATTGCCAACATTTGCTCTTGCTGCTTTGCAACACCTTCCCCTCACTGACTTCCTTTGTCATCATGTGTTAGTTGCTCCATATGTTTATCTACACACTTAATATGGGTCAGGCCTAGAGAACAAAAGTAAGCTGCACAAATTCCCTTCCTGCTTGGGCTCAGTTCTGAATGTACCATTTCCATCCAACCATAAAGTTGGAAGAGCCATATAGCAGTCCACTGTGACTTAATGGGCTGATAATCCTCAGCTTATAAGAGATGAAACAGTCACTTTCCCACAGTGAAGCATCCAATCTCACCAAGCTCTTATACCAGGAACTGTTTCTCAAAGGCATATAATTCTCTGTTGGCAATGGTATGGCCTCACTTCAGAACCCCAGTGGCTTCCCATAAACTGCAAGAAAATATTTCTCACCATTGACAGTATCAGGGCTGCAGAATCATCTGACTGAAAATGTAAAGCTGCTTGCATCATAGTATGGGCCTGCCATTTTTGTTACAGGCCCCACTTAAAACTGGCAACCTCTGTATTGCCTAGTTAATAACCAGACCAATGTCTCAGATGATGAATCTGCTGATCAACTTGAGAATGCAGAGTCTGATCAAATGCTGTGCTTTCTTCTTTGTTGCAAAGTTGTAAGATACAACAATTTATGTTTTACTTTGGAGATATCCAGGCAAATTCCTGGTCACTAGATCTCTCGAAACTTTAACACAGTCTCTGAATCATGTGAGGATTCCTCTCTTGCCTTCCAGAAAACATGGTTCTTATCAAAGCCTTTGGTATAATATCCAACTCTTACACACCATGCCCAATCAGAGTGTTTTTATGGGTCTAATTGATCGCTGTCAGGTTCTTTACATATTCACAGAGTCCAGATCTCTTCCTACTGTATAACAATAGCAAGGAGGAGTTATGGTTTATAAATGCATTTTCTTATCCATTCCATGTGAATGTTTTCCTTGGGGCTATTTTTTCCTGAATTTCCTGAATATGCTTTCCTGGGTTTTTACTTTTATTTTTTTGTTTTTTGCTTTTATAGGCTACATGTATGGCATATGGAAGTTCCCAGGCTAGGGGTCAAATTGGAGCTATAGCTGCCCACCTAAACTACAGCCACAGCCACGTGGGATCTGAACCATGTCTGTACCTACACCACACTTCACAGCACCACCAGATTCCTAACCCACTGGGTGAAGGCAGGGATTGAACCCACATCCTCACAGATACAAGTTAGGTTCGTTACTGCTGAGCCACAATGGGAACACCCTCTTTCCTGAATTTTTAGAGAAAAAATATATTCATCTAATAAATGGCTGCATATAATTTACTTATTAATCTCTTCTCACAAAGCTACTACCTCCAGCATAGCAGCCACGATTAAGGTTTTACTTAGCAGAGTGTGCAATTGTATACAGTTATTTTCAGGATTTTTCCTTGCCATAGTATAACAAGCCACCTCATAATCTACTGTGGCAACTCAGGCATTTCAACTTTTATCAGTATAGGCAAACATTTTTTTGCTTTTTTTTATTGAAATACAGTTGACTTAATAGTTTCAAATATACAGCACAGTTTCAGTATTTTTACAGATTATATTCCATTAAAAGTTATTATAAGATAATGGGTATAATTCCCTGTGCTATACAATATATCCTTGTTGCTTATCTATTTTATACATACTAGTTTGTATCTTTTAATCTCATATCTCTAATTTGTTCCTCTTTCCCTTTGGTAACCACAAGTTTGACTTCTTTATCTATGAATCTGTTTCTGTTTTGCATGCACATTTGTTTGCATTATTATTTTAGATTCCACATGGAAGTGATATCAAATAGTATTTGTCTTTCTTTGATTTGTTTCATATTTTCTGTGTCCATCCACAATACTGTAAATGGCAGAGTTTAATTCTTTTTATTGCTGTGTCACATTCTGGTGCATGTGTGTACACATACAACATCTTTATCCATTCATCTGTTTGTGGGCACTTGGGTTGCTTTCATATCTTGGCTATTGTAAACAGTGCTGCTATTGGAGTGCATATATATTTTTGAATCAGTGTTTTCAGTTTCATTGGAAATATACCCAGGAGTGGAATTCCTGGATCATATAGTATTTCTATTTTTAAATTTTGAGAGGCCTCCATACTGATTTCCACAGTGGCTATATGGATTTATATTCACATCAACAATGTATGAAAGTTCACTTTTTTCCACATCCTCTCCAACATTTGCTATTTGTAGACTATTTAATGATAGCCATTCTGACAGGTGTGAGGTGATATCTCAATTGTTTTGATTTGCGTTTCTATAGTAACTAGTGATATTGAGCATCGTTTTATGGGCCTGTTAGCCATCTGTCTGTCTTCTTTGGAGAAATGTCTATTTAGGTCTTCTGTCCAATTTTTGATTGTTTTTTTTAACATTGAGTTGTGTGTGCTGTTTATATATTTAGGATATTGACTCCTTGTCAGTCATATCATTTGCAAATATTTTATCCCATTTCATAAGTTGTCTTTTGCTTTTGTTGATGATTTCCTGTGCTCTACAAAGCTTTTAAGTTTAATTAGGTCTCATTTATTTTTGCTGTTATTTCTTTTGCCTTAGGAGATAGATCTAAAAGAAATGCTGCTATGATTTATGTCAAAGTGATTTGCCTGTGTTCTTTTCTAGGAGCTTTATGATTTCAGGTCTTAAAGTTAGATCTTTAATCCATTTTGTGTTTACTTTTTATATAATATGAGGTAATGTTCTAATCTCATTGTTTTACATGTAGAGGTCCAGTTTTCTCAGCACCACTTGTGGAAGAGCCTATCTGTTGTCTATTGTATATTCTTTTGTTGTTATTTCCCAGCTTCTAAGTAAGTGTCACTTTGGCAATAAGTTTTCCCTAGTCCCTGGAAGGGTCTGAGATATACAATATATTGTTGTTTCTTATCTATTTTATACATAGTAGTTTATTATCTCTTAATGCCATACTCCAAATTTGTCCTTCCCTCTTCTCTTTTTTCCCCCTTTGGTAACCACAAGTTTCTTTTCTCTGAGTCTGTTTTGCATTCACATTCGATTGTATTATTTTTTGAATTCCAAATATAAGTGATATCATATAGTATATGTGTGTATACACATACACACTCATACCCACCCCCCCAAACATATATATGCCATATTTTTATCCATTCATCTATTGATGAGGATTTGGGTTGCTTCTATATCTTGGTTATTATAAATATTGCTTCTGTGACATTGGGGTGCATATATCTTTTTGAATTCGTGTTTTCATTTTTTTTAATATATACATACGGAGGAGTGGAACTGCTGGATCATATGGTAGTTCTGTTTTTAATTTTTTTTATAAACCCTCATACTGATTTTCTAGTGGCTGTACCAATTTACATGCCCACTAACAGTGGACAAGTTTCCACTTGCTTCACATCCTTACCAGTATTTGTGATTTGTAGTCTTTTTTAATGATAGCCATTCTGACAGGTGAGAAGTGATATATCATTGTGGTTTTGATTTGCATTTCCGTGATGACTAGTGATGTTGAGCATCTTTTCATGTGCCAGTTAACCATTATATGTCTTTGGAAAAAAATCTTTTCAGTTCCTCCACCCATGTTTTATTGTGTTGGGAATTTTTTTTTGAATATCAAATTGTATAAGCTGTTTATATATTTTGGATATTAACCCTTTGTTAGTCACATCATTTGCAAATATTTTCTTGTATTCTGAAAGTTGTTTTGTTGGTCTAATCTGATTTTCTTTTAAAACTTTTAAGTAAGTGAATGAATAAGATAATTATTGACTTTATAGGATACTAAATTGGTGCCTCAAAAATAGAACACAGTTTTTGGAGTTCCCACTGTGTGCAGCAGGTTAAGGATTCAGCATTTTCTCTGCCATGGTGCAGGTTTGATTCCTGGCTTGGGAACCTCAGTATGCCATGAGTATGGCCAAAAAGCAATGACAACAAAAGGCATTTTTTAAAGCACAGGATAAAAGCACAAGATATACCTGTCATGAAGGAAAAATAAAAGACTTTGAACATAGATCTAGGAAATTAATGTATAAGTAATAGAAGTTCAATTTGGGTGTAGTAGTATATGTACCATTAATATGAAAGAAAGATTATCATTAAATACAATAAATTTTTCATGAAGCTAAGACCAAACTGACTTTGAATATTGAAAGAATTCAGTAAATTCCAGGAGGAATTCATTAGAAAAGATCTACTTAGTCATATTTAAATTAAACTTTCCTGTACTCCAAGAACAAAAGAAAGTCTTGAAAGGTTCTAAATAGAAAAACAAAACAATGAACAACAGCAGCAAAATAAATAGGGAGTAGTATTGTAAGTGCAATGTCAGTCCTTCCTAACTTCCAGACTGACAGCAGAATATCTTTGCTCTTCATAGGGCCCTTGGCTTGCAGTCCTTTTATCTCAAAGAGAAATAAGGAAGATAAATCTCAGAATTGAAGCATATCTACTGATAACAGATATTTAAACATCTGAGGAAAACATTTTAGAAAATCTTCAAATGACTGCAAAGAAAGGAAGACCAACATGGGACAAAATGTTGAAAAGAAACGATGAAAAATAAACTTTGAGACATAATTAAATCTAAATGAATACTAGATTACCTGGGAATACATAGCATTGATGCCATAGAAGGAAAATTCCTATAGACAATCTCAGAAAAATCTAGAAGTTGTCAGAGGTGGTTGAAGGAAGATGGCTGCAATGAAAAGATAAAGTAAAAGAAGTCAAAATCCTCCTCATGGAGAGAGAAGCAGGCAAAAAAAAAAAAGTGGGAGAGAGAAATCAAAGTATTCTAGTATTCTATGGGTCTTATCTTACTGGGATAAGATGTGGGTAGCAACTATTAACTCTACTAGGTTATTCTTATTTTCATATTAATTTGATAGAATAAAGAAAGGAATGATAAGAATTAATGGATTGGAAAATAATATAATGGATAGAAAATTGATAAAATCAGTAAAATATTGGAAAATAAAATATAAAATGAAAGAAAATTAGTTAGGTATTCATTATACTGAATACACTGGACTGAATTATCTTTTTAAACTGACTTAGGTAAAAACACACCTATATATACTTTCTTATATATATAAGAAATACTTAAGCCAAGGTGATACAAGTTTAAAAATAAAGTCGTGGGCAAAGAGATTCCTGACACACAAGTAAAAATAAAGCAGTGGTGACAGTATTAATAATATTAATACTTAGAATAAAGACATTAATAATATAGTATGATTCATGCAGTCAAATTTATATTATGAAATATATACATACAAAGCAAGGCATTATTAGAAATGAGATCGATACAATTGCATTTAAAGTAGACTTGTCTTTTATAATTGGACAGATCTAGAATATAGTAAGGATGTAGCAACTAAATTGATTTCTGTAAGTATTTTAAGGATATTACATTGTAATGTGTGTCATCTGAAGACTATTTCTCATAATTATATCTATGATACTCCTGATTAGACACAAAGTTAGGAGAAAAACTAGTAAGATTTTTTTTCTCCTTAGTCACCTTTTGACTTATCAGCTGTTGGGAGATAATCTGCTCATTCATTCTTGGGAGGGAGTTCTCCAACTTTCTTTGAGTCTTTATTTACATAGCAAAAATAATCTGGGAACAGTGACCGCAAGATAGAAGGAAGGTGTTGTATCTACTGCCTCAGTTTGACCTACTATAACACTTTTAGGAGGTTCAAATATTTTTTCTTTTTTAGATTCCATGTATAAGTGAGGTTGTAAGGTATTTGTCTTTGTCTTTGAGTGCTTTCACTTAGCAAAATGCCTTCAAGGTCCATTTGTGTTGTTGGAAATGACATCGTCTTCTTTGTTTATGGCTAAATAATATTTTAATTATTAGTCTTTGAAGATTCTTTGTATTTATGTGGTATCAGTTATAATATGTCTTCTTTCATTGTTTGATTTTATATATTTGAGTCTTTGCTTTTTTGTAAGTCTAATGAATGTTTTGACAGTTTTAACTTTTTGAAAAATCTGCTTAGTCATTGATATTTTTAAAATTTTTTCTTCTGTTATCTTTTTTGTCTTTATTTCCTTTATTTCCACTATGATCTTTGTTATTTCCTTCCTTTTACTAACTTTGGGCTTAATTTTTTTCTTTTTTTTAATAGTTCCTTGAGGTGTAAATTTAGGTTAAAAAAACCCATTTTTGATATGGGCATTTATTACCATAAACTTTTCTCTTAGGTTCTTTTTTGCATACCATAGGTTTTGGTATATTGTATTTCCATTTTTATTTTCTGAAGGTGTTTTTTAGTTTCTCCTGGTTTCTTCTTGTCCCATTGGTTGTTCAGTAACATACTGTTTATTTCCACATATTTGTGAATTTTGGAGATTCAAATGTTAATGAAAAAAGTTGCTAGGGTTTTATAGTGACTTTGGGAAACATGAAGTTGAAGAGGATCATTGATCATTTGGGAACATTTGAATAGTAACCTTGGCATTTACAGGGCCATCACCATATCCCAATATGTAGTTAATAACTTCTAACATGACTTCAAACTGAGAGTTTAAGGATGACCATGGCCTTCTACTTCTTTTTGGTAGTGAAGAATAGGTCCTGACATCTATTTATACATTCAGATGATCTGGAAAGAACAGCTTGGAGTTGGGAGCCAGGCTCAGGCCTCTGTACTAGGTCAATTGTACCTATTCCTAATTCATAAGTTTTGGCTTCCAGCTCTATTTATATATCCCGCTTTACCAAATCATGAATTATCTCTGCTATAAATCTAGTTGTTACCATATCCCATAGAGAGAATGTTAGATGCAAACATTGTATAATGGAATGGACCAAAATAAACACCTGGGATTTCATAGTCTACTAAAAATATGTACCTAGACAAGGCTTTTGCTTTGTACCAGGAGAATTTAGATGACCTTGCAAGGATCTACCAGGCAGGGGTATTTGTAAGGAGAAGGGTACTCATTTCTAGCATGGCCTCATCTTTAGCCCCAAAGATATGCTTGGTACAATTGCCAAAAAAAAAAAAATCATGGTACTACCTATCTACTTTTTTTCCCACCACTAAAATGTACAAAGAAATACTCTAGGGAAATGTATCAGCCCCAAATGGGTGAAGGCACACCACCTCAGTCCTGAAGGAATAGTGACTTATTAGTGGTCACTATTTTATAGAAATGCAGGAGCCTCAGGCATTTCTGCAATTTTCATTGCATCTAGGACTACCTCCATTTCCCCTGTGAGTTAAAATAAGGCTATTGCTTCATATATGAATCTCTTTGGTCTGAGGGTCTTACTAAAGAAGGATTCCATCTGAACTGGCAGCTATGCTGAAGCCCTTTCCATACTAGAAATATTCTAGGGTTGCTTTTGTCTATAATAACATAGTATCTTATTTTATATGCTCCCCCTGCACCTTGCCCCACTAGTCATTTTACTATTGTCTGATTTTCCTCATGCTTTATAAATAATACTGGGCTTCTATGACCACAGAGATTCCCTTCTCTCAGGCCTGGCCTTGGTGAAGAGAGAGGGTTTATGAAAGACTGAAACAGAAGCCCTTTACCCTATTTGGGGGGGGGGGCATTCTACATTGAAGGATCTGAAGGTGACTAACTCTTCCATAATCCTATGTAAATACATATCAGCATGCACTTTTCCCCTACTGAAGCTGATGAAGAATTTTCTTATCAGAGAAAATAGATGTCAGGACTAATTCTTCACTACCAAAAAGAAGTAGAAGGCCATGGTCATCCTGAAACTCTCAGTTTGAATTCCTAGCACAGGAATTTCTGTAAACCCAACTGTACGTGAGCAACCACAAAAATTGTTGTCTGTACCTGGAGATAGCCCTGCTTAGGGATACTGGTATCTTGAAAGGAGAATGTAGCCAATGGCCTTCAATAAGAGCTTACACAAAACACATAGCAGGTAGCAGATTATGAAAGACAGTAGGACAGGACAAGTCTGGCCAGATATTTGGAGACCCAGTGGGACCCTAATAATAAGACAAAATAGGGATAGTGGCACAAAGTTAAATGCTATGATATTCATTGTATGTGTAGATTAATTATGGATTTCCTATAATTCTGATATATTTGTCTTGGCTAAGACATTATTAAAAAAACACTTGTCTAAACTATTTGCAGAGGTTATTATCTCAGGATCAGATTTTTTTTTTTCATGAGTGGTGAAAGTATGACCACAGGATAAATCATATTTACTTGACTTTTGGGATATTTTTCAGAATTGGTAAGAGGTTGTAAAGGAAATGAAGTAAATGGCAACCCTGATGTACATCAAAATGTACATCTTGAGTAAAGAGAATTTATAAGCACGCAGTTAGAAGAAAGTAGCCAAAATTGCAGGATCAGTGGGAGACATGTTCATCCAGTTTAAACAAAACTAAGCTGGCTCAGCACATTTGCTTTCCTTCCTACTGTATCTTAATGGCCCTTTCTCCCTCCTTAAGACTAAGTTTCTGTCATGACTATGGATATTTATAAAATTGTTTTTGATCGAATGTGGACTAATGTATAATATATTCTATCTCTTGAATCAAAATCAGAGGGCCCCTGTCTTTCATTAACTTTGTCCCCTTCATAGACATAAATGAGGTGAGGCCCTCATTTCAGACCAAGCTTGGATAAGGGATCCCAGGGTCATGCTTTCTGTCCTTTTACCATGTTATCACTTTGTGACCATATCCTAAGAAGAATTTGGGTGACACTGGCATTAAGATAAAGTAGAAGGAACTTAGGGTTAGATCTGCATCTAGTTTGAATTAACAGTTCATTCTCAGTCGCTTACAGAACAAGCTGCCTCCTAAAGTGAATTGATCAAACTAAAATAGAGGTACCATTTGTCTGTAGATTAGTAGATACCATGAAGTAAAACCATAATGTGGCTGAAGTTATTTGAGGTTACACCAATTCTCATAAGCAAAGAATCCCCAGCCCTGCAAACGTGAAATGGGTATAGAACATGTAGAAACAGGGCTAGAATGCCAATATTTCTGGTACCTGGACTTGGTTCAGAAGATTTCCTGGAGTTTTAAATCTCCCTTTCCCCCTAACTATAGAGGAACATGATTATGCCAGCCAATAGGACCACCTCATCTCTAAGCAAAGATCTTAATTCAAATCTCTCTGGATTAGTTTTCATAATATACTTCTAGTATTAGTGTTACTTGTACCATTACCCATCCTAAGATAGAGTAGGCTAACCATACCCATAGACAGGACCTCAGAGGTTTTGCTCCTTCCTGATAGATTCTCACACTCTTGCCCCAGGTAGATTTTCAAAGATGTCTATATCATTTTCCATGTGAGCATACCAAGATACAACCAGTGGTTTCAGTATCCTTCCCATCTCCTTCAGGGTTGATGGCCACTATATGAAAGAGTGATGTGGGAAACACTGTAAACTTCATAAGGTCAAGAGAACAAGGTCAGAGTCATTAACCAACAATGAGGTGGTCATGAGATACATGTGATGGCAACATCAGGACTGGTCCCATCTGGGAACCAGAATAAAGATTCTAGCTCTTAAGCCAATGAAAATAGTAAGCTTCTGGAGATCTGTGGTTCAGTGGGGTAAGGATCCAGTGTTGTCACTGCAGAGGCTTGAGTTGCTGCTGTGGTTGGGTTTGACTCCTGGCCTGAGAACTTCTTCATGCTCCAGGCATGGCCAAACAAACCAAAAACAACCAGTGAACTTCTGCCTACAGTTTTCCTTCCATACTTTACACCCTGTAATAGTAGTACCTCTTTTCTTAGCCCTTCAGCCTGTCTCATACTTAATCAAGAATAAGTGATATAGACTGTTCTAAGATGCCAAGTCCAAGAGGCTATTTAGAGAGCCATGTAAATAGGAGGTATAACAGCTCAATATAGAGAACTGCTAGAGAGTCATGACCCAATTCAATCAAGCTTTTAGTCTACAAAGGTACAAAGTGGTGTCTTTGTAAGAAACACCATTAGGCATCAAGAAGCAAACTATGAGGAAAAAAAGATGTTTTGGCATATTCTATCTTGAATCTAGGTAATGTATTCTCAATGCAGGTGCTATCTCAGGGAACAAAGGGGGCAAAAATTGATTCTTAGGGAAAAAAAAACTTACTCTTTTTATGTATAATCATAAATATATGTAGTACATAATACTGCAAAGTATATATGTAATAACTACATTATACCACGGACAATTAATGAAAGTAGCTAAAAGAGTTTCTTAGGAATGATAATGATAAAAAGGATCAGGAAACAAGGCTAGGGATCAAACCTGCATCCTCATGGTTCCTATTTGGGTTCATTAACCACTGAGCCATGAAGCGAATGCCCTCAATACTAATTTTAAAACATTGTTTTCATTCCAGCTAGAAACCTTGAGCCCATTATTAGTCATTCTTCATTCCTGCTCCTCACCAGCCTCAGTCAACTATTGATGCATATTCTGCCTCTATAGATTATCCTATTCTAGACCTTTCATATAAGGGAAATCACATGACAAGTCCTTTGTGACGAGATTTTTTTTCACTTAGTGTACTGTTTTCAAGGTTCTTTAATATTGTAGCATGTTTCCGTACTTCATTATTTTTATTACCATTTGATACTTCATTATTTGGGTACACTACATTTATGTATTCCTCATCAGATGGTTGTTTTGTCATTTCACTTTATTTTTTCTTTTTATGGCCACATTGCAGCATATGGAAATTCCCAGGTTAGGGGTCAAATCAGAGTTGTGGCTGCTGGCCTATGCCACAGCCATGGCCATGGCAATGCCAGATAGTTAACTCACTGAGCAAGGCCAGGGATTAAACCCAAGACCTCACAGAGACTGTCAGGTCTTAACCCACTGAGCCACAATGGGAACTCCTCATTTTACTTCTTGGTTATTAAGAATAATGCTGCTGTGAGCATTTATATACAAGTTTTTGTGTGGACATTTTTTCATTTCTCTTGAATATATATAGATAGGAGTGAAATTGCTAGGTCATATTGACCTTGTATGTTGAAACTATGCTGGATTTGTTTGTTCTTAGAATTTTTTAGTGGTTTTCTTAGCTTTTGTATCAAAAATATCTGCAAATAGAGATAGTTTTACATTTTTCTTTCCAATCTGGATGCTTTATATTTATTTTTTTCTTGCTAATTTCCCTGGCTGTAATCTCCAGTGCAACACTGACTGGAAATAATAAGAGCAAATATCCTTGTGTTTTTACTGACGTCAAGAAGAAAGAACTCAGTCTTTCACCATTCAGTGTGGTGTGAGTTGAGATTGTTTTGTAGATGCCCTTTATCAGGTTGAGGAAATTCCCTTCTATGCCTAGTTTGTTGACTGTATTATCATAAAAGAATATCGGGTTTTGCCAAATAGTTTTTCTATGTTTATTAAAATGTTCATATAGTTCTTCATTTTTTTATTTTATGCTCTTTATTCTTGTAATGTATTGAATTCATTCATTTTTGAGATGTTAAATAAATCTTGCATTCCTGGAATAAATCCCATTTGGTTATGGTGTATAATCCATTTTATACATTTCTGTATTTACCTTACTAGTATTTTGTTCAAGTTTTTGTGTTTCTTTTCATGAAGGGTAAATGTATATAGTTTTAGTTTTTTAAATCTGGTCTTAGTATTAGGGTAATACTGGATTTGTAGAAGGAGTTGGGAGTATGTCCTATGTTTATACCTTTATGGAAGAGTTGGTGAGGGATTGTAATTATTTTTCAAATAGTTGATGAAAAGCACTGGTGAAGTCAAGACTTTTTATTGGAAGATTTTGATTAAATTATTTGTTCTAGGTCTATTTAGATTATGTATTTTCCCACTGAATCTATATTTCCTTTTTTCCTGAGATAGTCTACCAAAAAGTTTACCAGCTTTTTCCTTTCAAAGGACCAGCTTTTGGTTTCATTGGTGTTCTCTACAATTTTGTAATTTTGTATTTCATTTATTTACCCTTAGGTTTTTATGATTTCCCTCCTGCTCATTTTGGTCTAGTTTTTGCTTCTATATTCTTAACATGAAAGTTTACAGAGTTCCCATTGTGGCTTAGTGGAAGACGAATCTAACTAGTATGCATGAGGGTGCAGGTTCAAACCCTGGCCTTTTTCAGTGCGTTAAGCATCCTGCGTTGCTGTGAGCTGTGGTGTAGGCCAGTGGCTACAGCTCTGATTTGAGCCCTTGCTTGGAAAACTCAATATGCTACTGGTGTGGCCCTAAAAAAAAAAAAAGGTTTAGGTTATTAATTTGAAATTTTCTTTTTTTAGTATAGGCATTTTTATGGCTATTCGGATATTGAGTAGTTTGTGTCTTCTGAGAAAATTTTCCACATAATCTAAATTACCTAATTTCTCGGCATAGCATTGCTCTTATATTGTGTTCTCATTTTCTTTTTTCTGAAGGTAGTTTTTAATTTACATTGTAATTTCTTCTTTGTATCATTGGTTATTTATGCATGTGTTTTTTCATTTCTACATATTTGTGAATTTTTGAAATTTCCTTTTGTTGATTTCTAATTTTACATTGTGTTTGGATAGCACTTTGCATGATTTTAATTTTTTAAAATTTGTTAATGTTTGTCTTATGAATTCACCTATGGTATATTTAAGAGAATTTTCTATGTGAGTTTAAGAAGAATCTGTACTCTTGTTGTATGTAGAACAACAACAAATGTTAATTCTAGTTAATTTATAGAACAACGTTAATTTTAGTTAATTTATAGTATTGTTCAAGACTTTTTCTTATTGATCATCAGCAGGATTGTTATATCCTGCCTTGAATGTTCTGTATTGTGTCAGTGCTTGCAAGATTTTCAGAGTCTGTTGTTAAATGAGCATATGCACATGCACACACGCACACACACTCTTATCTGTGTGTATATATTTATGTTTATATATACATATATATACACATATATATAATTATTTTATTTTTGGGTGTATTGATTCTATGGTCATTATAGCTATACTTTCCTTTTGAGTCTAGTAAAAATTTTGTCTTAATGCTTTTTTGTTAGGAATTAGAATAGCCACTCCTTTAGTTACTGTTTTCATATTACGCCTTTTCCCATCCTTTTACTTTCAACTTATTTATGTCTCAATCTAAAATTTGCTCTCATAGACAGCATATATTTGGGTATCTTAAAAAACCTATTCTGAAAAATTTTGCCTTTTGGATCATTTAATTACTTTATATTTAATGTAATATAGACAAATTCAAATTATACTTCCCATTTTAGTATTATTTTCTGTCTCTTATTTTTTTTAGTTTTTAAAGATTTTTAAAATTTTTAAAAAAAATTTTCCATTATAGCTGGTTTACAGTTTTCTGTCAATTTTTCAACTGTACAGCATGGTGACCCAGTTACACATACATATATAGATTTATCACAAGTGATTAGACAGAGTTCCTGGTGCTATACAGCAGAATCACCTTGCTTTTCTATCCCAAAGGCAGCAGTCTACAGCTATTAACCCCAGACTCCCCCTACCATTCCACTCCCTCCCCCAGACTCTTGGCAACCACAGGTATGTTCTCCAAGTCCGTGATTTTCTTTTCTGTAGAAAGGGTCACATGTGCAGTATATTAGATTTCAGATATAAGTGATACCATATGGAATTTGTCTTTCTCCTTCTGACTTACTTCACTCATTATGAGGGTCTCTAATTCCATCCATGTTGCTCCAAATGGCATTACTTTATTCTTTTTTTGTGGTTGAGTGGCATTCTATTCATGTATATACATATACACCAC
>PVHT020001751.1:9510919-9600999 GCA_004024745.2 Catagonus wagneri
TCCTGTAGCTAAGTCTCTGTGATGCAGTTACTTTCCAGTCTGTGGGGCTTCCCACCCGGGAGGTATGGGGTTGCTTCTATAGCATAATCGCCCCTCCTACCTCTTGATATGGTCTCCTCTTTGTCTTCTGGAGTAGAATATCTTTTTTGGAAGTTTAGAGTCCATTTGGTTGAAGGCTGTTCGGCATTTGTTTGTAGTTTTGCTGTTTTTCGGGAGAGAAGTTTAGCTCCAGTCCTTCTATTCCGCCATCTTAATCCAATCTCTTTGGTAAGAGTTTTGATCATGAATGGATGTTGGACTTTGTCAAATGCTGATTCTGCATCTATTGAGATGATCATGTGGTTTTTGACTTTTCTTTCGTTAATGTGATGTATGATGTTGATTTATTTGCATATGTTGAACCATCCTCGTGTACCTGGGATGAATCCCACCTGGTCATGGTGTATGATCTTTTTGATATGCTGTTGGATTCAGTTAGCTAAATTTTTGTTGAGAATTTTTCATCTATATTCATCAAAGATATTGGCCTATAGTTCTCTTTTTTTGTGGTGTCTTTGTCTGGTTTTGGAATTAAGGTGATGTTGGCATCATAGAATGTCTTTTGGAGTGTTTCTTCTTCTTCAGCCACTTGGAGGGTATGAGTTCCTCTTTGTATGTTTGGTAGAATTCACCTGTGAAGCCATCTGATCGTGGACTTTTTTTGTAGGTAGTGTTTTGATGATATACTCAATTTCATTTCTAGTGATTAGTCTGTTCAGTTGATCTATTTCTTCTTGATTCAGTTTTGGCAGGGTATAAGTCTCTAAAAAGTTCTCCATTTCTTCTAGGTTATCAAATTTCTTGTCATACAATTGTTCATAGTATTCTCTCATGGTTTTTGTATTTCTCCGATTTCTCCTTTTTCATTTCTTATTTTGTTTGTGTTTTTTCTCTCCTCTTCTTGGTGAGTCTAGCCAGAGGTTTGTCAATCTTGTTTACCTTTTCAAAGAACCAGTTCTTGGATTTATTGCTTTTTTCTATTTTTTGTTTTTTGGTTTTTTTGCCTTTATCTAGAGCTGCACCCATGGCATATGGAGGTTCCCAGGCTACGGATATTACAGGAGCTGTAGCTGCTGGCCTTCTCCACAGCCACGACAATGGGGATCCAAGCTGCATCTGCAACCTACACCACAGCTCACAGCAATGCCTGATCCTTAACCCACTGAGCAAGGCCAGGGATCGAACCAGCAATCTCATGGTTCTTAGTTGGATTTGTTAACCACTGAGCCAAGATGGGAACTCCTTGTATTGTTTTTGAATCTCTATTTTATTGATTTCCTCTCTGATCTTAATGATTTCCTTCCTTCTGCTGACTTTAGGTGTTTTTGTTCTTTTTCTAATTCATTTAGGTGATGTGTTAGGTTGCTGATTTGAGATTTTTCTTCTTTTTTGAGGAAGGCTTGTAATGCTATGAACTTCCCTCTGAACACTGCTTTTGCAGCTTCCCATAGATTTGGGGTTGTTTTGTCTTCATTCTCATCTGTCTCAAGGTATTTTTTTATTTCTTTCTTGATTTCCTCATTGACCCATTCGTTTTTTAGTAGCATGTTGTTTAGTCTCCATGTGGTATTTTTTTTCTCATTTCCTTTCCTGTGGTTGATTTCTAGTATCATGCCTTTGTGGTCAGAGAAGATAGTTGAAATAATTTCTATACTCTTACATTTGTTGAAGTTAGCTCTATGCCCTAGTATGTAATCTATCCTTGAGAATGTTCCATGTGCACTTGAGAAGAATGTATATTCTGATTTTTTTGGATGTAATGTCCTAAAAATGAGTGTTAGGTCTAACTTTTCTATTGTGTCATTTAGGATCTCTGTTGCCTTACTGATTTTCTGCCTAGAGGATCTGTCTGTTGATGTGAGTGAAGTGTTAAAGTCTCCTACTATTATTGTATTGCCATCTATTTCCCCTTTTATGTCTGAAAGTACTTGTTGTAGGTACTTGGGTGCTCCTATATGAGGGGCATATATATTGAGAATTGTAATATCCTTTTCTTGAATGGATCCTTTAACCATTAAGCAATGTCCTACTTTGTCTTTCTTTATGGCTTTCACCTTAATGTCTATTTTGTCTGATATGAGTATTGCCACTCCTGCTTTATTTTCTTGTCCATTGGCATGAAATGTCTTTCTCCATCCCCTCACTTTCAATCTATCTGTATCCTTTGCTCTAAGGTCAGTCTCTTGTAGGGAGCATATTGTAGGTTTTTGCTTATTTATCCATTCTGCCACTCTGTGTCTTTGATTGGAGCATTAAGACCATTGACATTTAAGGTGATTATTGATAGACATGTATTTATTGCCATTTTAGATCTTGTTTTCCAGTTGATTCTATGTTTCTCTTTCCTTCTTTTCTTTTTTTTTTTTTGGATGTATTGGTTCCAATTATTTTATACTTAAGTTCTTTTTCTTTTCAGTATTAGTGGATTAGATGTCCCATTTTGGTTTTTGGTTGCCCTGTTTTTTAAGTATGTTAACACCTTCTTAGATCTACTTGCTGTGGCCTGATAACCATATAGGCTTAAACACATCGTTAAGAAAAGAAAATTTAAAAAAATAAAGTAAATAGTCTACAGTTTCCTACTTTCCCTACCCACAATGTATGAGGTTGTTGTCTCTTTTTTTTTGTAATTTAATTTAACTAATTTATTTATTTATTTTAGTATCTTCATGTTTAGATCTGTTATACAGGCTTATTTGAATGATTGCTTTCCAGTTGTGGTTTCCTCCATTCTAATTCTTACTTTTTACATTTCTTTCTTTGTTTTCTTTTTTTTATAGGAACCTTTTCAGCATTTCTTTTAGAAAGGGTTTAGTATTGCTGTACTCTTTTAGCTTTTGTTTGTTGGGGAAATTCTTTATGTCCCCTTCTATTTTAAATGATATTCTTGATGGGTAGAGTATTCTAGGTGGCAGACCTTTTCCTTTCAGCACTTTAAATATATCTTGCCATTCCCTTTTAGCCTGTAATGCTTCTGTAGAGAAATCAGCTGACAGCCTTTGGGGGATCCCTTATAATTAATGCTTTGCTTTTCTCTTGCTGCCTTTAGGATCCTCTCTTTATCTTTAATTCTTGCCATTTTTAATATAATATGCCTTGATGTGGTCTGTTTGGGTTCAGCTTGTTTGGGGCCCTCTGTGATTCCTGTATCTTGATGTCAGATTCCTTCAGATTTGGAAAGTTTTCAGACATAATTTCTTCAAATATTTTTTCATGCCCTTTTCTTTTTCTACTCCTTCTGGAATTCCTATTATGCATAAATTGGACCGCTTTATATTATCCCATAGATCTCATATTGCTTTCATGTTTTTTAATTTGATTTTCTGTCTGCTGTCCTGATTGCATGATTTCCATTATTCTATCTTCTACATCACTAATTCTTTCCTCTGCATTATTCAAACTGCTCTTTATTGCCTTTAGCTCAGTTTGCATCTCTGCAAATGAGTTTTCTAGCTTTTCTTGACTCCTCTTCATGTTTTCTAGCTCCTTTCTAAAGGACTCTGCATTGCTGTTTGCATCTTCTCTTAATTCCTGGATATTCAGCCTTAATTCTTCAAGTATTTTCATTACTTCCCTTCTCAACTCCATTTCTGTCAGACTGCAGAGGTCTGTTTCATTGTTGGCTGCTTTAAATGACTTGTCCTGTTCTTTTAACTGGGAATTGTTTTTGAGCTTCTTCATCTTGTTTGTGGTTTTCTTTTTCTGTGAGTTTGGGGAAGCCACACTGTAGTCTTGTAAAGCTACTTCTAGGCAGGAGCACTCATTTGTATTTTTTTGGTGTGGTTACTATTTATTTTTGGTGTGGGAGTTTTAATATTTGTTGTCTTTTTCTTTGGAGTGAGCAGGCTGTTATCTCAGTGGTACTCTGAGTGTTCTCTGAGAGAATGAAGAAATGACTAAGGTCAAAAGTTGGTGCCTGGTCCCTGGCTCTCAATTGCAGGCTGGTGGCGCTGGCTACCCCTAGTTGCCCAGCCCTGGGAAGTGCTCATGAGCTCTAGGCAGATCTACCAGGTGTCCAGAGTAAGTGGCAGTAGCAGCAGCAGGAAGTATGATTTCCCAGGGGAGTGAGAGCAACAAAAGCTAGCATTTGATTGCAAAGTCCTCTTTGAGGTGAATGGAACCGCAGGGGGTACTTGTCAGAGGCTGGCTCAGCAGTCTGGGGTTGGCTCTGCCCCTCCACTGATGCTTGCTCATGGGTTAGTGAGGGCTCCTGGCTCCACCAGCTGGTGCAGTGCTCCGTCCCCCTGCAGAAACTGTCTCTGTGGTGTTGGCACTGGCTCCGCCCCTATGCCAATGCTGGCTCCGTGCGGTTGCGTAGGGCTCCGCCCACCAGAGATGCTAACTCTGTGGGTTGGCACAGGCTCTTAGCTCTGTGGACTTGCACAGCTCCCCCCCTCACTAATGCTGGTTGGTGCAGGCTCCTGGATCCACAACCTGGCACAGTGCTCCACCCGACCGTCAATGCTGACTCCATGGTCTTCAAGGCATGGGCTCTGCCCCCACTGCTGCCACTGCTGCCTCCACTGGCTCCACTCCACTCCTACTGCTGTCTCTGTGGCACAGGCTCTGCTGCCCTGCCCTCTGTGCTAGTTCAAGGTGCTTCCTATGGCGGTCATCCCCTCCTCATCTCCTCCTCCCTGACAATGGAGGCTTGCCTCCTCTGCGGGACCAGACTTCCCTGGTTCCCTCTGTCCTGGCTTTACACTCCACAGTCCATAGCGTATCACCCTCCCTCCCATGCACTCTTCCCTAGCCTATCTCTGCAACCACCACAGATCTCAGTCCTCTCCCAGGGACTAACCTCAGGAGCCTATGTCTCATCTCCCAGGCACTGTACGGCGCCTCAGGCTGTGGTGTCTGTGCCAGTATTCTGTTCATCTGTGCAAGTCTCTAGCTCCACTTTCCCATTCTCAATCCAGCTGCTTCATTTTTCTTAGACTTTGAGGTCCCTCTAACTCCACTGATCGTCAGGTAGGTGGCTTCCCAGGGTGTGGGTTCCTTTTCTTTTTCACAGCTCCCTCCCTGGAGTGCTGGATGCCATCCTGATTCCTTTTCTGTCTCTCTTTTCTTTATTCTGTTGTTCTACCCAGTTATTTCAAGAGTTTCTGGCAGCTTTTGGAGGTTTAAGTTAATCAGCATTCAGATATTTTGTCCAAGTTGTTTTATATTTAGATTTTTTTTTTTGTGATGTATTTGTGGGAGAGGGTGAGCACGACCTCTTACTCCTGCACCATCTTGCTGCCATCATGTTTGGGGCTTTCTATTTTACCTGGACCTGAAAGTGTGTTTTCTGTCCCAGGTTAAGGAAGTTTTCAGCTCTTATGCCTTCAAAGATGTTCTCTGTCTCTTTCTCTTTGTCTTCTGGGACCCATATAATGTTTGATATTGTTTCAGAGGTCTCTTAAATTGTCTTTATTTCCCCCCCTTTCTGCTAAGCTTCAGTGATTTCCACTACTCTTTTAGATCACTTATCCATTCCTCTGTATCATCTAATCTACTGTTGGTTCTTTCTAGTGTACTTTTCATTTCAGTTATTGTATTCTTCATCTGTTTCATCTATATGTTTTCTAAGTCTTTTAATACTTCTAACTTCTCACTATATTCCAGTTTTCTAAGTTCTTTGATATCCTTTCAGATCATTACCTTGGATTCTTTATTGGGTACATTGCATGTCTCCACTACATTTAGTTCTTCTGGAGGATTATCTTATCCTTTAGTTTGTAACGTGTTTCTCTGTTGCCTAATTTTGTCTGATTTGCTATTTTTATTTTCATGAATTTTGTAGGTTTGTTTCTTGAACTTGGAGAAGTGTCTTTTGTCTTAGTTTTCTATGCCTCCCAAAAGTGCACTACTCTCTGGTCACAGAACTTTTATGCTTTTGAATATACCAACTCTATTTGGGCTGTGTGGGTCCATCTGTTGTGGTAGGCTGACTGTATTGGGTGGTCTGTTGTGTGTGGCTGTTGGTTTACAACCCCTGATTTGTGCAGGGGTTCCTTGACCCTGGTTGGTTAGACTGGATCATAAGGCACCTGGCTATGGAGTCATGAGGAATCCCAGGGCCAGTACGGGCCCACTGGTGGGTGGATCTTGGTTCTGGGTGGGTATGTATGGAGATGTTTCTTGGAATTAGTGTCGGCCTGATAGTGGGTTGAGATCAATCCTGACATGGTTGGCTCTGGGTCCTAAAGTCACCTAGTGCTCTTGCTGGCCCACTCATGAGTGGGGCTGCATCCTGAAGTAGGTGCCTCAGGGGTCCAAGGGGTTTAAGAGCTCATGTTAGCCTGATGATGGGTGAGCTAGGTCCTATCATGGCAGGTGGCAAGGCTACAGTGATCCTGGTTCTGGTGTCTGCCATTTGGGGTCTCTGGCTGCAGGGCCTTTGGGATCCTAAGTCTATTGCCAGTGCACTGATGCATGAGGCCAGGTCTTAGGTCCTCTGGAGGAGAGGGTCATGTCCTGGGGCAGTTAATTTAGCAAATCTTAAGGTTGCCTGCCTGCTGGTGGGTGGGACTGTGTCCTCATCAGGCTAGTTGCTTAGCCTGAGACATCTCATTACTGGCGCTGCTGGCCTTATGGATGAGGATCGGTCCTAACACTAAATAAGCTAAAGGGAGGACTCTAAAGTGGTCCTTGACACAACTGTGTCATCATGGTAGTATGACTCCCCAAAATATCTGTCTCCAATGTCTATGTCCCTTAGGGTATGCTCCAGTTGCCTCCTACCTCTCCAGGAGGTTCTTCAAGATCAGTAGGTAGGTCCAACCTAGAGTCCTTACAAATTACTGCTTCTATCCTGAGTCCCAAAAATGTGTGATATTTTGTATGCTTCCTTGAAGAGTGGTATCTCTATTTCCCATAGTCCTCTGGCTCACCACAAAGTCAGTCCTACTGGACTTCAAAGCTAAATGTTTTTGTGTTCATCTTTCCAGTGCAGGATCCCTGGATTGGTATGCCAATGTGGGAATTGAACTCATCACTCCTTGGGGAAAATCTCTGCAATTTTATTATCCTGCCATTTGTTGATCATCCAACAAGGGTAGGGCTATTGACTATACTGTGACTCTGCACCTCCTACCCTTTCCATGGATCTTTTATATCTTTAGTTGCAAAAGATATTTTCTTCTAGATTCCAGGCTTTCTCATCAATAGCTTCTCTGTAAATAATTGTAGTTTTAGTGTGCCTGGGGGAAGAAATGAGCTCAGGGTTTTTCCTTCTATGCCATTTTGGCCACACATCCTTTCATCTACTTTCTGTATATCTTATGTCTTTTTTGGTTCTTCCATTTTTCTATTATCACCTATTTTGTATTACATAATATTTTCTAGTGCACTATTTTGCTTCTCTGGTCATTTTCTTTGTATTTTTGAAATATTTTAAAACATTTTTATTGGTTTCCCTAATGATTATCATTAGCATATTAATTTAGAAAAATCATGTTCAGATTAATGCTAACTTCAATTAAACAGTATACAATAGCTTTGCTACAATGTATTTCTCTTCACCTCCCCTTTTTTGTTGTACTATTATTGTTATAAAAATAATATTCTTATACAATATATAGCCCATCAACACACCTCTATAATTAGCTTCTTCTCCACACTCTTTGATAAGAAAATAATTTTAATCTCTTCTGTGATGCCTTATATATTATATTTTTATAGCTGCTTTCAATATTTCTTTTGTCTTTGATTTTAACAGTTTGACTATGATGAATCTGAGTATGTAATCATTGGGTTATATTAAAGGGAGATCACTGAGCATTTTGGATATGTATATTGATAAATTTATAGTCATTACTTATTGAAATATTTTTTTCTGCTTCCTTTTATTTCTCTTCTCATTTGAGACTCTCATTTGTAAGTGTTGGTTTATTTGATGGTATCCCATATGTCTCTTAGGGTCTGTTAAGTCTCTTCACACTTTTCTCCTCTGATCCTTGGATTAACCCATTTTCAAATTATTGATTCTTTCTTCTAGGTCAAATCTTTTACTGAATCCTCCAGTGAGATTTTCATTTTAGTTATGATTTTTAAATATATAATTTCTATTTTAAGAGAATTTCTCTCTCACCTATATCACCTATATTTTTGGTAAGACATCTTTCTTTTAATTCTTTAGACTTGGTTTACTGTAGTCTTAAAATTATTTAAATATCCAATTTAATGCCTTTGCCTACTAAGTCTAAAACCTGGGCTCTTTTAGCAACATTTTCTCCTGGCTACTTTTTTTTTCCACTGTGTGTATGACATAATTATCTGTTTGTTTGTATGTCACAATTTAGTTGAAACATAAATATTTCAGATGATGTAACACCTCTAGTATCAGATCCCTCCTCCATGCTTAGGGTTTGTGGTTGTTCTTTTTGCTATTTGTTTAGAGACTTTTTGGAATAACTGTAGATTGTGTATTTTATGCAGGGTATAGTCACTGAGTTCTCTACTAGCTTTATTTTTTTAGTTTTCATTTTTCTTTTTATTCTGTTAATTGTTATCGAGACATCATTGACATATAACATTATATTAGTTTCAGATGTACTACATAATGAAATGTATATATTTCTAACAATCAGCACAGTAAGTCCAATCAACATCAATCATTGCATAGTTACAAATTTTTCTTGTTATAAGAACTTTTAAGATTTACTCTTAAAACTTTAAAATATAAAATACAGTTTTATTAATTACATTCATTATGCTTTACTTTATATCACCAGGAATTATTTATCTTTTAATGAGCAATTTGTGTCTTTTAACCACTTATACCCACGTCCCTCACTCTTCCATTCTGGCAGTCACCAATCTGTTCTGTGTATGCGTTTAATTTTTATTTTAGATTCCATATATACAAGCTCAAACAAATTTGTCTTTGATTTATATTGGTGAGTATAATACCCTCAAGATCCATCCATATTGTTGCAAATGGCAGAATTTTCTTTTTTAAGGAATAATATTTCATTATATATATGCACACTCACATTTTCCTTATATATTCATCCATCATTGGACACTTGGGTTGTGTCCATGCCTCAGCTATCATAAATAATGCTGCAATGAACACAGGAATGTAAGTTAGTGTTCTCATTTCCTTCAGATGAATGCTCTAAATTGGATGTGCTAGATCATATAGTGGTAATATTTTTAATTTTTTGAGAATATTTTTCCATATTGGCTACACAAATTTACATTCCCACTAACAGTGCACAAGGGTTTCCTTTTCTCTACATCCTTTCCAACATCTGTTTTTTCTTATCATTTTGAAAACAATGATTACCACTTCTGTGAGATAATATCTCACTGTGGTTCAGATTTTTATAACTGCAATGATTAGTGTGTTGAGCATATTTTCATGTACCTGTTGACCATTTGTATGTAATATTTGGGAAAATGTCTAGTCAGTTTCTCTGCCCATTTTTAAATTGGTTTGTTCAGGTTTTTTTTTTTTTTTTTGCTATTGAGTTGTATGTATTCTTTATATATTTTTGGATATAAACCCCTTATCAGATATATGATTTGTAAATATTTTTTCCTGTCCCATAGGTTGCCTTTTCATTTTATTAATGGTTTGGTTTGCTGTACAGAAGCTTCTTAATTTCATGTAGTTTCACTTATTTATTTTTGTTTCTTTGCTTTGGTGTCAAAGGAAAAAAGTCATTGTCAAGACCAATATCAAGAAGGCCCTTTCCTGTGTTTTCTTCTAGTTGTGTGGTTTCACATCTTACATTCAAATCTTCAGTCCAGTGTGAACTAATTTTTGTGTATAGTGTAAAATAGTGATACAATTTCATTCTTTTTCATATGGCTGTAAAATTTTCCCAACACCATTTCTTGAAGAAAATATCCTTCCCCTATTTTATTTTCTTGACTCCTTTAACATAAATTAATTGACCATATAAATCTGTGTGTGGGTTTATTTCTGAGTTCTCTATTCTGTTATAGTGATTTCTGTTTTCAATGCTTATACAGTACTGTTTTAATATAAGTTTATAACAGAGTTTTAAATCAGAACTCATGATGCCTTCTACTTTGTGCTTCCTTCTCAAACTACTTTGGGTATTCACGATCTCTTGTGGCTCCGTACAACTTTTAGAATTGCTTTCTCTATTTTCGTGAAAAATGCCACTAAAATTTTAATAGGGATTAAACTGACTCTGTAGATGGCTTTGGCTGGTATGTGCATTTTGACAGTATTGATTTTTCTAATTCATAATCACAGATTATCTTTCTACATCTCCTTCAATTTCTTTCATCAATGCCTTCCTTACCGTTTTCAGTGTAAAATTCTTTCACCCCCTTGGTTCAGATTATTGCTAGATATCTTACTCTTTTTCATGCAACTGTAAATGACATTGTTTTCTTAGTTCCTCTTTGTAATAGTTTGATATTAGTGTACTGAAACACAATTAATTTTTATATTGATTTTGTATACTTAAACATTGCTAAATTTCTTGATAGTTCTAACAGTTTTTTATGGAGTCTTTAGAGTTTTCTATATATAAAGTCATGTAATCTGCAAATAGAGACATATTTTTTCCTTTCTGATTTGGATACATTTTCTTCTTACTTCTTAATTCCTCTGGCTAGGACTTTAGTACCATGTTGTATATAAGTGTGATCAGTGAGCATTCTTGTCTTGCTCCTGATTTTAGAGGAGAAACTTTCATGTTTCCAACTTTGAGTATGATGTAAGTGTAGGCTTGTCCTATAGGGTCTTTATTATGTTGAGGTAGGTCCCCTCTATATACACACTGGGCAGAATTTTTATCATACATGAATTTGGACTTTGTGAAATGCTTTTTTTTTTTGCATCTGTTGAGATGTTCAAGTGGTATTAATCATTTATTTGTTTTAATGAAGCATACCAAACTAATTGACTTACAGATGTTGAACGATCCTTGCATGCCTGGGATAAATCCCACTCTATAATAGTATATAATTCTTTTAACATATTGTTGAATTTTTTGCAAATACTTTGTTTAGAATTTTTGTATCTCTCTTCATCAGGGATATTGGCCTATAATTTCCTTGTAGTATCTTGGTCTGGTTCTGCTATCAGGGTAATGCTGACCTCAGCAAAAAAGATGTAAGTGTTTTTTTTTTTTTTTCAAGAGTTTAAGAAAGATTGGTATTAGTTCTGCTTTAAATGTTTCCTAGAATTAACCAGGGAAGCATCTAGCCCTAGACTTTTGGTTGATGGGAGGTTTCGGATTACTGATTCAATCTGTTGAGTAGAAATTGGTATGTTCAGATTTTCTTCTTGATTCACTCTTGGTAGGCTGTATGTTTCTTAGAATTTATCATTATCTTCTAGGTTGTCCAAGTCTTTGGCATATAATTGTTCATAGTAGTCTTTTATGACTCTTTGTATTTCTGTGTCATCAGTTCTAATAACTCCTCTTTCATTACTGATTTTGAGTTCTCTTTTTCTTGATAAATCTAACTTAATATTTGTTGATGTTTAGCTTTAAAAAAACTGTCTTAGTTTCATTTATCTTTTCTATTGTCTTATAAATCTTAATTTGACCTTTATTTCTTTCTTCCTCTTTTTTTTTGCTTTTTAGGGCCACACCTGCAGTATATGGAGGTTCCAGGCTAGGGATCAAATTGGAGCTGTAGCTGATGGCCTATTCCACAGCCAGAGAAATGCGGAACTGAACTGTGTCTGCAACCTACACAACAGCTCATGGCAATGCCAGATCCTTAATGCACTGAGCAAGACCAGGGATAGAACCTGCCTCCTTTTGGATGCTAGTCAGATTCGTTAACCACTGAGCATTGACGGGAACTCCGTAACCTATATTTCTGATAGATCTTTGTTATTTCTTTCCTCCTACTAACTTTAGGCTTAGTTTTATTCTATTTCCTTGGTTAGGTTTTTATTTAAGATCTTTTCTTATTTCTTAGAATAGAGATTGATGGCTGTGAACTCCCTTCTTAGAACTCCTTTTGTTATATCCCATAGGTTTTGGTATGTTGGATTTCCATTTTCCTTTGTTGAAAGAAATTTATTCAAATCTTTTGATTTCCTCTACTTATTGTATGTTCAGAATCATGTTGTTAAATCTTCATGTATTTGTGAATTTTCTAGTTTTAAAATGTAATATATTTCTAGTTTCATACCAGTGTGGTCAGAAAAGATGCTTCTATGATTCTGAAATCTTAAATTTATTATGCATTTTTTTGGCCTAACATATGAACTATCTGGGAGAATGTTCCATGTTTAGTTGCTAAGAGTATGTATTCTCTTGCTTTGGGGTAGAATGTTCTGTATAGTTGTAATATATACAGATGATGTAATGATTTTTTTAATTCAATGATTCCTTTCTGATTTTGTCCAGCTGATTCCGCCATTGATTAAAGTGATGTACTAAAGTTCCTATTTTTCTATTACTGTCTTTTTATCCCTTTAGGTTTGTTAATATTTGCTTTATATATTTTTTGCTCCTATGTTATATATGTATTGTAAATATTTGCAAATGTTATATCTTGTTTGAACATCCTACTTATCATTTTATAGGGGCCTTCTTAGTTTCTCATTGCAGATTTTGTCTTAAAATCTATTTAGTTCTGACATAAGCATAACTATCCTTTCTGTTTTGTTTGTTTCCACTTGCATGGAATATGTTTTCCCTTTTCTTTACTTTCTGTCTATGCATATTCTTAAAGTTGAAGTGAATCTCTTGTAAGCAGCATAGAGACAGGTCTTTTAACCCATTTAGCCACTCTGTCTTTTGACTGGAGAATTTAGTTCGTATATTTAAAGTAATAATTGATAGGTATGGGCTTATGGCTGTTTTATAATTTCTTTCTTCCTCTTATATTTCTGTCTTTCTTGTAATCTGAGATTATCAAATTAAAAAGTAATTTGCTATAGTAGTTTTATGCTTAGATTCCTTTCTCTTTGTCTTTTTTGTATATACCAAGGTTTTTTGCTTTGTGGTTACCAAAAAGCTTACATAAAGCTACTTGTATTTATAACAACATATTTAAAGTTGATAACATGTTAATTTAGATTCTAAAGCTCTGCATTTGCCCTGCTCATATTTAATGTTTTGGATAGCACAGTTTATCTCATGTATCCATTGACAAATTATTGTAATTATATGTGTTCTTACTACTTTTGGCTTTAGTCTTCGTAAGTGACTAACATACCACCAATACAACATTAAATTATTCTTAATTTTAATATGTATTTGTCTTTGCCAGCAAAATGTATACTTTCATACATTTTCCTTTTACTAACTAGAACCATTTTGTTTCAGCTGAAAGGAATTCCTTTAACATTTTTTGTAAAGTTGTTTTTCAGCTTTTTCTTTTCTGGAACTCTCTCTCCTTCAATTCTGAAGGAAAATTTTGATAGAGTGTTCTAAGTGGTCACTTTTTTCCTTTCAGCACTTAATATATTGTGCCTCTCCCTTCTGGCTACAAAATTTCTGCTGAAAAAATCTGTTAATAATCTTATGCAGCTTCCCTTGTACATAACAGGTTATTTTTCTCTTTCTTGTTACTTTTAAGAGTCTATCCTTGCTTTCTTTAACTTGACAGTTTAATTGTTAATTATGATGTATCTTGGTAGTGATCTCTCTGGATTAAACTTGTTTTGAACAATCAGGGATCCCTGGCTCTAGATATCTGTGTCCTCCCCCAGGTTAAGGAATTTTTCAGCCATTATTTCTTCATAAAATTTATTGCCCCCTTTTTTCACTCTCTCCTTCTACTACTATAATCTAATTCTACTATCTAATACTATAATCTATACTTCTAATACTATAATCAAGTATTGGTTGTGTTGATGTTGTCCATCAAGTCCTTAAGTCCCTTAAGCTTTCTTTACTCCTTTTATTTCTTTTTTTTTTTTGCTGCTCTAACGGATGCATTCCACTGCCTTATCTTTGAGTTTGCTATACTTTCTTCTGTTTTATCAAGTCTTCTGTTGAAACACTTTCTTATTTTTGTGTATTTGTTTGTTCTGCTTTTTAGGGTTTCACCTGCAGCATGTGGATGCTCCCAGGATAGGGGTTGAATTGGATCTGCACTTACCATCCTACACCACAGCCACAGCAATGCAGGATCCGAGCCACATCTGTGACCTATACCACAGCTTGCAGCAATGCCAGATCCTTAACTCACTGAGTGGGGCCAGGAATGAAAAGGGCATCCTCATGGATACTAGTTGGGTAACTCACTGACTACAATGGGAACTCCTTATATTTTATCTCTTGTTGAAGTTCTCAGGTTGTTCATGCATTGTTCTGCTGACCTTGGTGAGCGTCATCATGACTGTAATTCTGAACTCTTTATATGGATTTCATTAAAAAGTCTTTTCCTGAGGTTTAATCTTGTCATTTAATTTGGAACATATACTTCTGTTTCTTCATTTTCCATGATTGCCCTTCTTCTTTGCTTTAGACAAAACAGCCACCTGTCTTGAAGGATTACTTTTCTGTAGAAGATAAACTTCATTGTTTAACACTACCCTGGATCTCTCAACGTTTTGTGATTGTCCAAGAAGATTTTGTTTTTCTTAATGGCTTATAGTTTTGAGTGTGTGTCATAACCTGCCAGTTCCTAAAAGGGAGAATCTCAGTCTGTATCTAGATGCAGGCTGATTGGAAGCCAGATCCTCAGGCAGCAGCTTTTAAAGTATGCAAATATACCTCTTTCAGGAGATGACTGGGAGATGAGTGTTTCTCTATTTTTTTGTACTTAGCACTGGCAGGATAAAGACTGTTGAATCCTGTTTCTTTTTTTGCTACCATCCTGTTGAACCTGTGAATACAAGCCCCGTTGGCCACCAGAGCTGGTCAGTTAAGGGGTATCCTCTGGGTGGAAGTGACAAAAATTATAATACCAGACATATGTTCAAGCTTCTTTCTGGCAGATAGCAGTGATCTGGAGTGAAACAGAGGGATAACAGAAAGATGGCATTCACTAGCCTTCATGGTCTTTGCAGAATATTTCAGTTGGCCCCTGGATGTGTGTTTAAATAGAAGTCTTCGACTTAGAACAAAGCTTTTAAAATAAGCAAATAAGCCTCTTTCATGGAAAGACTGCACATTTCACTCTGGTGCCAGGGTGTTGTACCCTGAGGGGTTTAGCTATGGTGAGTCAGTGTGAGCACTTGAACTGTTTTTAAGTTAACTATAGCCTCATTAGCTTTCAAAGCTAGATTGGTTAGAGGCCTTTCAGTTGCACGTCTTAAAATGTGGGTTCCAGATGTGGGGTTCACATCCAATCCTTCAGTCCTCAGAGAGAAACTAGAAGTTGGGACTACTTCCTTCCAATTTTTGAGTCATGGTACTAGAGGTGTTACAGGCTTCAAGTCCTCTTAAAGGAGATTAAACCCCAAAGCCTCTGACCATGTCCCAGTGTAATGCCCCTTCTCCGACCTTGAAGGAATGTCACCCATTCCTCACCTGGCCACCATATCACCTGTTTGCCATGCAAATAAAGTATCCTGCCTAAGACCAATCAGAAGATGAAATTGGATCTCCACTCAGGTTGCATCGTGGCGTATAAAGACTATTGCAGGGTGAGGCCCTCTTTTTGACCTGAATGCACATGAGTCCTATCTCCCTCTCTAAATATGTATTTTGCTTTAATAAATTTGTAAAATGTCTGCAGTTCTCATGCTTTGTTAGGTAAGACAGGGTACTGAGGAAACTGTGTCAGAGGGGTGAGGTTTATGGTGACATTGTTTAGCACCCTCTTAGCTGTTTCAACCTGAGCTTTTCTGTTTCAACTGATCTGTAGGTGTCACTCAGGTAGTTTTTGGATTTATTTCAGAAGGAACTGTTCCTTGTGTAGCTGTAGATTTGATGCGCCTGTGGGAAAATGTGAGTTTAGGATCTTGTTATATGGCCATGTTGTTTAACTTTAAACAGTCTTCCTAATGGTCATTACTTGTGTTATGAAACTCAGGCCCAGCTGTTTGCCACTCAAAAATCAATACCTGAGAGGAAGGTGTTGGTAGAAAGGAAAATTTATTTTAATCAGAAGGCCAACAATCTGGGGAGATAGTGGACTCAGTGTCCCCCCCCCCAAACCATCTGCAAAGATTCTGCTCAGACATGACAACTTTTAAAGGGAGAAAAGGGAAGTAATCTAAATTAATCCTTAAAATAAGGGGGTCAGAACCATTGCCATTCCTCACTGTATGCATGCAGGTGTGCTTACTTCTTGTGATCTTTCTTTAGATGTTATCTTATTCATACAGTTTACTCACGATATTACTGAAGGGGAAGCTAGGGAAGAGATCTAGTCATCTGTTAATTACTTATTCTTCATTTCTACTTTTTGGTTCTTTCCATAGATCAAACAGTTTAGGCAAAGGGTTGTGTGATCAAAAGATTTGAAAGGTGTGCTAAGGCTGGAGATGAGTAGTGCCTGGGGACAACTAATTTAAAAGTTAAAATGTAGCTTTGTTTTAATTAACAGGAAAGGGGGTTTCCTGCTGAGAGTAGTTTCTTGCAAAGAGCTGCTTACAAATCCCCTCCCTCTACAGATATCTTTCCTTTTCTATGGGATTAGGCATGAAGGTCCATCTTCTGTACTGTACTCATGCTGAGAAAGGGCATCAAGGTCTTAGGGTTGCTGACTGAAAAAAAGAAAAAAGAAAAGAAAACCCTGAAAGCTGAGAGTTCAATTTTATTTGGGGTGAAATTAGGACATAAGTCTGGGGGACAGCATCTCAGGTAGCCCCGAGAAACCTGAGTTGGTGAGGGAGGAGCTAGGATATATAGGACTTTTATGCAACAAGGGGAAGGGAGCAGGAACAGAAGAGATCAGGGCTCACTGAAACCATTCCTTTGATATGCACCTCCACTATTGGCCAGTATCCTGAGTTTTCACAGCTTGCAGGACTCAGGGATCTCACCCTTGGAGGCAACTGCATTCACAGATGACTGAGACAGTCTCTGTTTTATCCTTAACTACAAAAGGGGCTGAATACCACCGGAGGAGAAGGGGGAATGTCAGAATATGATAAAGGTGAGGGGAAGGTGCATAGGCATACATACACAATTTACAATTTACAATCCATACACACATTTTACAAAACTTTGTTGCTGATCTCCTGAAGGTTACTACCAGTTGCAAGGAGCAGACATCACCATGAAGGATTTTAGTGGTTCTCTAGATAGGAGATGAAAGAATTGGTCAGATAAAATCTTCTCCTAAAAATATCTGACTATCTGAAGACCTGTTCTTTCATTTTTCCCAAAGCACAGAGTGTCTCGGTCCTGATTTTCACCCTGAGTTCTGCTCAGGTGGTGTTGCTGGTGGGCAACTGCAGTGGCTCATGATTTAATCCATATAGAGGCTGATGACAAGCGCCAAACTTCAGTTCATAGGGTGAAAGATAGCAACATGGATTTTAGGCATCTCTCTTTCTGACAGATGTCCCCTTAAATATAGAGGCAGAGTGAGTTTGATGTCCATAAAGATAAAGATTATTATGAGTGGTAGTGTTAATCTCAGTCTCTTATGGCTATTTCTTATATTAGCCAGAGATTCAGTATCGATCAAGATGGAGCAGTTTGTTATGCCTGCAGTCTGGTCATCATGAAGTTAGCCTTTTCCCTCTGGTGGTAGTTATTGTATCTGTTAAATAACTCAGGAATGTGCATCAGACACTGTGTCTATGACTCTATTGCACCAATTTTTAACTGATTGAACCTGCTATTTTGTGATTCAGGGAGACCTGGGGGATTTCAATTTTTCTATAAACAAAAGACAGGTGACATGAAGAGACTTTTGCACTTGGGGAGAGCCCACAGGTTTCTTTTTGATTGCACTGTGTCAGTATAATTTAGGTATCATCCAATAGCTGGTAAGATTTTCTTAAAAGCATTACCTATATGTTATGCTGTGAACCACACGGGATGTCCAAGCATTACCTATATGTTTTCCACCATTTAACAAGGGGATCTATGTGACAAAGCATATCTTCAAACTTCAGTCTTTTATTTCCTTCTTGCATGGGGTCAGCCAGAGGTCAGCAACTTCTTCACCACGTACCATACACTGTTCAAGTCCTGATGAATATGTCTGATCGTTACTTTGTCTTCCACAGCTATCTGGTTTTCCAGAATTTCTTCTTCAGTTGGCTAAGCTTTTGTTTTCTGCAACTGAAATCACAGTTAGGTATGCTATTTCTAGTAGATTATATGTTTTTTTGGTAATGTCCTAGGTTTAGAGGCACATCCCCTTCCCTGTCCTGAAATGAAATCGGGTAGACAAAATACTCTGGGCATAGAGATTTCTCGGTGAGCTTGAAGTTGAGACAAAATATTGGCTGTGCTTTGGAGATGGTGTATTTAAAGTAACCACAATAGAGATTAGCTTGGAGGTCATTGGATTTTATAGCTACCCCACTACTGAGGTGGTTAGAGAGGGGAATGCAAATAACCCCAAATTAAACCTTTCTAAGAGTCAAAAAATATAATCCCATCATTTGACCAAGGATCACTAGTTTCTCTGGGATAGGTGATTTGCAATTCAATCTCTGATTTTTGGTTCATTTCTAGGTTTCTGAAATGATTGATTTTAGTTGTTTTGCCTGTAACTTTATTTTTTTTTCCTGTGGGAGAGAGAGTTCACTAAGGTTCTTACCCTATCATCCTGGAAGTCAGTCTTTATGTAGCCCTTTGTACTCTGACCCAGCACAGCTTGTGGGGACATGTGACTGGCTAGAATAGATGTCTGAGGAAAGTGGATTGCATGATCTAAAGAAAGGCCTGTGTGTCCACAAATGCTGCAACAAAGAGGAGCTGATCCAGGTGGTTGAGAATTCATTGCCGTTTTGCTCCATGAGAGCCTTATAATAGAGAAATCTGCAAAAGCCTGGGCATGGTAAGTGCCTCAATGCCTGATTACCAATATTATTTTAGACTGAATAGTAAAAGGGCACAGAGTAGATGATTTTTTTTTATTTTCATAGCAGATTCTTTTGATGCTCTGGACACTACTACCATTGTCTATGGATAATAGCACTTCTGACGGTGGTAACAAATTCTCATTCTTTTTTTTTTTTTGTCTTTTTGCCTTTATCTAGAGCCGCACCCGCAGCATATGGAGGTTCCCAGGGTAGGGGTCTAACAGGAGCTGTAGCTGCCAGCCTTTGCCACAGCCACAGCAACGTGGGATCTGAGCCGCGTCTGCAACCTACACCACAGCTCATGGCAATGCCAGATCCTTAACCCACTGAGCAAGGCCAGGGATCAAACCCGCAACCTCATGGTTCTTAGTTGGATTCGTTAACCACTGAGCCATGAAGGGAACCCCAAATTCTCATTCTTGACTACAGTTTCCTGATTCAAGTTCCTGTCATATCCCTAGGCTTTTCTTTATTTAAAGCTTTGGAATGTCACTCAACCCAAATATAGTAACAGTTCAGTTGAAAATGGCAGTTAAATAGTCACAGGTTAACCCTTATCAGTGTATGATAAGTCAGTGCATAAATGCTCGTTTCCCATTGTGAAGGTGCTTTGGGAAGTGGAACATGTAAAGAGCCTTCTGAGACAGTAAGAATATCCAAGGACAACAATTAAGTCCCTGCTTGTTCCACATCACCACCAGTATTTGTTTGCTTTTAAAATCTACTCTTTTTTGTTTGTTTTCTACAGTCACTAATTTTTCAGAGGGGATGCTCTTTGCCAACTGGGATTCTACAGCCAAAGCAGTTGGTATTATTGTTGGTCATGAACCAGATGTTTTTAACCTTCCCAACAAATAAATGAATTGAGCAGAATTCTCTTAGATGAGGTTCATCATGCTGGTGGATAGCTAAGGAATTCCCAAAGTGAAGACTGTTGCCATCCAACATATTACTGTTCTTAAGTAAACTGGGTTGCCATTTAATATTCAGGCACTAGATGATCTTTGATGCACAGCAAGTATCAGTTCACATTTGTACCACATACATGAACCCCCTATTTAGGCAATAATTCCAAATAGTTTTATATCATCCAATCACACTCAGAGAGAAGATAAAGTTTAAGGTACTTTAAACTTTTTCCTAAAATGGATCATGGGAGCTCCCATTGTGGCTCAGTGGAAAAAAATCTGACTAGTAGCCAGGAGGATGCAAGTTCAAACCCTGGCCTCACACAGTGGGCTAAGGATCAGGTATTTCCATGAGCTGTGGTGTAGGTCACAAATGGGGATGGGATTTGGTGTTGCTGTGTGGTTGTGGTGTAGACCAGTGGCTACAGCTCCAATTCAACCCCTGGCCTGGAAACCTCCATATACCTTAAAAATACCAAAAAAAAAAAAAAAGACCATGATGTCTTTTATTTAAAATATCTTTTTTATATAATGATTTTTATTTTTTCCATTTTATGTTTACACTTTTCTGTAAATTTTTCAACTGTACAGTGTAGTGACCTGGTTACGCATACATATATAGATTTGTCACAAGTGATTAGGCATAGTTCCTGATGCTATACAGCAGGATCTCCTTGCTTTTCCATCCCAAAGGCAATAATAGTCTACATTAACCCCGGACTCCTAGACCATCCCACTCCCTCCCCCTCCCCCTTGGCAAACAAAAGTCTGCCAAGTCTGTGATTTTCTTTTCTGTGGAAAGGTTCATTTGTACAGTCTATTAGATTCCAGATATAAGTGATATCACATGGTATTTGTCTTTCTATTTCTGACTTCACCCAGTATGAGGGTCTCTAATTCCATCCATGTTGCTGCAAATGGCATTATTTTATTGTTTTTATGGCTGAGTAGTATTCCATCTTGTATATATACCACATCTTCCTAATCCAATCACCTTTTGATGGACATTTGGGTTGTTTCCATGTCTTGGCTGTTGTGAATAGTGCTGCAATGAACATGTGTGTGCAAGTGTCTTTTTCGAGGAGATTTTCATCTGGATATATGCCCAAGAGTGGGATTGCTGGGTCACATGATAGTTCTATGTACAGTTTTCTAAGGTACCTCCATACTGTTTTCCATAGTGGTTGTACCAGCTTACATTCCCACCAACAGTGCAGGAGGGTTCCCTTTTCTCCACACCCCTTCCAGCATTTGTTGTTTGTGAACTTATTAATGATGGCCATTCTGACTGGTGAGAGAATGGCCATCATTACTAAGTCCATAAAAAATATCTTTAACACACCCTATAGTCTGTATAATTCAATTTAACTGTGCATTAATTTCTTGACTGTTCTTAAATGTTACTTTTTCTTTCAGTTTTGAGATATGATTGACATATAGCACTGTATATATTTAACGTTTACAGCATAATGTTTTGATTTACATATACTTATATAATCACCTCCATAAGTTTACATAACATCTGTTATCATATTAAGTCTAAAATAATTTTTTTCCTTGTGTTGAGAACTTTGGGATCTACTTTCTTAACAACTTTCAAATAGACCGTATAGCAGTATTAACTATTGTCATGCCATACATCATATCCCCAATACTTATTTATCTATAACTAGAAGTTTCTACCTTGGCATAATATTCATCCAATTCCCTTACCTCCCACCCCCAATCTCTGCTAACCACAAATCTGATCTTATTTCCAATGAGTTTGTTCAGTTTCCACCTGTAAATGAAATCATAGTCTTTATTTTGGTTCCACCTATAAGTGAAATCATAAAATCTTTATCTTTTTACAACTTCACTTAGCATAATACCTTCAAGGGCCGCCCATGGTATAAAAAATGGCCTGATTTCTTTTTTTTAGTGACTGAACAGTTTTTCACCGTGTGCATGTTACCATTATTTGGTCAGGTCATATTTTCTTTATTCATCTGTTGATGAACATGAAGTTTATTCCCATGCTTTGGCTATTGTAAATACTGTTGTAGTGAACATGAGGATGCAGACATCTCTTTGACATAGTTATTTCATATCCTTTGGATACATACCCAGATGTTGCATTGCTGGATAATTTGGTAGTTCTATTTTTAAATTTTTTAGTAGCCTCCACACCACTTTCTATAGTGATTGCATCAATTTACATTCCCATCAAAGTGTATAAAAGTTCTCTTTTCTCCATATTCTTGCCAACATTTATTATCTCATCTTTTTGGTGAAACTATTCTAATAGGCATGTGGTGCTATCTCATTGTGATTTTAATTCACATTTTCCTAGTGATTAGTGATATCAAGCATCTTGTCTATACCTGTTTGCCATCTATGTTATTTCTTTGGAAAATGTTCATTCAGGTCCTTTGTCAGCTTTTTTTTTTAATTTGATTTTTTGCTATTGACTTATATGAGTTGTTTATATATTTTTGATATTAACCCATTATCAGATATATAGTTTGCAGATTTTTTTCCCATTTCCCCTAGGTTGTCTTTGTAGTTTTTCAATGGTTTATTTTGCTGTGCAGAAATTTTCTAGCTTGATGTAGTCTAATTTGTTTACTTTGAATTTTGATCCTTATGCTTCAGGTGTCATAAGCCAAAAATTTTTTTCCAAGATCCATGTCAAGGTGCTTTATTCCGGTGTTTTCCTCAAGGAGTTTTATGATTTCAGGAACTTAGAATTTAAATTGTTAATCCATTTTGAGTTAATTTTTATGAGTGGTTAAAATAGGGGTCTAGCTTCATTTTTTTACATGTGAATATCCAACTTTCCCTGCACTATGAAGAGACTGGACTTAATGAGAATTAATGAGTCTTTTGTCAAATACTAGTTGATTGTATATATATGGGTTCATTCTGAGCTCTCAGTTCTATTACATTGGACTATTTATCATTTTTCATTTAAGTATTACACTATTTTGATTACTACAGATGTATAATCGAGTTTGAAATCTGGAAGTGTGATGCCTCCTATTTTTTTTCTTCTTTTCAAGGACTGCTTTGACCACTCAAACTCTTTTACAGCTCTATATAAATTTTAGGGTTTTTTATGCTGCTTCTGTAAAACATGCATTGGAATCTTGATAGGAATTGCATTGAATCTGTATATGGGTCTGAGTAGACTGGACATTTTAACAATGATCTTTCAACTTATTTGTCTTCCATATTTTTTATCATGTCTTATAGTTTTCAGTGTAGAACTCTTTCATCTGTTTAATTTTTTCCTAGGTCATTCATTAGTTTTGAATGCTATTGTAAATGGAGCCATTTTATTTCTTTTTCAGATGTTTGTTGTTAGTATATGGCACACAACTGATTTTTTTAATGTTAATTTTGTACCCTGCAGTTTTACTGAATTCAGTGATAAGATGTGATAACTAGTTTTGGGGTGGAGTCTTAGGATTTTCTAATATAAAATCTCATCACCTGCAATTAGAGACAATTTTATTTCTAACTTTACAATTCTGATGATACTTTTTTTTTTTTACAGATTGTTCTGGCTAGGACTTACAGTACTTTATTTAATAGGAGTAGTGAGAGTAGGAATCGTCTTTTTTTCTGGTCTTAGAGGAAGAGCTTTCAATCTTTCATCATTGAATATGATGTTAGCTGTGAGCTTGTCATATATAACCTTTATTATATTGTGGCATGTTTCTTATATATCTGATTTAAGAAAATTAGCAGATGTTGAATTTGTAAAATGTTCTTTCTATATCTCTGAGATCACATGATGTTTTTCTTTTATTAATGTGACACTGATTTACATGTATTGAACCATTCTTGCATCCCAGGATAAATCCCACTTAAACATGATGAAGAGTCCTTTAGTATGCTGAATTCAGTTTGCTTGTGTTTTATGGAGAAACCTTTTTTTTTATCTACATTAATCCAGGTATACTGGCCTTAGGTGTTTTGTATTGTTTTGTTTTTGGTAGTAGTGTCCTTATTTGAAATTTTCAGGGTAAAACTGGTAACAATGGCATTGTGAAATGACTTAGGGTGTATTCTCTCCTCTTTGATTTTTTTGTGAGAGTTTGAGAAGAATTAGCATTAACTCTTTTTTAAGTATTTGGTAGAATTCACCAGTGAAGCCAGGTAGCCCTGCATTTTTCTTTAAAGAATTTAGAATACTAACACAGTTCCCTTGGAAATATTTGGTCACATCAGATTTTCTATTTCTTACTCACTCATTCTTGGCAGTTTGTCAGTGTATAATTGTTTACAGAGACCTTTCATGATTCTTTGCATTTCTTTGGTGTCAGTTGTAATATCTTGGTTTGCGTCCTCTTTCCTTTCTCTTTGGTTAGTCTAGCTTAAAGCTTTGTCACATGTTTAATTTCTCTGTTGTTTTCCTGTTCTCTAATTTTTTATTCATCCTCTAGTTATCACTTTCTTCCTTTTATTAACTTTGTTTTGTTTGTCCTTTTTTCTCCTGATTCCTTGAGGTATAGGTTAGGTTTTTTTGGACATCTTTTTTGGTTCTTAAGTGTAGGTGTTTATAGGTATGAACATACCCCTCAGAATTACTCTTGTTTCATCCCATAAATGCCCTATGCCAAGCTTCCATTTTTGTTTGTCTCAAAATACTTTTAGTCTCCCTTTTTCTTCTTTTATCCACTGGTTGTTCAGGAGTGTTATTTTCATATAATTGTGAATTTTTCAGTTTTTTCCTTTTATGTTTTCTAGTTTTACACTCTTGTGATCAGAGAAATTACTTGGTATGATTTCAGCATTTTTGAATTTGGTAAGACTCGTTTTATGGCTTATACGTAGGGGTATTCTAGAAAATATTCTATGTGTGCTTGAGGAAAAGAATGTTCTCTATATGTCTGTTAGGTTCATTTGATCTAGAATGTTCAATCTGCTGTTTTCTTAGTGATTGTCTGGATCATCCATTCATTGTTGTACAGCTGTTCATTTTTCCTTTTGGCTCTGATAGTGTCTGCCTTATATATTTGGGTTCATAAATATTTATAATTTCTATATATTCTTGATGGAGTGACTAGCAATTTGTAATGACTTTCCTTTTACACATTTTTATTTTAAAATCAATGTTATCTTATTCAGGAATAGTTACCCAATTTTTTGTTGTTGCTCTTACCATTTGCTTGAAATGTCTTTTTATATCCTTCCACACTATATGTGTTAATAAGGCTAAAGTGGGTCTATTGTTAGCAGCATATTTTTCTTTTTTAAAAAAAAATCCGTTCAGATATTCTATGTGTTTTGATGGTAGAATTTTATTTATTTACATTTAAAGTAATTATTGATATGTAAGGACTTAATATTGCCATTTAGTTAATTGTTCTGATTGTTTTATAAATCTATTGTTTTTCTTGTCCTGCTGTGTTTGTCTGTGTTTTGATGTCTTTTGATATCAGTCTGCATTGATATCTTGTCATGTTTGTGTTATTACAGGTTTTCCCCCTGTGGTTGCCATGGGGCTCGCATAAAATATCCTAAAATTTTAACACTTTATTTTAACTGACCTCAGTGGCATTCCTAAACTTTAAACTTTTACTTTACCCTTCATATTTTTGGTCACTGATGTTACAGTTTAGATATTTCTCTTTATGATGTCAATTAGCATTCCTTTTACTTCTACTCAGTGAACTTCCATAAGCATTTCTGGTAAGGCAGATCTGATGCCAAAGAATTCCCCCAGCTTTTGTTTGTTAAGGAAAGTTTTATCATTTCACTTCTAAAGGACAGCTCTGCTGGGTATGGAATACCTGAGTGACATTTTAAAAATATTTTGAATATATCAATACATTCTCTCCTGGTCTGAAAAGTGTCTGTTGAGAAATCTTTTATATTCTTATGAGGGCTCACTTGCATGTAATTTATTTTTTTCTCTTGCTGCTTCCAATAACTTTCTTTGCATTTGACATTTTAATTACAATACATTTCAGTGTAGCTCTATTCAGGTTCAGCATCTGTGTGTACTTTGGGCCTCATAGATCTGGATGCCCATTTCTCTTCGCAGGTTGGGGAAGTTTTCAGCCATTACTGCTTTAAATGTACTTCCTGTTTCTTTTTCTTTTCCTTCAATAATTCTCATAATGTGGATCTTTATGTCTAATAAGTCCCAGTGGCTTTCATCAATTTTCTCATTCTTTTTTTTGTTCTTGGGACTGCATAATTTTAAATGCCTTATCTTCTAGGTTGTTTCTTCATTTTGCTGCATGACATGGCTTATTATTGAAGCTCTTTATTAAATTCTTCAGTTTAGTAATTATATTTTTCAGTTCTAAGATTTTTTAAAATTCTTTTTGTTGTTGTTTTCTTGCTTTGTTCTGCATTATTTTCCTAATATTAGTTTTGTATGTTTGGTTTTGTAGTTTATTAAACTTTTTTTCCAGAGACTGTTGCTATTTCATTGATCTCTCTTTAGGGTCAGTTATTGTAGATTTATTACATTTCTTTGGTGATGTCATTTTTAACTGATTTTTCATGATCCTAGATTCCTTTTGTTGTTATTTGCACCTTTGAGTAAGCAGTTTCCTTTTCCATACTTTATTGGTTCACTTTATGGGAGAAAATTCATCACCAGTTTGCTTGTGTGAAGTTCTTGACATGGAAGTTGGTAACATTTTGGGGCAAGTAGGGCTTTCTTTCAGACTCTGTTTTTGAGCAAAGCCACTGCCCATTCTCTGAGGTCAGAAGTTGGTTGCTTATGGCTGAGAAGACTGGAATAGGACTGTTGGTTTGGTTCCCTGCTAAAGTAAGCCTATAGTTTGGGCACCATACTTGTTGTGTGTTTTCTACATGGTTCAGTTTGTTCCTTTGTGCATTTATTTATGTACTTATCTACTATTGCACATTTAAACAAAATCATGGTATTTGTCTTTATCCATACGTTAATTCCACATAGTTAACTACCCTAAAGGTCCAGCCATGTTGTCATAATGCAAGCTATCATCTTTTCTATGGCTGAGTAGTATTTTGTGTGTGAATAAATGGATAGATACCATAACTTCTTTATCCATTCATCTGTTGATGAGCACATAGGTTGCTTCCATATCTTGGCTATTTTAAGTAATGATGCAATGAACATAGGTATAATGTTTTTTTGAATTAGTATTTTCATATTTTTTGGATAAATACCAAAGAATAGAATAGGTGGATCATATGGTAGTTCTATTCTTAGTATGCATAGTGCTCAAAAGAAAAAAAGCATTTTCTATAGTGGCTATTAATTTACATCCCTACTAACAGTGCATGAAGCTTTCCTTGCCTGCACTGTTAGTAGGGATGTAAGTTAATAGCCACTACAGAAAATGCTTTTTTGAGCACTATGCAATATATTTTTGTATATTGACTTTGTACCCTGCAATTTTACTGTAGTTATTTTTTATTTTTAATAGTTTTGAATGGAGTCTTTAGGATTTTTTATATATGAAAGCATGCCATTCACCATTAGTCATTAGTGATAGTTTTACTTCTTCCTTTCCAATTTGAATGCCTTCAATTCTTTTTCTCATCTACTTACTTTGGATTGGACTTCCAGTACAATGTTAAATAAGAGTGGAAATAGTGGGCATCCTTGTCATGTTTATCTTACAGGAATGGATTTCAGTTCATCATCATTGAATATACTGTTAACTAAGGCAATAGCCTTAGTTATTTTGAGGAACATTCCTTCTATACTCATTTTAGTGACAATTTTAAACAAACGATTATTGAATTCTGTCAAATACATTTTTCTAAAGCTATGGAGATGATCATATGACTTTTATCTACCATTTTGTTAGTGTGTATCACACAGATTGATTTACAGATGTTGAACCATCCTTGATCTCTGGAATAAATCCCACTTGATCATGGATATGATGTTTTTCATATCTTGTACTCCATTTGCTAATAATAATTTTCTCTTCTATGTTCATCAGAGATACTGGCCTATAATTTTCTTTTTGTGTGTGCTCTTCTTGTTAGATTTTGTAGAAGAATAATGTTGGAGTTGCAAAATAGCATTTCCTCCTCAATTATTTTTGTAAGAGTTTGATAAGTACTAAATCCTTTTAATACTTTGTAAAATTTACTTGTGAAGCTGTATGGCTCTGGAGTTTTGGTTTTGGGTGATGTTTTAATTACCGTTTTAACCTTAATAGTGATCAATCTCTTCAGATAGTCTACCTTTCATAATTAAGTCTTTGATGGTTGTATGATGGTAAGAATCCATTTTTTCTAGGTTTTCCAATTTTTTGGCATATAGCTATTCATAATCTATTATAATTCTTCATATTTCTACGGTATTCATTGTAACTTCTCTGCTTTCATTTTAGCTGCTATCTGAGGCTACACTTTTTTTTTCTTAGTGGGTATAGCTAAAGTTTTGTCAATTTAGTTTATCTTTTTAAAGAACCAGCTCTTGATTTTATTCATCTTTTTCTACTTTTGTCTCTATTTAGTTCTACAATGATCTCTTTCTATTTATTTCCCTCTACTGACTTTGGACTCCATTTGTTCTTTTTATAATTCTCAGAATATTAGATTGATATTTTCTTTTTTCTTTTTTTTTAGGTAGGCCTAAATTACTATTTCCTGCATCCTTTAGAATTTTGGTATGCCATATTTTTATTTTGGTGTATTTTACTTCTCCTTTGACCCAGCAACAGCAGACTAAATTTTCATGAGGGAAGCCAGAAGGTGCCACCTTAACACTCCTATTTCAGGTCCCCAGTGTCTCAGCAAAGGAGTTTATGCACAGGTAAATCTCCCAAGCTTTTGGAGCTGTTGCCTAGAGGATACATCCCTCAATAGTCTGGTTTTGGTGGTCAGTGTGGCTTGTGTTCATATGTTCAACAGAAGAGTAGCAAATTTTATCTAGTTATGCTAGCTAAAACTCAGTGAAGGAGTACATGGAAAAATGTTCATCTCAGTGTCTTACCCTGAAAGAGGTATATTTTCATATTTTAAAAGCTTCTGTGTTCCTTCCCTTTGTAATACATGCCACACTCTCAAATATTGGGGACCACAAGAACACAAAAAATGGCTTGGACAACTACAAAGGATTGAAAGGTAACAAAGATCTAGGGCAGGGATGACCAATGTGGTTTTTCTCCTACATAAGAGTAAGTACTTCAAGATCAGGAGAAGTGGCTGTTTTGTCTAATGCACAGAAACCAACAAAAAGAGTCAAAAGTGAATAAATGGAGGAATATGTTCCAAATTAAAAAACAAGGTTGAAACACAGAAAAAGACTTTAATGAAATACAGATAAGTGATTTACCTGACAAAGTATTAAAAATTAGTCATAATGATGAGGCTTACTAAGTTCAGCAGAAGGATATGCAAAGTGAGAATGTCAATGAAGAGAGAGAAAATTTAAGGAAGTGCCAAATAGAAATCCATTAGCTGCAGAATGTAATAACTGAACCAAAAACTTCCATAGAGAGGTTTCAAAGCAGACTAGATGATGGAGAAGAAAGGATCGGTGTCTGGAAGACAGAGCAGTGAAACTCATCCGATTAATGGAGCAAAAAGAAGGAATGAAAAGGAATTAAGATTACTAAGGATACTTATGTGGCAACATTAAGTGGACACAGATTGCAATGTAGGTCTCAAAGAAGCTTTTAAAAGTAGGAAATAGTTATACAAACTCGGGAAGTCCAGAGAGTTCCAAAAGAGGAAGGAATACACAAAGATCTATACCAAGACACATTATAATTAAACAGTCACAAGATAAAGACAGGAACTAACCTTAAAAGTAGCAATAGAAAAAAAAAATCCTTTTATGAAAAAGTGAATTATCAACAGAATGTTCAGAAAATTTGCAGATCAGAAGAGTCACAATATGTTCAATGTGCTGAAAGGAAAAAAAATTATCAATTGAGAAAATTCCGTCAAAGTTGTCCTTCAGCATTGGAGAGATAAAAAGTTTTCAAGATAGAAAAATGCTGAAGGAGTTTATCACTAACAGACTGGCCTTAAAATTAATGTTAAGTGGGGATTTCTTCACCTGGAACAAGAGCTCTAAATATCAAAAGGAAAACATAAGGCAGTATAAATTTTATTGTCTAAGGTAAATATATTAAGAATAAACTAGTGTAGTATATTAAGAAGAAACTAGTGTTGTATTGGTGGTAGATTAATCACTAATAAATATAGTTTGAAAACTAAAGCCAAAAGCAGTAAAAAATAACTACTATTTGTTAGTGGATACACAAGGTAAAAGGACATGAATTGTGATGGTAAAAACAAGGAAAATATTGGGAGAGTAAAAACGTAGAGCTTTAAAATACATTTACATTAACATTATCAACTTATAATTGACTGTTTTATGTAAATCTTATGCTAGCCACAAATAAAAACCTATAGAAAAAAACACAAAAGATAAAGGAGTCTAAGCATTACACTACAGGAAAGCATCATATCTCAGATAAGAGAAAGAGAAGAAGAAATGGACTATAAAACAACCAGAAAACAATGGACAGAATGGCAATACATCTACACCTATCAGTAATTACTTTAGATGGACTGAATTCTCCAAACAAAAGAGAGAATAGTTGGTGGATAAAAAAATTAATACCGAGTATATAAGGGACTATCCATCTATCAATTTAGCTTTATGACTGGAAATTTTGAGACTGAAAGCAAAAGGATGGATAAAGACATTCCATGAAAATATAAAGCAATGAAATCTTGGGTAGCTGTACTTACATCAAAGGAGTTCACAACTTAAAAGATAAAAGGGGTCAATCCAATAAGAGAAGATAACATTTGTAAATAGTTATGTACCCTAACATTGGATCATAGAAATACATAAAGCAAGTTTTAACAGATCTAAGGAGAGAAATAGCAATACAATAACAGAGAAGTTAAATATACTTGTTTCATCAATGGATAGATCATTGAGACAAAATATTAAAAAGGATCCACTGGCCTTAAATGACAAGTTAGACCAGGTGGATTTACAATTACAGAACAGTCCATTCAAAGGCAAGAGGAAAATACATTCTTCTCAAATACACATAAAACACTCTCCAAGATCAGTCACACATTAGATCATAATATGTCCTAGGATTTCAGTTTTCTTGAATTTATTGTCAAGCATATTTCCCCACACAGTGGTTTGAAATTAGAAATCAACTTAAAGGAGAAAACTGGAATGTAGAGATTAAACAGTATACTAATGACAACCAATGGGTCAAAAGCAACAAAAAAATAAATACAAATATTTCTCTAGACAAAACTATGGAATGTAACAAAAGCATTTCTAAGAGGGAAGTTCACAGTAATAAACACCTACCGAAAGAACCATAAAATACCTTAAATAACCTAACTTTTATATGTTAAGGAACTAAAAAAAAGCACTCTAGAAGAAGCAGTAATAGTAAATTACATGACTCTTAGGCTAGACATACCAAGAAAATAAAAGACCAAAGTAAAATTAATTAGAAATGAAAAAGACTATAGAAAATACCACAGAAATACAAAGAATTATAAGAGACTACTATGAGCAATTATAAGCTAACAATTTAGACACTCAAAAGAAATGGATAAATTCCTAGAATCATAAAGTTTACTAAAACTGAATCATGAAGAAATGCAAAGTATGAACAGATTGATTATTGTAAGGAGATTAAATCAGTAGTCAAATAAATATCTCCCACAAAACAAAAGTCGAGGACCAGATGGCTTTACTGATGAAATCTGCTAATCATTCTCAAACTCTTAAAACAATAGAGATAAGAGAACAGGTCCAAAAATATTTCATGGAGCCAGCATCAAGTTGATACCCCAGTCAGACAAAGATACTACCACAGAAGTACAGGCCAATACCCCTGGTGAACATGGATCCAGAAACCCTCCATCAAATATCAGCAAACTGAATTCCAAAGCACATTAAAAGAATCATACACCATGATGAATTAGGATTTAGTCCAAGCAGCAAGCTTGGTTTCAACATTCTCAAACTAATCAATGATATAACACATTAACAAAATTAAGGATAAAAATTATCTTTTCAATAGATACAAAAAACGATAAAATTCACCATCTATACATGAAAAAACTCGACAAAGTGGGCATAGAAAGAATGTACCTCAACTGAATAGAAGCCATATATGAGAAGAACATAGCTAATATCATACTCAAAAGTGAAAAACTGAAACCATTTCTTCTAAGATCATGAACAAGACATTTTCACTCTCATCGCTCCTGTTCAACATAGCACTGAAAAGCCCTGGCCAGAGCAATATGAAGAAAATGAAAAACTAGGCATTCAAGTAAAAGAGGAAGAAGTAAAACTCTTTCCAGTTGGCATATTACATATAGAAAACAATAAAGACTGCATGAAAAAATATTAGATCAAGTAAATGAATTCAATAAAGTTTCAGGATATAAAATTGATATATAGAGATCTATTTGTTTTTATACACTAGTAACAAACTATCAGGAAAAGAAATTAAGAAAACAATCTCATTCACGACAGCATCAAATAGGATAAAATATATAGGATTAAGTTTGACCAAGGAATATATTTTGGAAAAGTATGACATTGATGAGAGAAATTGAAGACCCAAAGGGAAAGATATTCTATGCTCACAGATTGGAAGATTTAATATTGTTAAAATATCTGTAGTAACAAAATCCATCAACAGATTTGCTGCAATCTCTGTCTAAATCACAAAAGCATTTTTGCACAGAAATAGAACTAAAATCCTAAAATTTGCATGAAAGCAGAAAAGATACTAAGAGCCAAAATAATCATGAATCAAAGCTAGAGGCATCATGCTTCTTGACTTCTAATATGCTACAAAGCTATAGTAATTAAATCACTGTTTTTGGCATATAGACATAGACCCTGAAGAGACAGAATAGAAAGCCCAGAAATAATTTCATACATATACAGGCAATTAACTAATGACAAAGAAGTCAATAATATACATTGGGTAAAAGTCTCTTTGGTAAGTGGTATTGAGAGCAGTGGTTAACCATATAGAAAGAATGCAGCTGGACCACTATCTTAGCATACACAACAATAAACTCATAATAGAATCAACTAAGAATAAAGACTTAAATGTAAAACCTGAAAACTTAAAACTTTTAGAAGAAAACAGCTGGTAAGAACCTTGACATTGGACTTGGTGATGATTTTTTGTATTTGACCCCCAAAGCAAAGGTAACACAAGCAAAGATAAACAAGTGGGACTTCTCACTGAAAATGTTCTGCACAGCAAAGAAACCATCAACAAAAAGAAAAAAACAACATACTATACAGAAAATATTTGCAAATCACTTAGGAGTCAACATCTGAATGTGTAAAGAGCCCATACAACTCAATATTAAAAGCAATCTTTTTAAAAATGTATGGAAGAGTTGAATATTCATTTTTCCAAAGAATTCATACATCTACATGAGAAGGTGCTCAGCATCGCTAATCATCAAGTAAATGGAAATCCAGTCATAATGAGATATCCCCTCACATCAGGTAGAATAACTGTTATTAAAAAGGTAAGTGTTGGCAAGGATGTGGGGAAAAAAAAGAAACTCCTGTGTATTGTTGGTCAAAACGTAAATTTCTACAGCAACTATGGAAAACATTATGGAGATTTCTCAAAAAGTTAAAAATAGAAGTTCCATATGAACTAGCAAGGCCACTTCTGGGCATTTATTCAAAGGAAAGAAAAACAGCAACCCCCCCCAAAAAAAAGCTGAATCCTTTGTGTCTTGCAGTATCTTTCACAAAAGCCAAGACACAGAAACAACCTAAGTACCCTTTGATGAACGAATGGATAAAGAAAATGTGGTATGTATATACAATGGAATATTATTCAGCCATTAGAAAGAAAAAAATCCAACATATGTTAACAGTATGGTGGAACCTGGAGGCCTTATGTCTAGTGAGACAGGAAAAACAGTGATCTCACTTACAGGTGGAATCTTTTAACAAAAGGGTGGGGGAGAGCCATACACATAGATACAAAGAACAGATTGGTGGTTGCCAGTGTTAGGTGAAATGGATCAAAAGTGAACAAAGGGTACAACAATGCCAACAACCATACAACACGATGACTAGTTAAAAATCCTTGATTGCATATTATATTTTATTTTAATTTTTTATTATAGTTCGCTTACAGTATTCTGTCAATTTCTACTGTACAGCAAAGTGAGAGTCATACATATTTTTTTCTCACATTATCCTCCATGTTCCATTACAAATGACTAGATATAATTCCATGAGCTATACAGCAGCATCTCATTGCTTATCTTTATTGCACATTTTAAAATTGCTAAGGGTGTAGATTTTAAAATTTCTTAGTAAAAGGAAGAAATTATCACTATGCAAAATGATGGATGTTAAGTTATTGTAGGAATCATTTTGAAATATATACATATTTAATATTATGTTCTACATCTAAAACTAATAAAATATGTCAAGTAAACCTCAATAAAAAATATATTCATTTCCGAGGGCTCCTTTTAATGTCCGGTGAATTTCCAGAAACCATCATCCATGAATCTCCTCTGTACTAATCAACTAATTCAGCTTCTATATTTTCTGGTTTGGAAATGAAACATGAGTCTTTAATTTTGCCCCCTTTGTCTACTGTATTACCTTTATAGGCTCTGTTACCTAATTTGGTGATTTTCTTTGGCAATGATCCCATTACTCATGGCTATGTATAGGACTTAACATACAGATCCATATTAACAGCTGAGGGTGCTTCAAACAATAACAAAGTTCTACAGACCTTGCTTATATTCCACATACTAGGATAATTTTCTATTAAATATATTCCACATAAATCAATACTGGCTTAACCTATTGGAATCCTTTTATATGCAAATTTCTCTCTGTGAAGGGTAGAAGTTTAAGGAGAGTAGAAAATAATATTCCATGTTGTTAGACTGACCTCGCTGATACCTTGACATTTCTGAGAGTATCACAGCTATTGGTAGTATACCAGGAGGTTCAGTAAGGGAACTCTCCTGAAGGATTTTTGACAAGCTGGAGGAACCTTCAGCTAATAGCTCATGTGGAATGCTGAATGCTTATTTAGGCTATATATATTTCAGTATTATTTTTAGAAGTACATGTACTATATAATTGCATCAAGCTGTTTGGGTATTTGGGATGGCAACTTGGTTTGCAGTGAGAGAGGCTACATGGCTTTTAATGGAGCTGTATTTGAAGAAAAAAACACAGATTTCTCTGAAGTTTAAATAGAGCCTCCTCTACCCCATCAAAAGTCCCTTAGCCACCTCTTGGAACCATACCTTTCTCCTAAAGAGAGAAATGATTTTAGATTTTTAAATTGCCTTTGTCTACCAAACTAGAGTCTGTCTTTATCTTCCTATTTCCATGATCATTCTCGCTGCTTTATTAATTCCTTTTATATACATAAGATGGTCCTATATTGTATAATATAGAGTAAATGATATTTGACTTCCCAGCTAGACCTATAATCTCAGTCTCATAATCTTCATGGATGATTTCATTTCAGACATTATGTAATCTGTATTGATTACCATGGGGGTTGAGAGAAAATTCATAGAGTGTTTACAAATTCTGATTGTGATCAAGTCTTCAAAAATCCTGTCTCTAATTAAACAGTTTAAATCAGAATAGATACAGAATATTACTAAAATAAGAAGCAGAGACAATTTCCAGATGCTTATATCTGCCATTGGGCCTTATTTTGTTCAAGCAGAGTTAGGAGGTAGTTACAGTTTGAGAGGGAAAAACAGGCCCTATTTATTTGACAAAATTCATCATAAAGAGGGCCTGGGATCTCTACCTATTTATTTCCTATTGAGTCAGGATGATGTATGTATAAAGGAGAAATTGATAATACTGAGAGGCTTCCTTTTAAATGAATTATAGAAAGCAGGCAACTTCACATTGGAGAGACCTGGCATGTTACCATAATGTCAACTGGTAGAAGACAAAAATGGATAAATAGATTTTTCTCTGCATCCCATAACTTTTTATTCCATTACATTTAGATTTCACATTTCTTATTCTCTTTGTTACCTGTGCTCTCAGGAAGAATTGTGGAGAAGGAAATGGCAAAATATGCATGGCTAATTTTAAGGAAAATTTAGTTCAGGATGCCTCCTTCCTGCAATTTGGATCATCCTAGATTTCTGTTGTTACAGTACAGTTGATCTGTTAACATTACTGACAATTTGTGGTCTGGCATGAACCCAGTAATAGTCTAAACGGTATATAGGTGAATTTTGTTGCAATATCAATGCAAAAGATAGTCACAAGTTTTCAGACTGCTAAGCTAGCTTTCTAATTCAACTTAGCCTGCTTTTGTAATTCCTGTGGCAAGATGAAAAGGGTGACCTTCCTTGAGACTATGGCTTTTTACCAGTCAAATGTGGAAATTCTTTAGTCCCATGAAACTTCTAAAGTGCATGCTTGGAGTGGGATAAAGGAAATAGAGGTTTATGTATTACAAAATAACTTCCAAATTTCTCAAGGCCTTCTGAAATTCACCAGAGAAGACTCTTATTTACTATCCATGTAAACCTTGGTAAAACAGTATTCTTTAGAAATGAACTCAATCTCTCATTTGAGAAGAATGAAAAATTGTGCCAGAGAATGGTGGGAGGAGAAAAAAACTGTTAGCTCAAGTCTTTACTAAAATGTGAGAACAGTTTAAGATGACTGTTCTGCTGGGAATATGTAGCTTAAAGTTTTTATGGGATATATTAAAGCAGTTCAAAGTTCAAATTTATTCTTAGAACTATTCACTGTTTAGATTCTTAGGAGGTCTGAGTAAATTGAACTTCAGTTAATCACAAGACAGATACAAGACTGGGGTTTCAGCTTAGCAAATGGTAGGTCAATTTGAGTTTAGCAAGGAGAGTGGCGAGGAACAGCTGGGGGCAGAGTCTTGCCATAGTCAGTAAAAAATTATTAGTACTTCAGCATCTTTCACAGTATAAAAAAACCAGTAGTGTTAAACAAGCTTGGGATACACATCATCCTCTAAAAGCAACAATTTTAGATATAACTCCAAAACCCCAGAGTAATTAAGCGACTGCTGATATTTGAATGTCATCTAAACTTTGAACACATCTTTTGCCCTATAATAAGATAGCATATCTTCAATGATTAAATGAGTAGTGTGGCTGTCACGAAGGTACTTTGCTCAGATGTAACTTGAAACTTGGGAGGAGGGCAATAGCTGGCTGAAATGCCTGTTGAACAACTTTGGCTTAACATACTTTTAGCCCACCTAGCCAGGGAACCTAAACTGACCTAATGGGATGCTATGTAGTACATCCAAAGACCCTACTTACAGTGGCACTTGAACAAAGAGTACAGTATGTAGCAGAACCAATCCACTTGTCTGGCCAAGGAATTCAGTGCACAGTAATACCTTATTTGAGTCTCCAAACAATGAGCTGTGTAGATCCTGGGGCCGATTCTACTGTTATGCCAGGCATAACAGCAAATTCATAGCACTACCTACTGCTGAGTATAGTACTCTTTTCTCACCATTTATTAAGCCTGATGGAAGCTTACCATGAGTTCAGTCCATAGCCTCATATAGGCAGGAAACTAAGCCATCAGTACTATGAAATGCTTCTCAGCCAGCAGCAACCCACCCCCTTTCAAATCAGAATGCAAGCAGTGTCCTCTCCCCAAAAAGTCTGATAGCAAGCCCCACAGTCCTAAGGATGTTTCAAGAAGACACACCCAGAAACCCAAACTAAGATGACTGATAAAGAACTATTTCTTATTAAGCAAATCTATTAAGTCTGGAAGTGGAGACAGCTTATTTAAATGTATAGATACCAAAAAATGGAATCAGGCATTAAATAATTATAAATCACAGATGCAGAAAAAGTATTTGACAAAATTCAATATCCATTCATGATTAAAAAAACTCTTAGCAAAGTGGGCAGAGAAGGAATATATCTCAACATAATTAAAACCATTTATAACAGATACAAAGCCAATACATACTCAGTGGGGAAAATATGAAAGCCTTGCTGCTAAAATATAGAATAAGGAAAGGAGACCCACTCTCACCACTTTTATTCAACAGAATATTGAAAGACCCAGCCCCAGAAATCTGACAAAAAGAAATAAAGTGTCTCCAAATTGGAAGATAAGAGGTAAAATTGTCACTATATGCAGAAGGCATGATATTATATATAGAAAACCCTAAGGACACCATATAAAAAATAGCTGATCTGATAAACTAATTCAGCAAAGTAGCAGGGTACAAGATTAACATTCAGAAATTGGTTCCATTTCTGTATACTAACAATGAAGTATTAGAAAAGGGATATAAAAAATATCGTATAAAATTGCACCAAAAAAAAACTCTTAGAAATAAACCTGATCAAAGAGGTGAAAGACTTATATGCTGAGAACTATAAAATATTAATCAAGGAAATTAAAGAAGATTCAAAGAAATGGAAAGATATTCCAAGCTCCTGGATTGAAAGAATAATATTGTTAGGATGGCTTTACTGACCAAAACAATCTATAGATTTAATGTGATCCCTATCAAAACACCTATGGCATTTTTCACAGAACTAGAACAAATAATACAAAAATGTATATGGAACCACAAAATACCCAGAATTGCTAAATCAATCCTAAGGGGGGGGGAGAGGGAAGAATAATGCTTCCATACTTTAGAAAATAGTACAAATCTACAGTAATTAAAACAGTTTGGTATTGATACAAAAACATACTCACAGCTCAATGGAATAGAATAGAGCCCAGAAACAAACCCAGGCACCTATAGTCAATTTTTGACAAAGGAGATAAGAATATAAAATGGGAAAAAAGACAGTCTCTTCAAGTGGTGCTGGCAAAACTGGACAGCTGATGTAAATCAATGAAACTAGAACACAGAGCATGCACAAAAATACTCAAAATGACCTAAAGACTTAAGTATAAAACATAACACCATCAAACTCCTAGAAGAGAACATAGGCAAAACATTCTCTGACATAAACCATAAAAATGTTTTCTTAGGTTAGTATCCTGAGGCAATAGAAATAAAAAAAGCAAACAAATGGGACCTAATCAAACTTAAAAAATATAAATCAAAACTACAATGAGATGGTGGAACGAGTGGAAATGGAATATAGTCAATGACCCACACTCCTGGTCAAAAGACCCACAAATGGGAGGATAATCACTTTACATATGTTCTTCTCAAGGAACAAGGGGTCTGAGCCCTATATTGTGCTCCCTATCCTGGGTAGTATGCACTGGAAGGATGAAATCCCAGAAAATATAGCTCTGAAAGCCAACAGAGCTTGCATACAGGAGAGCAGGAGGGTTATAGGTAACCAAGACCATGTTCTTAAAGGGTACACGCAAAGTCTACTCTGACACAGTGCAGAGGCAGAGTTGGAATCTGGTGAGACCTGCTTGCTTGTCTTAGAGAGCCTACCAGAGAGGTAGGAGGCAACTGGGCCTCCTCCTAGGGAAACAGACGTTGGTGGCAGCCATTTGGGGAACCTTGTTCTAATATAGGGATGATGGTACTTGAAAGTGCCCTTTTGGACTCCTCCCTCTAGTCTATTACTGCCAGGGGCTTTTTCACCCACCAACCGGTTGGCACTAGCTCTGTGACTTCCTAGGTTAATCAGCCAGCTGCATGGGCACCAAACACTATCAGCCTCAGGCACCACCAGGATTTGAAGCCAGTATCCCTGGACATGGGTCTGCTAACCAACAAGCCAGCACAAACCCTGGGATCTCTAAGGACCCAAAGGATATTTCCTACATCAAGCCACTTCCCCAAGATTAAGAAACATAAGTGGCCTAAATACTCCAGAGAAATAAAAAAAATAGAGAAATAGGAAAACTGAGGCAACAGAGGTGTTATATTCCAAATAAAGGAACAACATAAAACTCCTGCAGAACCAAGAAAAATGGAGATAAGCAATCTACCCAACAAAGAATTCAAGGTAAGATGCACAACAAACTCAAAAGAAAAATGGATTAACACAGTGAGAAGTTTAAGAAAGAGTTAGAAAATGTAAAGTATAACCAAAGAAAGCTTAGGATACAGTAACTTAAAAAAATATGCTACAGGAATCAATAGTAGATTAAATGATACAGAGGTACACGTCAGTGAACTGGAGGCAGAGAAGTGGAAATCACTAAAAATGAGTAGAGAAAAAATTTAAATGAGAATGGTTTAAGACACCTATTGGGCACCATGAAGCATACTGATATTTACCTTATTGGGGTCCAGAGGAGGAAAGAGAGAAAGGGGCATAGAACTTACTTGAAGAAATAGTATGTAAAACCTTCCCTAACCTGCATAACAAAACGGACATCCAGATACAGGACACACAGACACTTCCAAACAAGATCAACCAAAAGAAAGCCACACCAATATACATTATAATTAAAATGGCAAAAAATTAAAGATAAAGCAGCAAGGAAATAAATCTAAATGTGTACAAGGAAACAGTGATAAGGCTATCTGCTGATTTATCATCAAAAACTGTGCGGGCCAGAAGAGAATGTCTCTATAGATTTAAAGTGATGAAAAAACCTACAACCAATAGTACTCTACCTGGCAAGGTTATCATTAACATATTAAGGAGAGATAAAGAGTTTTGTGGACAGCTAAAAGCTAAAAGAGTTCAGCACTACTAAATTGCTTTCCAAAGAAATGTTAAAGGAGCATCTATAAGTAAATATATAAGTGCAATAAATCAGAGAAAGATAAATAACATGATTTCACTTAAGCATTAAATCTAAAAAATGAACAAACATAATCAGACTGAAACATACAGATACAGAGAACAAACAGTGCTGTAGAGGGGAGCACTTGGGGAATTACTGAAATAGGTGAGATAGATTAATAGATACAAACATGGTTTCAAAATAAATGAGTTATGGGGATGAATGTACAGGTTTGGGAATGCAATTATTGTAATAACTTTAATATTGACAGATGGTAACTACACTTACCATGATAGTCATTTTGTACTATATAGAAATATTGAATACTACACTGTGAATCTGGAACTAACAGCATTGCAGCTCAGTTATACTTCAAGCACACACACATATTAGAGGCAACAGGTTATGAAACAAGGAACAATAGATCTACCAAAGAGCGAGAAAACAATTAACAGATGGCAATTGTAAGTCTTTACCTATCAATTATTACTTCAAAAGTAATTAATCACTCCAATCAAAAGACAAAGAATAGCTAAATGGGTAACAAAACAAAATCCAACAATATGCTGCTTACAAGAAACTCAGTCTACCCGAAAGACACACATAGACTGAGACTGAAGTGATGGAAAAATATATTTAAATAAAACAAATAATACAAAAAAGAAAGGGTGGTTACATTTACCTATTTTAATTAAAATATATTTTGTATGATATGAGGAAAGGCCATTATATAAAAGGGGTCAATCCATCAAGATTATACAAGTTTTGAATAATTATGTGCCCAATATTAGAGTGCACAAATATAAAAATAAAACATAGCTAAATGGAGAAAAACGGTAATCCAATAAATGTTCTGGATTTTAATATCCCACTTTAAGCAATGGATAGATCACCCAGAGAATCAACAACAAAGTAGCAGATTTGATCGCTATGCATCAAATGCACTTAACAGACATATAGAAAACATTCTATCTGGCAATAGTAGAATACATCCTTCTGAAGCGCACAGGGAAGATTTTTTAGGATACTCATATGTTAGGTCAAAACACAATCTTAGCAATTTCAAGAAGCCTGAATTAACATCAAGTTTTTCTCTGACTAAATGGCATAAAGCTATAAATCAATAACCTCAGGAAAACTTGAAAATTCATAAATACATAAATATTAAATAATACTTTCCTGAACAACCAATTCATCAAAAAAGTTAAGGGAAATAAAGTATTTTGAAACAAAAATGGAAACAACATAAAAAATGTATGGTTTGTAGTAAAAAAGTTCTAAGAATGAAGTTCATACTACTAAACAACTACGTACAGAATACAAAATTTCTCAAATAATTAACCTAAGATTTCATATCAAGAACTAAAAATATTTAAAAAATTAAAAAAAAAGCTGAGCCCAAGTGAATAGAAGGAAGAAGATAATAAAGATTATAGCAGGAATAAATGAAATAGATAATAGGAAAAGAACATAAATGATTAGCAAAACTAAGAGTTGATTGTTGAAAATATAAATAAAATTGAGAGCATTTTAGGTAGACTAACCAAGGAAAATAGAGGATTCAAATCAACAAAATTATACATGAATAAGATTTCACAATTGATACCATAGAAATATAAATTATCCTAAGACATTACTATGAAAAACTATACATCAATAAATTGGAAAACCTAGAAAAAAATTAAAAAATCTTAGAAACATACAATCTACCAAATATAAATTGAGAAAAATAGAAAGTCTGAACAGATGAATTACTAGTGAGGAGATTGAATTACTAGTGAGGAGTAATCAAAAATCTCCCAACAAATAAAGCCCAGGACCAGGTGACTTCACAGATGAATTTTACTAAATATTAAAATAAGGATTAGTGCCAATTCTTCACAAAATCTTCACAAAAATTGAAAAGGGGGGAATACTCAAACTGATTTTATGATGCCAGCATTACCCTGTTACAAAAACCAGAAAAGGGCATTCCAAAATAAAAATATATAGGCCAATATCCCTGATGTTTATAGATTTAAAAAATTCTAGATAAAATACTAGCAAGGCAAATTCAGCAGTACATTAAAAACGTCACTCAACATGATCAAGTGGGATTTATCCCTGGTATACAAGGATGGGTCAAAATATACAAATCAATACTGTGATACATTACATTAATAGAATAAGATAGAAAAATCCTATCACTTTAGTAAATATTTGACACAATTTGATATTTATTCATGATAAAAATCTTAACAAAATAGGTACAAAAGGAATGTACCTCAACATATTTAAAGTCCATATACGACAAGCCTACAGATAACATCATACTAATAGTGAAAGTTTGAAAGCTTTTTCTCTAAGATCAGAAACAAGAGAAGGGCATTCACTTCGAGAGTGCTTACTGCTCATATTCATCATAGTAGTGAAAGTCCTAGGCAAAGCAATTAGGCAAGAACAGAAAAAATAGCCTTTAGAATTGGAAAGAAAGAAGTAAAATTATGTCTATTTGCAGATGACATAGTATACATATATAAAAGTCCTAAACATTCCACCAAAAAAACTGTTGCATTTAATAAAATATTCAATAAATTTTCAGGAGTGGCAATACTCATATCAGACAAAATAGACTAAGATGAAGGCCATAAAGACAAAGAAGGACACTATTTAATGGTTAAAGGATCCACTCAAGAAAAGGGTATTATAATCATCAATATATATGCCCCTAATATAGGAGCACCAAAGTACCTACAACAAGTACTATCAGGCATAAAAGGAGAAATAGATGGTAATACAATAATTGTAGGAGACTTTAACACTCCACTCACATCAACAGACATCCTCTAGGCAGAAAATCAGTAAGGCAACAGAGATCCTAAATGACACAATAGAAAAGTTAGACCTAACTGACATTTTCAGGACATTACATCCAAAAATATCAGAATATACATTCTTCTCAAGTGCACATGAAACATTCTCAAGGATAGATAACGTACTGGGGCACAGAGGTAACCTCAACAAATTTAAGAGTATAGAAATTCTTTCCACAGGAAAGGAAATGAGAAAAAACATACTACATGGTGACAAAACAACATGCTACTAAAAAAAGAATGGGTCAAGAGGAAATCAAGAAGGAAATTAAAAAATACCTCCAAACAAATGATAATGAAGACATAACCACTCCAAATTTATGGGATGCCCAAGAAGAAGTGCTCAGAGGGAAATTCATAGCAATACAGGCCTTCCTCAAAAAAGAAGAAAAATATAAAATTGACAAAGTAACCCCTCACCTAAGTAAATTAGAAAAAGAAGAACAAAAAAACCCGAAAGTCAGCAGAATGAAAGAAATCATTAAGATCAGAGAGGAAATCAATAAAATAGAGATTCAAAAACCAATAGAAAATAAATCAATAGAACTAAGAGCTGGTTCTTTGAAAAGGTAAAGAAAATTGACAAACCTCTGGCTAGGCTCACCAAGAAGAGAGAAAAATCCCAAATAAAATAAGAAATGAAAAAGGAGAAGTCACAACGGATATTACAGAAATACAGAAAAAAACATGAGAAAATACTATGAACAATTGTACAAATTTGACAACCTAGAAGAAATGAACACCTTTTTAGAGACCTACACCCTGACAAAACTGAATGAAGAAGAAATAGGTCAACTGAACAGACCGATCACTAGAAATGAAATCGAGTATGTCATCCAAACACTCTCTACAAATAAAAGTCCAGTACAACATAGCTTCACAGGTGAATTCTACCAAACGTAGAAAGAGGAACACATACCCATACTCCTTAAACTTTTCCAAAAGGTTAAAGAAGAAGGAACACTCCCAAAGACATTCTATGATGCCAACATCCCCTTAATTCCAAAACCAGACAACTACAGCATGCAAAGAGAAAACTATAGGCCCATATCTATGATGAATATAGATGCAAAAATTCTCAACAAAATTTTAGCCAACTGAATCCAACAACAAATAAAAAAGATCACGCATCATGACCAGGTGGGATTCATCCCAGGTGCACAAGGATGGTTCAACATATGCAAATCAATCAACGTCATGTACCATATTAACAAAAGAAAAGTCAAAATCCACATGATCATCTCAAAAGATGCAGAAACAGCATTTGACAAAGTCCAACATCCGTTCATGATCAAAACTCTTACCCAAGTGGGGATACAGGGAACATTCCTTAACATAATAAAAGCCATTTACAACAAACCCACAGCAAATATAATACTCAGTGTAGAAAAGCTGAAAGCCTTCTCACTAAAATCTCGAACAATACAAGGATGCCCACTCTCACCACTGTTACTCAACATAGTATTGGAAGTTCTAGCTACAGAAATCAGACAAACAAAAGAAATAAAAGGCATCCAAATAGGAAGAGAAGAGGGAAAACTTTATATGCAGATGACATGATACTATATATAGAAAACCCCAAGGACTCAACCCCAAAATAACTTGAACTGATCAACCAGTTCAGCAAAGTAGCAGGATATAAGGTTAACCTTCAGAAATCAATCAAATTTCTGTATACTAATAGTGAAATATTAGAAAAAGAATACCAAAACACTTTACCTTTCAAAATAGCACCCCAAAAAATCAAGTACCTGGGAATAAACCTGACCAAGGAGGTGAAAGATTTATAGGCTGAGAACTACAAAACATTGATCAAGGAGATAAAGAAGATACAAAGAAATGGAAAGATATTCCATGCTCATGGGCCAGAAAATTAACATTGTAAAAATGGCCATACTACCAAAGCAATCTACAGATTCAATGCAATATCATATTACTCATAACATTCTTCACAGAACTAGAACAAAGAACCCAAAAATTTATATGGAAGAACAAAAGACCCAGAATCTCCATAGCAATTCTAAGGAATAAAAACCAAGCAGGAGGCATAACTCTCCCAGACTTCAGGCAATATTACAGGGCCACCGTAATCAAGGCAGTGTGGTACCAAAACAGATATACAGACCAATGGAACAGAATAGAGAACCCAGAAATAAACCCAGAGACATATGGTCAATTGATCTTTGACAAAGGCAAGAACATAAAATCGGAAAGACAGTCTTTTCAGTAAGCATTGCTGGGAAACCTGGACAGCTGCATGGAAATTAATGAAACTAGAACACACTCTCATACCATGCACAAAAATAATCTCAAAATGACTTAAAGACTTCAATATAAGACAAAACACTATTAAACTCCTGGAAGAAAACATTGGAAAAACATTCTCTGACATCAACCTTACAAATGTTTTCTCAGGTCAGTCTCCCAAAGCAACAGAAATAAAAGCAAAGATAAACCAATGAACCTAATCAAGCTGACAAGCTTTTGCACAGCCAAGGAAACCAAAAAAGAAAACTAAAAGACAACTTGCATCATTTGACACTATTTTCTCCCATTCTGTAACGGACAAGGGCTTAATCTCTAAAATATACAAACTATTTATTCAACTCAACAGCAAAAAAGTCAACAACCCCATTGAAAAATGGGCAAAGGACCTGAATAGACATTTCTCCAAAGAAGATATGCAGATGGCCAACTCATGAAAAAATGCTCAACATCACTGATGATTAGAGAAATGCAAATCAAAACTACCACGAGATACCACCTCACATCAGTCACCACGGCCATCATTAATAAGTCCACAAACAATAAATGCTGGAGTGGGTGTGGAGAAAAGGGAAGACTCCTGCTCTGTTGGTGGAAATGTAAGCTGATACAACCACTAATGGAAAACACTATGTAGGTGCCTTAGAAAACTATACATACAACTACCATATGACCCAGCAATCCAACTCTTGGGCATATATCCTGACAAAAATCTCCTTGAAAAATACATCTGCACATGCATGTTCATTGCAGCACTATTCACAATAGCCAAGACATGGAAACAACCCCGATGTCCACTGACAGATGACCGGATTAGGAAGATGTGGTATATATACACGATGGAATACTACTCAGCCATAAAAAAGCATTAAATAATGTCATTTGCAGCAACATGGATGGAATTAGAGACCCTCATACTGAGTGAAGTAAGTCAGAAGGAGAAAGACAAATACCATATGATATCACATATCTGGAATCTAATATACTGCACAAATGAACCTTTTTACAGAAAAGAAAATCAAGGACTTGGAGAACAGACTTGTGGTTGCCAAGAAGGTTGGGGAGGGTTTAGGATGGTATGGGAGTCTGGGGTTAATAGTTGTATACTATTGCCTCTGGGATGGAAAAGCAAGAAGATCCATCTGTATAGCACCAGGAACTATGTCTAATCACTTGTGATGAATCCATATATGTCTGTGTAACCAAGTACCACACTGTGCAGTTGGAAAATTGACAGAAATTTGTAAACCAGCTATAATGGAAGAATAAAAAAATAACATTACTATAAAGTAATAATTATCTGAAAAATCACTAAAGAAAATGATCCCATTTATAATAGTATCAAACAACAAAATGCATAAGAATAAATTTAACCAAGGAGGCAAAATATATCTATGCTGAAAACTATAAGACTCTGATGTACAAAATCAGAGATAACACAAATTAATAGAAAAGTATCCCATATTCATGAATAAGAAGAGCTAATATTGTTAAAATATCCATACCACCCAAATCCATCTATAGAGTCAATGCAATTTCTATCAAATTTCAAAGGCATTTTTTTGTAGAAATAGAAAAGGCAATTCTAAAATGTATATGAAGCCAGGAGTTCCCATCATGACACAGTGTAAATGAATCAGACTAGGAACCATGATGTTGTGAGTTCGATACCTGGCCTTGCTCTGTGGATTAAGGATCTGCCATTGCCGTGAGCTGTGGTAAGGGTGCAGACATGGCTGTGATCTGGCATTGCTGTAGCTTGGCATATGCCAGCAGCTGTAGCTCTGATTAGACCCCTAGCCTGGGAACTTCCACATGCTGCAGATGTGGCCCTGGAAAAGACAAAAGACAAAAAAATAAAAATAAATAAAATGTATATGAAACCACAAAAAAACCTGAAGAACCAAAACAATCCAGAGGGCAAATTTGTTCTCTCAAGCAAGAGGCATCCCACGTTGTGATTTCAAACTATATTATAAAGCTAAAGTAATCAAAACAGCATACTGCTGGTATAAAAAGATACACATAGACCAATGGAACAGAATTCAAAGCCTAGAAATAACTCTACATGTATACAGTCAACAAATATTTGACATAGGATCCAAGTATATTCAATGAGGAAAAGAGGTTCTTTTCAATAAATGGTTCTGGGAAAATAGGATATTCACATTTTAAAAGAAGGAAGCTAGACACTTATCTTACACCACTCACACAAATTGACTTGGAACACCAGAAACCAAAAAACTCCTGGAAGAAAATACTAAAACAAGCTATTTTAATGGGTCTTGGATATGATGCCTAAAGCACAAGCAAAATAAAAAGTAAACATGTAGGACTACATTCAACTAAAAAGCTTCTAGACAGCAATGGAAATTATAAACAAAATGAAATGACAACCTACAGAATAAGAAAAAATCTTGGCAAACTATCTTATGAGGGACTAATACCCAAAATACATTCAAAAACTCATAGAAGTCAATAGCAAAAAAAAAAAACTGAATTAAAAATTGATGTAAATAAGAAGGTATATAAATGCATAACTGGGTGACTTTGCTGTACCATTGTAAATCAACTATGATAAAATTTTTTTAATTGATAAGGGACCGGAATAGATATTTTTGCCAAATAAGATATGAATGGCCATCAGGTACATGAATAAATGCTCAACATCACTAACCATGAGGGAAATGCAAATCAAAGCCACAATGAGATATAATTTTGCACCTGGTAGTGTGGCTAGCATCAAAAAGTCAATGGATAAAAAGTGCTGGTGAGGAGACAGAGAAAACGGAACACTTATCCTCTGTTGGTGGGATTGTACAACTACAATGGATAACATCATGGAAGTTCATTTAAAAATTAAAAAAAAATGGAACTACAATTTGATCCAGCGATTCTACTTCTGAGTATATATCTGAATATAATGAGATTACTATGTCTACTAGATACCTGCACATCCATCTGCACTGCAGCATTACTACAGTAACAAGGATATGGAAACCACCTAAATGTCCATTGACAGATAAGTGGATCAAGTAGATGTGGGTATATATACACAATGTCATACTATTTAGCCATAAAAGGGAGGAAATCCTGGCAATTGAAACATGAATGGATCTTGATGGAAAGGACCTTGATGGCATTAAGTTAAGTGAAGTAAGTCAGACAAAGAAAGATTTATTTATATTTAAAGACTTCAGTATTGTATGATCTCACTTGTATAAGGAATCCAAAAACAAACAAACACAATGAAAAAGGTACCAGGTTTGTAGTTACTGAAGGGGGCAGTAGAGCAGGAAAAATTGAATGAAGGTGTTCAAAAGTTACAAACTTCCGGAGTTCCCTTCGTGGCTCAGTGGTTAACGAATCTGACTAAGAACCGTGAGGTTGTGGGTTCGATCCCTGGCCTTGCTCAGTGGGTTAAAGATCCGGCGTTGATGTGAGCTGTGGTGTAGGTTGCAGACGCGGCTCAGATCCCGCGTTGCTGTGGCTGTGGCGAAGGCCGGGGGCTGCAGCTCCTGTGAGACCCCTAGCCTGGGAACCTCCATATGCCGTGGATGCGACCCTAGATAAGGAAAAAAAAACAAAAAACAAAAACAAAAAAACAAAAGTTACAAACTTCCAGTTTTAAGATAAATAAATATTAGGGACATGATGTAAGACATGATGGCAATAAGTTAATATTGTTTCATGGTATATGTGAAAGTTGTTAAGAAAGCAAATCTTCTCACAAGGAAACACATTTTTCTTTCCTTTTTTAGGGGGGTGGGGCTTTTAAGGGATATACCCATGGCATATGGAAGATCCCAGTCTAGGGTTCGAATCAGAGCTAAAGCTGCTGGCCTATGCCACAGCTACAGCAATGTGGGATCTGAGCCATATCTGTGACCTACACCACAGCTCATGAAAACACCAGATCCTTAATCCACTGAACAAGGCCATGGATTGAACCCACATCCTCATGGATAATAGTTATGTTCGTTACCACTAAGTCATATTGGGAACTCTGAAAAATATTTTTATTTTTTTTATCTGAATGAGATGGTGGATATTAAACTTACTCTGGTAATAATTTCACAATATATATAGGTCAGATCATTATGTTATATAACTCAAACTTACACAGTGCTATGTATCAATTATATCTCAGTAAAATTCAGAAAAATATAAAATTTTACAGTAACTAAATGAATCAGTATGTACTCTTTTGGAGGAAATGTTATAAATTGTTAATTAGAAAAGAACAATTCATGGCATAGAAGAGTGTCTTTGTAAATGTAGTACAATTTCTTAGAAGTGTCAATAAGAACCTGTTAACAATAGTTGCTTCTGTGGAGGTGAATTTGAGATATATTTAAATTTCATTATGTATCATTTTCATTTTGTTTATACTTTTTACCAAATGCATTTGTTAGTTTATTTTTTTAATAATGCTAATATGGGAAAACTGAATTTTAAAATAAAACATAAAGGTTTATACAAAGGGCTGATAAGTGAATAAATAAAAATTGGAAAGGAATATAACAGCTTTTCATATTCAGATCCACTGTGGCTTATCCCTGGAGGTGGATGCCTGAGGCCTGTCTGAACCAAAGGTTAAAAACACATGCCACATATGGCTATGGCAAGCAACAGTCATTTAGCAGGCAAGGTCTCATTAGTATTAAGATCTACACTGTCAAGAACAGAGAAATAAAACCCTAGCCATAGTGGGTATTTGGAACTCCACTGTCTAAAGACATCTTTATATGTGGCTATAAAGAACAATGTTACCTAGACTTATTTCAGTATTACTTGACATTGTCTCTCGTGAATCCTGGCTCCATAGAAACTGTGTAATACAAGAATTAGTGAAAGTGAGTTAGTTTTGTCCTAACATCCACTTGCTCAGTCTATGCAGATAACCACCTTAATCGCTGTCCTTTTGAGAAATATAGCCTAGCTTTCCAGTGACAGCCTACCTTAAGAAATTCTTGCCCTTTCAGTATAGGAGTGCTTTACCAAGTCATGCATGCATAAATACCATTGCTGGAGCTCCACATTTAAACATCAGCTTTCCTTTAACTACTTGCATATTACTCAATCTTTGCTTGTTCTTTAAAAATTTTTTTTTCTTTTTGCCTTTTCTAGGGCTGCACCCATGGCATATGGAGGTTCCCAGGCTAGGAGTCTAATTGAAACTGTAGCTACCAGCCTACGCCACATCAACGCAGGATCCAAGCCACATCTGCAACCTACGCCATAGCTCATGGCAATGCCAAATCCTTAACCCACTGAGAAAGGCCAGGGATCAAATCTGCAACCTCATGGTTCCTAGTCTGAGTCGTTAACCACTGAGCCATGTTGGGAACTCCTTTGAAAATTAATTTAATGGTAGGGATGAGAAGACAAGATGGTGACCTCACCATCTTGAGTCTGAGCTCACCTCCTCCCATGAGAACATGAAAAGCACAACTAACTGATGAATAACTATCAGTTAAAAAAAAAAAAACAGATATTGAGAGAGAGAGATTCTACATCCAAAGACAAAAACGAAATTACAAGACAGTAGGGTATCAAATTCCATACCCCCTGGGTGGCTGACCCATGAACTAGAGAATAATTATATGCACAAGTCTCTCATGGGAGTAAGAGTTCTGAGCAGTGTGTTAGACTCCCTAGCCTGAGGGTCTGGCACCAGGAGGAGGAGCCCTCAGATCATTTGGCTGTGAAGGCCAGTGTGTCTTGATTGCAACAGCTTCATAGGACTAGGAGAAACAGACACTCCACCCTGAGAGGGCATACACAAAGTCTCATGCACAGTGGGACCCAGAACAGAAGCAGTGACTTCATAGGAGCCTGAAAGCCCTACCTCCGGATTTTGGAGGGTCTCCTAGGAAAGGATGGTGGGAGGGGCATCTTTAGCTCTCTTGGGACATAAAAGCTGGTGGTGACCATATCTGGGAGTACTCATCGGGAGGCTGATATATTGCTTGGGACATTGGTACCAAGACCCGGCCCCACCTAACAACCTGCAGGTTCCAGAGCCATGAGGCCTCAGGCTAAACAACCAATAGGAACACAGCCCTACCTAATAGGAGACAGGCTGTATAAAGTCTCCCTGGGTACACAGCTGCTTCTAAACACATTCCTTGACACAGTCCTGTCAACCAGAAGGAAAGACCCAGCTCTACCCACCAATGGGCAGGCACTGGGCCCTTCCTCCAGGAAGCTGGCACAGGCCTCTAGATTGGCCTCAACAACCAGGGGCCAGCCACCAGAAACAAGAAACATATAGTCCCACAGGCTATGGAACTGAGTCTGCAAACACAAGTCATAACCTAACCTGGGAAGTATACTGCTGTGAGATACAGGCTATCCCCTACAGAGGGCCATTTCCCCAAAGTTGAGATATGTTCCAGATGAAGAAACAAGATAAAGCCCCAGAAGAACAACTAAGTGATGTGGAGATATGCAATGTACCCAAGGACAAATTCAGAGTAATGACTGTAAAAATGATTCAAGAATTCAGGGAAAGAATGGAGGCACAGAGCAAGAATTATACAAACTTTTTTAAACAAAATTTAGAAAAGTTAAAGACTGGAATTGAAAATTACAATAATTTAAAAGGAAATACACTAGAATAATAAATGTGGCTGAATAAAGTATAAGTGAGCTGGAAGACAGAGTAGTGGAAATCACTGCCATAGAACAGAATAAAGAAAAAAGAATGAAAAGAATGAGGACATTTATTTCAGTTTTTACTGTCATTATTTTAGGAGGTGTCATTATTCTAGGAAGTGGATCAAGATGTTGTGATTTATGTCAAAGAGTGTTCTGCCTATGTTTTTTATTGGAGTTTTATAGTATCTGGTCTTACAGTTAGGTCTTTAATCTATTTTGAGTTAATTTTTGTGTATGGTGTTAGTGTTCTAATTTCATTATTTTACATATAGATTTCCAGTTTTCCCAGCAACACTTTTTGAAGAGACTGTCTTTCCTCCACTGTATGTTCCTCATCCTTTGTCATAGATTTGTTGACCATAAGCACTTGGGTTTGTTTCTGGGTTTTCTATCCTGTTCCATTGATATGTATTTCCATTTTTGTGTCAGTACCATACTTTTTTGATAATTGTAGCTTTGTAGTATTATCTGAAGTCAGGGAGCCTGATTCCTCCTGTTCCAGTTTTTCTTTTTCAATATTTCTTTGACTATCTGGGGTCTTTTGGGCTTCCATACAAATCTTAAAATATTTTGCTCTAGTTCTGTGCAGAATGTCATTGGTAATTTGATAGGGATTGCATTGAATCTGTAGATTGCCTTGGTAGTGTAGTCATTTTGAAAATATTGATTCTGCTAGTCCAAGAGCAGGGTGCCTAATTAAACTTATAAACTTTTGCACAGCAAAGGAAACTATTACAAAAATGAAAGACAGCCCACAGAATGGGAGAAAAATCTTTGTAAATAATCCAACCAACAAGGGCCTAATATCTAAAACATACAAACAACTCATACAACTCAATAACAACAACAAAAAAAAAACAGACAACCCAATTGAAAAAAAAATGGGCAGAAGAGATAAATAGACATTTCTCCAAAGAAAAAATATGGATTGTCAGTAGGCACATGAAAAAATGCTCACATTACTAATTGTTAGATAAATACTGATCAAAACTACAATCAAGTATCACCACACTGATCAGAATGGCCATCACTAACAAGTCTACAAATAGCAAAATCTGGAAATGGTGTGGAGAAAAGTGAAGCCCCCTTAACTTTTGCTGGGAGTGTAAATTGATACCACTATGGAAAACAGTATGGAGGTTCCTCAGAAAACTATATATAGAACTACTCTGTGATCCAGCAATCCCACTCCTTCACGTATCTGGACAAAAATTTATTGCAAAACTTACATGCATGCCTGTGTTCATTGCAACACTATTCACAATAGCCAAGACATGGAAAACCTAAATGTCCATTGAGAGATGAATGGATTAAGAAGATTAAATGGAATTCTATTTAGTTATAAAAAAGAACAAAATAATGATATTTTCAGCAACATGGATGGAACTAGAGATTCTCACACTAAGTGAAATAAGTCAGAAAGATAAAGACAAGTGTCACATGATATTACTTATATGTGGAATTTAAAATATGGCACAAGTGAATCTATCTACAAAACAAAAACAGACTCAACAGACTTCTTGTTGTCAAGGGGGATGGAGGGGGAGATAGGATGCATGGGGAGTTTGGGATTGGTAGATGCAAACTATTATATTTAGAATAGGTAAGAAATGAGGTCCTACTGTATAGCATACGGAACTCTATCCAGTCTTGGGATAAACAATGTGGAAAATAATATGAGAAAAAAATATATGTATATGAATGACTGGGTCACTATGCTGTAGAGCAGAAATTGACACAACACTGTAACTCAACTATCATAAAAACTAAATTAAAAAAAGATATAAGTATGGTTTATTTATTTATTTATTTTGCTTTTTAGGGCTGCACCCATAGCATATGGAAGTTCCCAGGCTAGGGGTCAAATCTGAACTACAGCTGCCAGCCTATGCCACAACAACAGCAACATAGGATCCAAGCCACGACTGTGACATACACCACAGTTCATGGCAATGCCAGATCTTTAACCCACTGAGCAAGGCCAGGGATCAGACATCCTCATGGATCCTAGTTGGTTTGTTAATCACTGAGCCAGGAAGGGAACTCTGAGATAAGGATAGCTTAATACCAAATACAAACATTTGCATTATAGGGGTCCCAGAAGGAGAAGAGAGCAAGAAATTGAGAAGATATTTAAACAGAAAGTGGCAGAAAACTTCCCTAACATGAGAAAGAAAGCATGGAAAATACTACACAGGATCAACCCAAGGAGGAACATGCCAAGACACACAATAATCAAACTGATCAACATTAAAGACAATGAGGAAATATTAAAAGCAATGAGGGAAAATCAAAAAATAATATAGATGAGAATTCCAATAAAGTTTATCAGCTGATTTTTCAGCAGAAACTGCAGGCCAGTAGGGAGTGGCATGATATATTTAGACAAACCTTTTACAAAGAATACACAGCAAGGCTCTCATTCAAATATAAAGGAGTAATCAAAAGCTTTACAGACAAGCAATAACTAAAAGAATTCAGCACCACCAAACCAGCTTAACAGCAAATGTTATAGGCAGAAAAGGACGGACCAAAATGAGAAAAAAGAAAATTATGAAATGGGAAAGTTCACTAATAAAGGCAAACATACAGTAAATGTAGGAAATCATCCATACATAAATATGATTTCTAAACCAATAATCATAAGAGAGTACAAATGCAGGACAGTTGAAAAGCATTTGAAACTAAGAGATCAGCAACGTGTGTGTGTGTGTGTATGTGTGTACTGTTATATCGAAACCTCATGGTAACAGCAAGCCAAAAATCTATAATAGACATACGCAGACAAAAATAAAAAATAAATCAAAATACACCACTAAAGAAAATCATCAAATTGCAAGAGAAGAGAACAAAAGAAGAAAGGGGGAAAAATAGTTAATGTTAGTGGCCTGCTCTAGTCTTTTCAATTTAACACTAATACATTGGTTAAGACAAATCATACTGCTTTATTTTGCCATACATAGTTTAAACTCAATGCCTGGACTTTTACCACTGTCAGTAGCACATTGGTTCTTAGTTTCCTTCTCTAATAGCCTTGGGACTATTTATAGCCTTAGAATTGGCACAGATGATTCTCCTCAAATTATTGTTTCTAAAGGTTTAGACAGCTAAATACTAATTCCTTGTTTAGTTCTTCCTCTCCTGAAAATCTACAGCAAATGGAAATCTGTTCTCTAGTAGCTAGAGAATTACTGTGGAGACTGTGGTTGTATGTCTGGCTTCTATTTTACTGGTAAGATTGAAAAAAAAACAATGTATTACAATCAGTAGGAGTGAACATAATCTGGATTTCAGTTTCATTTTGTCAGGCAGAATCTAGAGATTATAAATTGTCTTCTGTTATAAATTTTCTTCTGTATGAATAATTCACTTTACTCATAATGTGAATCAGCATAAAAGATACTTTATGTCTCCATCAGTTATAGAAGCCTAAGAAGTGAGAGAAGAAGCATCCAAACATACTTTAAATTATGTCTTCTACCTGTCATGCTTCAGCTCATACTGGGAAGAACAAGAACTAGGAAGGAAGCTCAGACTGATGATGTGGCCAATTCAGCTATTGTTCAGTCTATTATTTCCATGAAAACCAGCCTTTTAAAGCTGTGGTAAAAACCCCTTCACCTTTTGCTGTTGTCTACTTGATGTTTGTCTGAGTATGTAGCTTGAGAGAAAAGGACTAAGTTTCCAGCCCACCCTGACATTCAAAGTCCTAAGAGGTTGCCTGTACTACTTGAGTGGTCTCATGCAGTGTTGTGTCTGAATCCAAGTATGCATGTAATACATGTAGTCCACAATGTAATATGCAGTCTAGAGGAAGTTCTCCAAGAAAGTGACTGAGAAGGAGAACTTGCTCCTCACCTCACACACTCCTCTTTCTACCCATTCACATAGAGGTTCTATGCCATTTTACTCAGCCCAGGACACCAGGGATAGACCAAGGAATCATCACAGCAGGAGATGCAAATATTCCTGAGGTTTGAAGAGATTCACTGGCCTCTCAACTGCCTCCACCTCTGGAGAAGATATATCCAGAACAAGGATCCAGTATGGCGTCAGGGCACTGATGTCTGGGATAACTCCATTCTTTTTCCTCTCGTCTTTGAAGGCTGTTTTCAGAAGCCCCAGGTATCCATTATATCATATTCCAGATAACAGGTACCTCTTTGTTCTCCTGATGATGGGAATCGGTATCAAGATTGGTGGTCAAAGGGTTTTGTGTAGTATGTACTGAAAAATCCTTGTTTAGAATTCAGTTGTCATCTCCTTTTCCTCAAATACAGACTATTTGATATTAGTATGTATTGGTATACTTGAACAGAATGTTAAAATTACCAAGGTGTCTGAAGCAAGACAAATCAGTTATTTGTCAGATGAATCACCTGGCAAGAGTCTCAGCTTCTCTTATTTTTTGCAACTGTGATAGAATTAGATATCTGCTGTAATATAGAAAGTAAATGTCTCTAGAGCCTAGCAGAAAATTTGGTATATGGCATTTGCTCAAGAATTTAATATTGAATGAAACTCCAGAAAGACAGAATATGTCAAGGAAGCTACATTGAGTCAAGCTGTTATTTTCCTATTAGCTGGGATTACATAGGCCTCTGGGAAAAGCAGGAAGGTTTGAAATCCAGAGTGCCTACCAGTATTAGTTTTGCTGTCACTATCAGAGTCCCAGGTTCAGTCATAATCTGGACAGCCTTAGACACCTTGCAGGTTATGGCTTATCTTTTCAGCTCACTTTTATGAGATGCCTCAAGAATAGACCCATGATACTTTGCCAAAGAGGTTACCCTCACAACCATAAATATACACTAGCCAGTAGAAAGACAATTAAACTTGGGTCAAATATCATCGTCTATCTACCAGTTATCTCTGTCCTCAGTTTGAAGTATTAAGGGCTTTACCTACGAGTAGATCTAATCTTGCTCAGGGGATCTTACAAACAAACAAAAAAAAATGCATCTAAGATTCTAAGGTCCTTTCTAGAGAATTTCATTATTTTCTGTAAGTTTCTCCCTCACATTGGCCCTTTCTTCCCAGTTGTTTACTTTAGTAAAATTTTAAGACTCTTATCACATTTATAAAACAGCACAATCACTGCAGGCATCTGTTGACTGTGGTTAGTTGAGCCAGCTGGATAGTATAATACTGTTCTTGGGGGATGAGAGAGTATATAGGATATACTCTGTCATAGTCCATTTGTAGTAGACATAGAGAAATGCACCCAGATCCCTCTTCAAAATAAAACTTTCTACCAGCTACAGCGAGTGTGGTGGTCCCAGATCACCTCTACCAGTCAGCATCTTCAGGTTCTGCCTTAGCTGCTGAAGGCATCTCATACAAGCTCACACCCTTCTTCCCTATCTGGTGGCTGAGTGAGGCACAGCCATTGGCCCCATGAGGGACACCTCTCATAGACAATGGTGTCTTGAGAACTTCATCACCAGGTAGGTTAAGGGTCTGTTGCACCTGCATTGCAATACACATTTTCCCTCTTCCCAATACTGTTTCTAATTCTTTCTTTCACAGATGTCAACTGCTAATAAACATTACATACCCTAAACTTCATCTTAGCATTTCCTTCTGAAGAGTCTAACTTGTGAACCTATTTATTCTAGATTCTTCTATCTGATCTCAGGGCCAATGTCAGGATAAATAAGAAGTGGTTTTGTATCCTCCACCTTTCCATAACCCTTTCTATCTTTTAGGCTGCTCTCTATCAACAAACCTGGAATCTAGAATTTACCAGTTGTGATCCAATATAACAATAATGTCTTTTGATGATAAACTTTAGCTTTATATTTGAATAAATGGAGATGCCATCTTCCAGTGGGTTGTTGAAATGAATAAAATGAGACTATTAAAAGAAAATATAGTTTGATATGTGTCAAAAACTTGTCTTTAGTCACCATTAGGTTTAATCTTGCATATCCAGTGTCTGAGGTGCCTTAGGCATATCAACATTGGGGCTGGCATGTGAGAAGTATCTAATGTTAGAAATGAATCCCCAGAATGATGTCGACCAGAATATCACATCCCAAAGGATAAGATACTGTTAGGCATGTTAATGAGAGAAGGAGAATCTGTGTGTTGGTCTATATGAATCATAATTCTTCTGTTGGTTAATCAGGTTTATACAAGTGGCATAAACACTGGCTCAGATGCTAAGCTGGTATTTTAAGTTGCGTATGCCTAATTTGGATGAGTTTATTGTATTCCAAACTTATTGAAAAACCCTAGAGATCTAAGTAATCCAAAACATGGTGTAATGTAGTGTCAAAAAGTCATCTTTAGGTTAACTAGTCTATCTGTTGTTCACTATTTTACAGGTGTGTGTGTATGTACATGTGTGTGTGTGTCTGTGTGTGAAACCTCTAACTGCAAGATAACCAGATATAATTTTTGCATTTAGTACCAGTGTGATTAAAATTTTCACATGGAAAACTTTTGTAGCCCAACTAGCATAAAACTCCTCCCTCTCCAACTAAATCAGTTTCTTCCACAATAAACAGCCTTAAGTTTCTAAATATATTATTTCCTCTGCCACCATCATAGCTACTGATCAGTAGCCAAGACATGATAGGGAAAGAGCTCAAAAATGAGCTTCTAGCAAGCTAAGGAGAAGCACAAGACCATATGCGGAAGCACTCCTGTGGTGAACTGGCTTGATTATTAACATAAGAAATGTTCTATTTGGCTTACTTTGAGTTAACACAGAGCTTTGAGGCAGTATTCAGGACAAACTCAACCATATAGACCTGGCTTCCTCCCTGCTATTTCCTTCTTCAGGCTATTCATACTCTTTTATTAGACTCTAACTTTGTAGGTTCCCAGCCCATATGGTAATTAATACGGCTCAAATCACATTAGGTCTTCAAGCTCTGCCAAGACTAGCTGGAGTCATATAGAACTAGAGTTATAGCTTTCAGGGTAGATCCCAACAGTTCATATTAAATAACTCCATACTAGGGTGCCTAAGAAGAGAAAAACATCCTTAACCCTAACAGAGATGAGTAATTTTGTTATTAACATGTCAAGTCAAAGGGCAAAATTGTTTAGCAGGATTTGCTTTGCCTTTAGAACTTAATAGTCTTTTTCCTATTCAGAATTACCATTTCTACAAGGAAACTAAATTACTTACAAAATGCTAGAAGAAAAAAAATTGAGGAATGTTATAAGGCAGTAAAAATTAATGAATTATAGATGCATGCAAAGGGACATAAATTAGTCTTAATGTCAAGTGAATAAAAAGTCCCAGACAACTCTACATTGTGACAATTTTAGCAAGTACAGAAACAAGCAAAGCTTGATGTATTAGGGTTTATAGGTGACAGTTATAACATATACACACCACTGTATAAATAGATGATTAACAAGAACTTCCTGTACAGCAGAGGAAAATCTACTCAATAGTTTATAATTACCTATATGGGAAAAATAATGGATATATTTATATGTATGAATGATTCACCTTGTTGTATACCTGAAACTACAATATAAATAATTCAGAAAATGGTTGTCAGATAGAATGTAAGGATGAAAACAGAGGAATGGACAGGAATGAAAACCAGAAATATTTAGTTTGGATCCAGGGTTCATTGGTTTGTCATATATACATACATACATATATATATATATATATATATATATATATATATATGTACGTATATATATATTTAATGTATCAAATTTTACATGGAGAGAAAAATAGCTAGGCTTTTTTCCTCTTCCTCAATAGGTCAAATTTTTGCTCATTGAAAAAGCCCAGCTTTTCATTATCAATCTTTTCTATATATAATAACACGTTGTTTTGGGGATGCTAGCTTTCTATAGCCAAGTTAATGACTCTACTTCATCCCATCAGTCATCTATTAAGGAATTTTAAAATCTTAGCATCATGGAAACATGTAGTCTTCTGTATTACATTTCACTGTGACTAATAGGTCTTTTCAAGCAGCTGCCTAAATTTTGCCTAAGATAGGGGAATGCCTTAGATGAATGGAGAATTTTATTTTACCTTAAGTTCTAGCAAACGGGCTCCACAGAAGAGAGAGCCTGGGTCCAAATCCCACTGATCAAGAGGATATACTTTCCCCTGATCTCATAATACAAAGATATTTGAGAATTGGTCGATTCTCCTGTTTATCTACCACCAAAAAGTACTTCAAAAGGTACTTTAAGTCAAAGTTATACACACTCTATCACTCTCCACAGTCACATTTGATTGGATGTGTACTGACTGTCTTAGGCTACTGATGTTGTGTCTCATCTGGATATGCAAGCCTTGACAGGGTCAAACCAAGAAAGTGTATTAATCTGTTGGTGTGTCAGATTTAATACTTGCTTGACTCACTACCGATAGAACCTAGCCAACATGATGACTATTTAATTCCAGGTAAAAGACATCATATTAATTACATAATTTATCTTAAGACACCTAAGAAACCAGATACTACCACTGTTTGGAAGAAGAGGAAATTGAAGCACAAAGGTTACCTTTAGTTATATAAATTTCTGCAAATCATGGAGCTAGAATTTCAACTGTATCTGATTCCAGAACTCTTATTATTCCTTTTTTTTTTGGTCTTTTTGCCATTTTTCCAAGGCCAGACTCACGGCCTATGGAGGTTCCAGGGCTAGGGGTCTAATCAGAGGTGTAGCCGCCGGCATACGCCAGAGCCACCACAACGCAGGATCCAAGCTGCATCTGCAACCTACACCACAGCTCATGGCAATGCCGGATCCTTAACCCACTGAGCAAGGCCAGGATTTGAACCCGCAACCTCATCATTCCTAGTTGGATTCGTTAACCACTGAGCCACGACAGGAACTCCCAGAACTCTTACTATTCTTACTCACCATACTCTACTTCTTCCAAAGCTTAACTATCATCATGTCAGTATGAATGGATTATTGCTTTCAGTAAACAGGTCTGTCTCATGGTACCAAATCAACTGGACAATTGTCTTCAAGTCTTCTAACCTCTTAGGACAGAGAAGCAAGGACAAAGGTTCTATCCAAACCCTTCATGCAAAAACACTGTCTAATGATAACTGGGGCCACTAGGGTTGCCCATGTGTTTTGCAAGTCCACAGGTCCAGAGTAAGACATGTCTAAGAAGAATAGAAACCTTGGTAGAGCTGTTTTCATTTAAAAACCTGAAGAGAAGGATAGCCTCTAGTTTGAGACACTTCAATATAAAGAACCATACATTGGAGTCTGCAGTGATATCAGCAAGACTCATTGTCTAACATAGTCTGTAAAATCACCTTCTTGACTGATAGATTGTTGTACATGCAGATAACACAGCCAAGAAGCATAGAGGAAGTTGATAGGACCTTAGGCAAGAAAGATCAGGCTATTGATATTGAACAACTGGATGTAGGTGATTGTTGTCCAGATATTTTGTTTATACTCAATGAAAACAAACTCAGATCTAAGATCTCAACAAGTTAGTGATGGATTAAGCTCAGTGTAAAAGATGATGGAGGAGGAGGATTTTTCCTAAAACAAGAGACAGACTTTTTTTTCTGTTATGGAGCTATATTGGGTGTATGATGGAGTCTATGCTATTTGTTACAGACAAATTTTAGAACACGATAATACCATTACAGAACAGGAAAGCTTGTGACCCTGTCCCAGAGTGCTATTTGGTACAAACCTTATCAGGAAGATGCCTTGGATTTTCACAACTTCTATTTTTTTTTCCTGGATTTGAATGACCCTAATTTGGAACACCGTTATCAAGTTAAAAATTTTTTTCAATCCTAATTCTTCTCTTTGAAGGCTTTACTCAAGGATTTAGCACTCACTGAGCCACTACACCAGAAAGTAATAAATTAACATCTACCGACTGGGACAACTGACAGGGCTAGAAATCAGCACTTTTCAGCGATGTTCCACTGTGATTTCAGTTTTAATTCTGAGGAAGGCAACCTTCTCATGAGTAACTTAGTATCTTTCTGAAGGTTCCACCCTCAGGCGCCTCCTCCTTTACAAAGGGTATGGAGATATATGGTATTGGGAGGAGGAAGAAAGAAAAGCAGAATAAGCTTGCTGGGATGGTTAAAGAACAGCCCTGCTGATGAGAATAGGACATTAATAGTATACCTAGAAGCAGGGCACAAAGAAAATGGAGAAGGGTGATAGGTTTAAGTCAGGCTACTGTTATTGGGTACTCTTTTAAAACTACTGTCAAAACAATGCCGTTGAGGGTCTTAAAGCAGGAATGAATAATCAGAATCCAAGCCTTTTCAAACCCATGTTTCAGAATCTCCTTCCTCTATTTTGTGTTTGGCCAAAATACACCCATGCTCTGAGACTGTGATTTTACCAGGTGGCCAGTGTCTTCTCTGATACTATCCCTACCATCCAACCCTAGTTCTCGTGACCTTCTAGAGTAAGGTATCTTCCTTCAACTTCCTGAAAGACATGTGAACTTGAACTAGAGTTCCCAACTGTTTTTTTTACTAAAAAGGCTGTCAAATCCCACAGGTTCTGATACACTTTTCTACTGAGTATCTCCCCAGACAGAAAGGAAAAACTCTACCCTGAATAACTCTGAGGGTTAGACCTCCTGCCTCCAGGAGAATAGGGAAGACAGTTTTTTTTTTTTTTCCTGTTATCAAGACACATTGGGTGTATGATGGGGATCTTTCCTGTTTGTTACAGAAAAATTTCACATATAGAAAAGAGAGAGAATTTACATTGCTTAATGCTCTTTTATCCTCCCCCCTTGGAGCACACTACCTGCTTCACATGGCCCCCAAAAAATGGCAAAGGAACTCTTTATAAGAATAACGTTCCACTGCAGCCTAAGGACAAGAAAAAGGCCTTAGCCCATGGCACTTCTTATGAGGGAAAACCTCCAAGTGAAGGGCCTGGCTCCTGTCTCTATAGCGGGCCCACAGTAATTGCTGTACCTGAAGGGAAGGTTGCCAGTTACAGTCTCAGAAATAGGCCTAATCAACCTTCACTGCTCCCCCTCATTCCAGTGTCTTCTACTATTAGTGTGGCAGGCCACAAAGGTATGGCATTCACCCACAGAGTACATGAAACTGACCCTTCTAGTTCCAGGCGTCCTGAGAGCAAGAAAAGGAGTATGCAGAATGAAAAGGCACGGTTCCTATCTGCATGCTGTAACACTTTGCTTTTCCCTTTCCCCAAGGTAGGCAAATGTTAGTTGTCTACCTGGAATACACCATTCAATCAGGCTTGTAGAAAATAGGGAAAGGGGCATAGAACCTGGAATTATCTTTCTTTATCTTAAAAGTATTGTAAGAATTCTCAAAGGACTTCAAACTATACAGTGAAGCTATGATCATCAAAACTGTATGGCACGGGCACAAAGACAGAAATATAGATCAGTGGAACAGGATAGAAAGCCCTGAATTAAACCCACACACCTACAATCAACTAATCTATGACAAAGGAGGCAAAGGCAAGAATGTACAATGGAAAAAAGACAGCCTGTTCAATAAGTGGTGCTGGGAAAACTGGACAGCCACATGTAAAAAAAAAAAAAAGAAATTAGAACACTTCCTAACACTATACACAAAAATAAACTCAAAATGGATTAAAGACCTAAATATAAGACCAGATACCATAAAAATCTTAGAGGAAAACATAGCCAAACCCTCTCTGACATAAACCACAACAGTATCTTCTCAGATCCACCTCCTAGAGTAATTACAATAAAAACAAAAATAAACAAATGGGACTTAAGTAAACTTAAAATTTCTGCACAGCAAAGGAAACCCTAAACAAAATGAAAAGACAACCCACAGAATGGGAGAAAATATTTGCAAAGGAAGTGACTGACAAAGGATTAATCTCCAAAATTTATAAATATCTTCTGCAGCTCAATACCAAAAAGGCAAACAACACCATCAAAAAACAGGCAGAAGATATAAACAGACAGTTCTCCAAATAAAACATACAGATGGCCAAAAAATACATGAAAAGATGTTCAACATCACTAATTGTTAGAGAAGTGCAAATCAAAACCGCTGTTAGGTACCACCTTAAATCAGCCAGAATGGCCATGATCAAAAAGTCTGCCAACAATAAATGCTATAGAGGATGTGGAGAAAAGGGAACCCTATTACTCTGTTGGTGGGAATGTAAACTGGTGCAGCCATTGTGGAAAACAGTATGGAGATTCCTCAGAAAACTAAAAATGGAATTACCATTTGATCCCGCAATCCCACTCCTGGGCATCTATCCAGAAAAAAACATGACTTGAAATATATGTACTTCAGAGTTTATTGCAGCACTATATACAATACACACGTAAACAATCTAAATGTCCATCAACAGAAGATTGGATAAAGAAGATGTGGTATGTATACACAATGGAATATTAGCCACTAAAAGGAAAGAAATAGTATTTGCAGCAACATGGATGGACCTAGAAATTATCATGCTTAGTGAAGCTAGTCAGACAACGAGACACCAACATCATATGCTATCACTTACATGTGGAATCTAAGAAAGAAAGACACAATGAACTTATTTGCACAACAGATACTGCTTCACAGACTTTGAAAAACATGGTTTCCAAATGAGACAGGTTTTGGGGGTGGGGGGAATGTGCTGGGGATTTGGGATGGAAATGCTATAAAACTGGGTTGTGATGATTGCTGAACAACTATAACTGTAATAAAATTAATTAAAATAATATATAGTTACTAGACTCCTCTTCAATTTCTACCATGGATGAATGCAATCATTCCTTGATGACTTAACAGAGTGATCATCAAAAACTGTAGAGTAGAAAACTGACAGAACACTGTAAACCACCTATAATGGAAAAAATAAAAATCACTTAAAATAGAATTCTCAAAGGAGTGGGAGGGACAAGGAGTTTGGGTACTGTTATTCCTGACATAAAAGGTAAAAATAATGAGATTTTTTAAAAGAAATTTTTACTTTACTAACGGTAGGTAGTACTAATGGGTTTCCTTGAAAAATAAGCAGAGAATGGTGGTCACTGTGCTGAATGGCATCAGTTTGCAGGATTCTTTTATGTAAGCCCTCAAAGGAAAGAGCCTATAGTCAGAGTACTATGTATTTTCCAACTTTTTCTACATACACACGTAAACAAAGTTATTTTGGACTGCAGTGTTGATGATGCTTCTCTGAGAAATTTCAAGTAGATTTCTTGGATCATGCGTCACTCACGATGCAGAGCTTTGCTCATAAAATGTTCCTGTGGCTTGCATTTTGTCACATTTGTGACAAAATAGATTCTTGCTATTTTAGTCTCTCTGTAAATCTTGTGGTTACAAATATTGTGAATACTCTTTCTTAGAGCATGCTGCCTCCTTTACACACCCCTAAACCAGTAAGCAGGAGAGCTTTAAGAAGAATATGAGATGTTCTCCATCCTATACACTGTTTCTGTATTCATCTATGTATACTGTGTGTACAGACTGAAGTAATAACTCTTATTTCAAAATTCTGTCATTTTTATTAAAGTCTATTTGAATTACAATGTTTCTTTAATTTCTATTGTACAGCAAAGTGACCAAATCATATACAGTTCCCTGTGCTGTACAGTAGGACCCCAATGCCCATCCATTTCAAATGTAACTTTTTGCATCCACCAACCCCAAACTCCTTGTCCCTCCCACTCCATGCTTCCCCGTCCCCCAGCAACAACAGGTTTTCTCTCCTTGGCAGTGATCTGTTTCTGTTTTGTAGATAAGATCATCTCTTCCATATTTTAGATTCCACAAATAACTGGCATTATGTGGTATTTGTCTTTCCCTTTCTGACTTACTTCACTGAATATGAGGATCTCTCATTCCATCCATGTTGCTACAAATAGGATTATTTTGTCCTTTTTATGGCTGAGTAGTATACCAGTGATATATATGCCACATATTCTTAATCCATTCATCTGTCAATGGACATTTAGGTTGTTTCCATGCCTTTGCTATTGTGATTAGTGTTTCAATGAACATATGGGTGCATGTATCTTTTTAAATTAAAAGTTTTATCCAGATATATGCCCAGGAGTGGTATTGTTGGATTATATAGTAGTTCTACACTTAGTTTTCTGTGGTACCTCCATACTGTTTTCATAGTGGTTGTACCAATTTACATTCCCAAAAACAAGTGAAGGAGGGTACCCTTTTCTCCACAACCTCTCCAGCATTTATTGCTTGTAGACTTTTTTTTTTATCATGGCCATTCTGGCTGGTACAAGGTGGTACCTCATAGTGGTTTTGATTTGAATTTCTCTATTAATTAGTGATGTTGAACTTTTTTTCATGTCTCTGTTGGCCAACTGTGTCTTCTTTGAATAAATGTCTATTTAGGTCTTCTGGCCATTTTTTAATTGGTTTTGTTGTTGTTTTCGTTGTTGTTGTTCTGGTTCTGTGAAGAATGTCCTTGGTAATTTGATAGGGATTACATTGAATCTGTAAATTGCTTTGTGTAGTATAGTCATTTTGACAGTATTAATTCTTCCAATCCAAGATGGTACATATTTCCATCTGTTTGTGTCATCTTTGATTTCTTTCATCAGCATCTTATAGTTTTGAGTATAGGTTTTTTGTCATTTTAGGTATGTTTATTCCTAGGTATTTTATTCTTTTTGATGTGATGGTAAATGGGATGGTTTCTCTGATTTCTCTTTCTTATCTTTCATTATTAGTATATAGAAATGCAGTAGATTTCTCTGTATTAATTTTGTATCCTCCAACTTTGACAAATTTATTGATGTGTTCTAACAGTTTTCTGGTGGTGTCTTTAGGGTTTTCTAGGTATAATACCATGTCATCTGCAAACAGTGATAGTTTTACTTCTTCTTTTCCAATTTGGATTCCTTTTATTTCCTTTTCTTATGTGATCGGCATTGCTAGGACTTCCAAAACTACGTTGAATAGTAGTGGTGAAAGTGGACATCCTTGTCTTGTTCCTGATCTTAATGGAAATGTTTTCAGTTTTTTACCACTGAGAATGATGTTAGCTGTGGGTTTGTCATATACGGCCTTTATTACATTGAGGTAGGTTCCCTCTATGCCCACTTTCTGGAGAGTTTTTATCAGAAACAGGTGTTGCATTTTTTCAAAAGCTTTTTCTGGATCTGTTGAGATGATTGTATGGTTTTTATTTTTCAGTTTGTTGATGTGGTATATCACACTGATTGATTTGTGGATATTGAAGAATCCTTTCCTGGGATAAATCACACTTAATCATGGTGTATGATCCTTTTATTATGTTAATAGGGGCTTATTGGCACTACTTTCTTTGACAATGTGTCATATGACTGCTTATTTTTCAGGTACCCTTTGGATATCTGAGAGCCCATGCCTTCATCTTCAAAGCCCTTCCCAGAGGCTTCATTCTCTCAGAGGCAGAGTCTTATTCTACTCCTGAGGTTTATTTGGTTAGTATCTCTAGCACTTAAGGCCCTGTACAAGCACAGGGAATATGTATAGTATCATTTACCAAGAAAAAAATAAATTTGGCAATATGGACAGAGATTCAAACTATGACTGAGAAATAGGACCTATGAAGTAATCCTCTCCACCCACTGGATTATGTTATATGGAACTTTATACAAGGCAAGTGGCACAGACATATTGCATTAAAGATCCTGAATACTCAGACCCAAAATCAGAGGCATTTCAGCTGTCCTGAGTATAATCCAACCATGAACACTTTGCTCTTCGGGTAGTCTGATCAGTTTGTTACAGGGTTATGAGAACAGCAGCCTCAACAAACATCTGTATATAAAGGATCCCAAGGAGTTCCTGTTGTGGCTCAGCAGGTTAAGAACCCAGCTAGTATCTCAAATGATGTGGGTTTGATCCCTGGCCTCACTCAGTGGGTTAAGCATCTGGCATTGCCACAAGTTGTGGCATAGTTCGCAGATACAGCTTGGATCTGGTGTTGCTGTGGCTGTGGTGTAGGCTGGCAGCTGCAACTCTGATTTGACCCCTAACTTGGGAACTTCCATATGCCATAGGTGTGTCCCTAAAAAGAAGGAGGACAAAAAAAAAAAGATCCCAAGTTTCATATGTGCCAGTTAATCAACATCACTTGTCAGATGTTTCAGGAAGTACACTATTTAAATGCAAAGACTTCCATTTACAGAAGCATAGAAGTCAACAATATATATCTCCATAAAGGTCTCTGGATTAATAGCTGGCAATTTTGGCTTTGGAACAGGGACACAGTGATATCCTGCTGAGATTATTCTCAGTAGGTGGAATGGCCTATTTGGCTTATTTTCTGAATGGTTCCAGAGAGGATCCTAACTGGGAGGCCATCCACAAATTTGCTTCAGTTTCTCATTTATCTCTTTGGCATTGTTAGATAAGTTTATTCTGCAGAAGCTGCTTCTCCCACACATCATCCAAGAACAGATAATCATGTTGGTCCAAAGGCATGACTCCTCCAAACACTAGTAAGTTATACTAAAGCAGCCTCACATCAATTCAGAAGTTTGTAGCAGACTATGTTAAGAAACTAAAGTAAGAACAATCTAACTTTCATTAAGCTAGCCAACAACTTTTACCAAGAAACTAACTGCAGTGCTGCTAAGAAGCTCTCACTGAAGGTGGAACACTTGTGAGACTGCTTCTCCAAGTCATAAGGTACACTTGTAATTATTTTCAAGCTGCTAGGGGAAGAAGGGAGAGTGGTGAAGACACCACCCCTCTGCTCCCTTTCCATGGGATTGGAGAAATTGTTTTAGGAGAGGTAGCTATAAGGATACAGTTCATTTCTAGAACATCCATAGGGCCATAATTTCACATTGTTTTTCTACCCTTTGTAGCTATGGAATAAAGAAATCATTTGCAATGCTGGTTTGTTCTGTCTTCCTCCTGGTCCATGAACCAAGCCTGCTCCAGATATACAAACTGATGCTGATGGGCCATACATCAAATTGTGCCCATCTGTTAACTACATGGGTATTTCCTGGGGGGAAAAAGAAAATCACTTAAAAAATTATGAAAACTTTCTAAGTAAAACTGGCACCCAGTCCAGCTTCCTAGAGGAGCAATACATATTGGAAACAAGCCCCTTTTAGGAATGTTTGCCCAGAAAGCAATTTATATCAAGGAAATAAGGCCTGGGCACAAAATGGGTATATTTTAACATAATATAGCAGACAAATCCAGTCTGTCCAGTTCTGGATGTTGTTCCAGGTAAACTAATTGGCTTGCCTCTCTCAGTCACCATCTGTTCAGAAGCTGAGGAGAGTGGGAGACATTATGTATATTTCAGTAAGTGGAATCATGCATCGTTTGACTTTCTGTGTCTGGTTTCTTTCATTTAGTATAATGTTTTCAGATTTATATATGTTGTTACATGCATCAACACTTTATCCTCTTTAATGGTTGAATAGCATTCCACTGTGTGGATATACAACATGTGTTTAATCAATTACTAGTTAATGAACATTTAGGTTGTTTCCACTTTTTAGCTACTGTAAATAATACCTCCATGAACATTTGTGTACAAGTATTTGTTAGAGTACATGTTAACATTTTTAGTATACACATAGGAATGGAATTGCTAAATCACATGGTAATTTTATGTTTAACTTTCCTAAGAAGTGCCAAGCTTTTCCACAGTGGCTCTACCATTTTGCATTCCCACTATCTGTACAAGATTTTCAGTTACTTTATCTACTTGCCAACATTTGCTTTTTTCTTTCTTTCCTGTTTTATTAATGGTGATCCTAGTGGATGTTGGGTAACTCATTGTGCTATTTGTATTTCCAAAGTGATTAATAGAAGTAACTTCTCATGTGTTTCTTAACCATTTTTATATCTCCTTTGCATGAATTTCTGTTCAAGTTCTCCATTTTTAAATTGTGTCTACACTGATGAGTTTGAGTTCTTTATATATTCTATATACTAGATCTTATCAGATATATAATTTACAGATATTTTCTCTCATTCTGTAGGTTGTATTTTCACTTTCTTGATACTGTGATCCACAAAATTTTTAATTTTGTTGAAGTCCAATTTTATCCATTTTTTCTTTTGCTACTTGTACTTCTGATGTTATATTTAACAATCTAGTGCCAAACAAGGTCACAAGATTTACCTCTATGTTTTCCTTTAAGAGTTTTACAGTTTCAGTTCTTACATTTAGGTCTTTGATCCATTTTGAATTGGCTTTTGTATATGATGTAAGGTAGCAGTCCAACTTCCTTCTTTTGCATTGGTATCTAGTTGTATGAGCACCTTATTGAAGACACTATTCTTTCCTCAAGGTCTTGGCAACTTTGTCAGAATCACTTAACCTTAGATATATGGATTTATTTCTAGATTCTTAAGTTTTATTACGTTCACCTATATGTCTCTCCTTGTGCCAGTACCACAATGTTTTGGTTACTGTAGTTTTGTAGTCAGGTTTGAAATCAGGAAATGTGAATCCTACAAATTAGCTTTATTATTATTATTTTTTTGGTTTGTCTTTTAGGGCCACACCCACGGTATATGGAGCTTCCCAGGCTAGGGGTCAAATTGGAGCTGTAGTTGCCGGCCTAAGCAACAGCCACAGCAAAGCCAGATCCAAGTCGCCTCTGTCACCTACAATATAGCTTACAGCAAGAGTGGATCCTTAACCCACTGAGTGAGGCCAGTGATTGAACCTGCATCATCATGGATGTTAGATTCATTTCCATGGAGCCATGATGGGAACTCCAGCATTAGGTTTTATCTACTTAAAATCTCTTGAAATTCCAAATGCTTGGATATGTTTTTCTATTTCTGCAATATTGGGTCATTTAGACTTTGAAAAGAATTATGTCACTGAGTGAGACTCAAACCATACTTTCCATTTCTACAGTCACCCCACAATTATTTGTACCATCAGGTTATTACAGCTTTGGGACCTCTGGGTTGAACAGGGAAGCTCCCATGGTCCTTTTCAAGGTAAAGATGAAGCACATCTTTGCTCTGAGAAATTAAAGAGATGATGGACTCTTGAAAGCATCACGGGGATGCTGCTTATTACAGAGCAAGCTGGAGAGTTGTATGAGCAGGTTTATTTCTCCTCAAAAGGATGAGTGAAATAAATCTGTCAGGAGAGGATGCTGGAGATATAAATTGCAAGTGTCAGAGGGATAAAAGATTCCATAAAGCTTGTGATATGTCTCCAGAGATGCCTCACCTGTGCTCATACACTCCTTCTGTAGCTAGTGTCTCTGCACAAATGTGTTCTGCATAGCTAAGACATGGAAGCAATCTCAATGTCCATTAACGGGAATGGATAAAGAAGATGTGATACATATACACAGTGGGATACTACTCAGCCATAAAAATAATGAAATAATGCCATTTGTAGCAACATGGATGGATCTAGAGATTATCATACCTAGTGAAGTTAGACAGTAAAAGACAAACATCATATAATATCACTTATATGTGGAATCTAAAAAAAGGATACAAATGAGCTTATTTGCAGAACCAGAACAGACTCACAGACTTTGAAAACAAACTTATGGTTACCAAAAAGGGCAGGTGGTGGGGGGATGGGTGGGCTGGGGGTTTGGGATTAGCATATGCATGCTGAGGTATATAGAATGATTGGCCAATGGGGACCTGCTGTATAACACAGAGAACTCCACCCAATATTCTATGACAATCTATGTGGGAAAAGAATCTGAAAGAGAATGGATGTGTGTACATATGTAACTGGATCATTTTGTTGTTCAGCAAATATGATCACAACATTGTCAATCAATAATACTTCAATAAAATTTTAAAAAATAAAAAAAGAATTATGTCAAATCTGTACATGAGTTAGGGTAGTATTGTTATCTTAGCAACATTAAGTCTTATCTATGACTATGGGATGTCTTTCAATTTGTTTAGCTCTTTAAAAATTTTCTTCAGCAATATTTGTTTGCAGTGTATAGGTGTAGTACCTACTTGGTTAAATCTATTTCTATGTATCTTATTCTATTTTATGTTACAGTAAATTGTCATTTTTCAAATTTCATATGTTGATATTTCATCACTAGTGTATAAAAATGCATCTGACTTGTGTACTGATGTTGTATCTGCAACTTCACTAAATGTGTTCATTAACACTGTTAGTTTTCTTTGGTGAATTGTTTAGGATTTTCTAAATATAAGATCATGCCATCTGTGAACAGAGAGATATTTACTTCTTCTTTTCCAATTTAGATGACTTATATCATTTTCTTGCCTAATTTTTCTGGATAGAACTTCCAATACACTGCTTAGTAAAAGTGGCAAAAGTGGACATCTTTGTCTTGTTCCTGATCTCATGGGCAAAGCTTTCAGTCTTTTTCAACTGAGTATAATGTAAGTAAATATGAAATTTTCATAAATGGGCTTCATAAATATTGAAAATATTCTCTATATTATTTGTGTGTATATTTATCATGAAAGGGTGTTCAATTTTAAGTGCTAATCAGTTGAAATGTTCATATGTGGTTCCCCCTTCATTATGCTAATGTGTATTAAATCAATTTTCATAGATTGAGACATCCTTGCATTCCTAGGGTAATCCCACATGGTCATAATATCCAATCCATTACTATGCAGCTAGACCTGGGTTGCCAGTATTTTCTTGATGATTTTTGTATTTATATCCATAGGAGATTATTCTACTATATGTTTCTTTTCTTAGGGTAACTTTTTCTGATTTTGGTATCAGATTATGCTGGCCTCATAGAATAAACACTCCTCTCCTAATTTCTGAAGAGTTTGAAAATGATTAGTGTTAATTCTTCTTTAAATGTTTGGCAGAATCTATCAGTGACACCACTAGGCTTTTCTTTATTGGAAATTTTTGCTTATAGATTCAGTATCTATCCTTGTTATAAACCTGTTCATATTTTTTTATATTTTTTTCATGAGTCTGTAGTAATGCTTCCACTTTCATTTCTGATTTTAATAACTTGAGTCTTTTTTTCTTGGTCAGTCTAGTTAAATATTTGTCAATTTTGTTATCTATTCAAGGAAACAACTTTTGGTTTTGTTGATATATTATATGATTTAAATATCTTTAAATTAGAGTGACATCACCAAGATGGTGGGATAGGCAGTTTTAACCCTTATATCACACAAAAAAAAACAATTTAACAACTATCCACAGATGAAAATATCTTCATGAGCACTCTGGAATGCATAACATGGTTGTGACACTTGAATGGAGCACATAAATGAGAAACTATGCATCAAGAAGTTTAAGAACACTTTCATTTTACCAGTGTTGCTCCTACCACAAACCAGAACAGCATAGCACCAGGAGAGCTCCCCTTAGCCTGTTCTCCTACGGGGTCAAGAGAGAGTGAGCATTTGACTCCCTTGTCATTTTGAGATACTACTTGAGGTCTTTTCGTTTGCTGTGCCTCAGAACACTTAGGGAATTGGCACAGCTAGACTACCAGCAGGGGCGGGGCAGCTAAAAACAAATAAACAAAAAATGGGTAAGAGCCCTCAATAGTTGGCACATGGATCTCAAAAGCTGGTCTGTGAATCCCTGGCAGCAGATCTGCCTGCCCATGGACCCTGGAACTGGCCTCATCAACCCACAGAGCTAGGCAGCAGGAGTGTCCACTTTAAAACCATAGCATTTGATCTTCACATTCACAAACTCTGGCATTGAGCTCCCTGTGGACTCTGCCAATTGGCCCACCTATGGAATCTACCAACCAGCCTGCTCAGAATTTCTGGCCAGGTTGACTGGTGAAGAACTTTCCCTGCTAAAGCCATTCTATAGAACTTGAAGCAGTGATTGCTTATTCAAATGTTCAGATTAGCAGCACAAGGCTAAAAGGATTATGAAGACACCAGGAAAATATGATTCCACAAAAGGAACAAAATAAATCTCCAGTAAAAGACCATACAGATATCTGTGAAATGTCTGACAAAGCATAAAAATTAATTGTTTTAAAAAGTGTAGTGAGTTAAAGAGACTACACATAGAAAAGTAAATTAACGTTCATTAGCAAAATGATAAATTCAACACAGAAAAAGGCACAATAAAAAATAACCAAACAGATATTCTGCAGCTGAAGAATACAATACATGGAGACTAAATAGCACGCTACTAAAAAACGAATGGGAGTTCCCTTCATTGCTCTGTGGTTAACGAATCTGACTAGGAACCATGAGGTTGTGGGTTCGATCCCTGGCCTCGCTCAGTGGGTTAAGGATCTGGTGTTGCCATGAGCTGTGGTGTAGGTTGCAGACGCGGCTCGGATCCCACGTTGCTGTGGCTGTGGCGAAGGCCGGCGGCTGCAGCTCCTGTTAGACCCCTAGCCTGGGAACCTCCATATGCCACGGGCGCAGCTCTAGATAAGGGAAAAAAAAGACAAAAAGAAAAAAATAAAAAATTAAAAAAAAAATAAAAAATGAATGGGTCAATGAGGAAATCAAGAAGGAAATTAAAAAATACCTTGAGAGAAATGATAATGAAGACACAACCACTCCAAATCTATGGGATGCTTCAAAAGCAGTGCTCAGAGGGAAGTTCAGAGCATTACAGGCCTTCCTCAAAAAAGAAGAAAAATATAAAATCAATAAGCTAGCACATCACCTGAATGAATTAGAAAAAGCAGAACAAAAACCCCCTAAAGTCAGCAAAAGGAAGGAAATCATAAATATCAGAGAGGAAATCAATAACATAGAGATTCAAAAAACAATAGAAAAAATCAATAAACCAAGAGCTGGTTCTTTGAAAAGGTAAAAAAATTGATAAACCTCTGGCTAGACTCACCAAGAAGAGGAGAGAAAAAACACAAATAAAATAAGAAATGAAAAAGAAGTCACAATGGATATTACAGAAATAAAAAAAAAACTGTGAGAGAATACTATGAACAATTGTACGCCAACAAATTTGACAACCTAGAAGAAATGGACAACTTTTTAGAGACTTACACCCTGCCAAAACTGACTCAGGAGGAAATACATTGACTGAACAGACCAATCACTGGAAACGAAATTAAGTATGTCATCAAAACACTCCCTAAAAATAAAATTCCAGGACCAGATGGCTTCACAGGCGAAATCTACCAAACATGCAAAGAGGAACTCATACCCATACTCCTTAAACTTTTCCGAAAGGTCGAAGAAGGAACACTCCAAAATACATTCTATGATGCCAACATCACCTTAATTCCAAAATCAAAGACACCATGAAAAAAGAAAACTATAGGCCAGTATCTTTGATGAATATAGATGCAAAAATTCTCAACAAATATTAGCCAACCAAATCCAACAATATATCAAAAAGATCACACATTATGACCAGGTGGGATTCATCCCAGGTGAACAAGGATGGTTCAACATATGCAAATCAATCAACATCATACACCACATTAACAAAAGAAAAGTCAAAAACCACGTGATCATCTCAATAGATACAGAAAAAGCATTTGACAAAGTCCAACATCCAGTCATGAACAAAACTCTTACCAAAGTGGGTATAGAAAGAATATTCCTTAACATAATAAAAGCCATTTATGATAAACCCACAGCAAAGATAATACTCAATGGAAAAAAGCTGAAAGCCTTCCCACTGAAATCTGAAACAAGACAGGGATAACCACTATCACCACTATTACTCAACATAGTATTGGAAGTCCTAGCTACAGCAATCAGAAAAACAAAAGAAATAAAAGGCACCCAAATAGGAAGAGAAGAGGTAAAACTGTCATTGTATGCAGATGATATGATACTTTATACAGAAAACCCAAGGACTCAACCCCAAAATTACTTCTACAGATCAACGAATTCAGCACAGTAGCAGGATATAAGGTTAACCTTCAGAAATCAATCGCATTTCTGTATACTAAAAAAGAAATATCAGAAAAAGAATACCAAAATACTTTACCTTTTAAAATAGCACCCCAAAAAATCAAATACCTGGGAATAAACCTGACCAAGGAAGTGAAAGACTTATAGGCAGGGAACTACAAAACATTAATCAAGGAAATCAAAGAAGATCAAAGAAATGGAAAGATGTTCCATGCTCATGGGCCAGAAAAATCAATATTGTAAAAATGGCCATACTATCTAAAGCAATCTACAGATTCAATGCAATACCTATGAAATTACTCAAGACATTCTTCACAGAACTAGAACAAACAATCCAAAAATTTATATGGAACCATAAAAGATCCAGAATCGCCAAAGCAATTCCAAGCAGGAGGCATAACTCTCCCAGACTTCAGGCAATATTACAGGGCCATGTATTCAAGACAGTGTGGTACTGGTACCAAAACAGACATATAGACCAATGTAACAGAATAAAGAACCCAGAGATAAACCCAGACACCGACAGTCAATTGATTTTTGACAAAGGAAGCAAGAACATAAAATGGGAAAAAGACTGTTCAGTAAATATTGCTGGGAAACCTGGACAGCTGCATGCAAATCATTGAAACTAGAACACACTCTCACACCATGCACAAAAATAAACTCAAAATGGCTTAAAGACTTAAATATAAGACAAGACACCATTAAAATCCTGGAAGAAAATATTGGCAAAACATTCTCTGACATCAACCTTACAAATATTTTCTCAGGTCAGTCTCCCAAAGCAACAGAAATAAAAGCAAAGATAAATCAATGGGACCTAATCAAGATGACAAACTTTTGTACAGCACAGGAAACCAAAAAGACAACTTACAGAATGGGAGAAAATAGTGTCAAATGATGCAATGGACAAGGGCTTAATCTCAAAAAAATACAAACAACTTATGCAGCTCAACAGCAAAAAGCCAACAACCCCATTGAAAAATGGGCAAAGGACCTGAATAGACATTTCTCCAAAGAAGAGATGCAGATGGCCAACAAAAACATGAAAAAATGCTCAACATCACTAATGATTAGAGAAACGCAAATCGAAACTACCACGAGATACCACACCTTACACCAGTCAGAATGGCCATTATTAACAAGTCCACAAACAATAAATGCTGGAGGGGATGTGGAGAAAAGGGAACCCTCCTGCACTGTTGGTGGGAATGTAAGCTGATACAATCACTATGGAAAACAGTATGGAGGTGCCTTAGAAAACAATACATACAACTTCCATATGACTCAGCAATCCCACTCTTGGGCATATGTCCAGATGAAAATCTCCTTGAAAAAGACACTTGTACATGCATGTTCATTGCAGCACTATTCATAATAGCCAAGACATGGAAACAACCAAAATGTCCATCCACAGATGATTGGATTAGGAAGATGTGGTATATATACATGATGGAATACTACTCAGCCATAAAAAAGAATTAAATAATGTCATTTGTAGCAACATGGATGGAATTAGAGACCCTAATACTGAGTGAAATAAGTCAGAAGGAGAAAGACAAATGCCATATGATATCACTAATATCTGGAATCTAATATACTGCACAAATGAAACTTTCTACAGAAAAGGAAGTCAAGGATTTGGAGAACAGATTTGTGGTTGCCAAGAGGGTGGGGGAGGGAGTGGGATGGTATGGAAGTCTGGGGTTAATAGTTGTAGACTATTGCATCTGGGATGGAAAAGCAAGGAGAGCCTACTGTATAGTACTGGGAACTATATCTAACCACCTGTGATGAATCCATATATGTATGTGTAACCCTGTCACCATGCTCTACAGCTGGGTATAATGGAAAAAATAAATACATAATAAACTAACATAAAACAAACAAAACAAAATAAAAAAACAACAGACAGTAAAGCAGAAGAAACAATCAGGAAACATGAAGACAGGTCCTTTGAAACTTTACAGTCAGGGGAATAATTTAAAAAGAATTTTAAAAGAGTGAAGAAAGACTACAGAATTTATGAGATGCCATTATATGAATCAGTATATGAATTATGGGAATTGAAGAAGGGGAGGACAAATTATTTAAAGGAATAATGGTTGAAAGATTCCCAAATCTAGGGAGGGAAATGGACATATAGTTTCATGAAGCCTAAAGAATCCAATCAGGTAGAACCTAAAAAGTCTTCATCAAGATAATTAAATTGTCAAAATACAAAGACAAAAAGAAAAGTTTAAAATAGCAAAAGAAATATGTTAAAACATACAAGGGGATCCCATAAACTTATTAAGCAGATTTATAAGCAAAAGCATTATAGGCCAAGAAAAACTGGGCTGATACATTCAAAGTGTTGAAAGAAATAAAGAACCCTGCCAACTAGTAATACTACACCTGTAAAAGCTGTCCTTCAGAAATGAAGGAAAGGTTTACAGAAAACTTTCTCAGACAGAAAAACCAAAGGAATTTATAATTGCTATGCCTGCTTTACAAACATGCTAAAGGGGGTTTTTCAAGTTAAAACAAAAGAATGCCAAACAACACAAAAGCAAATGAAAATATGTCTCACCAGTAAATATAAAAGTGTAGACATAGAATAATGTAATACTATAATGATGGCACATAAATCATTTTTAAACCTCATATAAAAGATAATAAGTTATTGAAAATAATTATAACCACAAAATTTTGACTAGATACCCCATGTAAAAAAAGTAAAATTTGACATTAATTACATAAAAGGTATATGGAATGAGGGTAATAAAAGTGTAAACTTTGTAATCTATGTTGTTATCAACTTAAAAGAGACTGTTATAATAAATTTTAAGTCTCATGATCACCACAAAGAAAAAATGTAGTAAATATGTGAAGATAAAGGCACAAGAATCAAAGTATAATACTACAGAAAATCATCAAATTATACAGGAATATTGCAAGAGGGGAAGAGAGGAACAAAATAACTACAAAATGGTCAGAATACAATTAACAAAATGGCAATAGTAAATCCTTACCTCTCAATACTTACTTTACTTGTAAATAATTTAAATCACCAGTCAAAAGATATAGAATAGGTAAATGAATTTTTAAAGAAAGATTCAACTGTATGCTATCTGCAAAAGACTCAGTTTAGATATCAGGATATACTTAGGCTGAAAAGCGAATGGATAGGAAAAGATATTCCATGCAAATAGTAACCAAAAAAGATCGAGTTATCAGACAAAACAGATTTTAAATAAAAAACTGTCATAAGAGACAAAGAAAGTAATTACATAATGATAAAAGTGTTAATTCACCAGGAATATGTCATATATATATATATATATATATATATATACATACATATATGTATATATATATGCATATATGTATATATATATGTGTACACACACATATATATATATATACATACACATATATATACACACACACATCCAATCTTAGAGTACCTAAATATAGAAAGAAAACATTGACAGATCTGAAAGAAGTAATAAAATGCAATAAAATCATAGTAGGAGATTTTAATATACTACCTTCAACAATCTGGACAGAATATCAATAAGGAAAGAGCAGATCTGAATAATACTATAGACCCAAAAAGACCTAACAGGCATGTATAGAACATTCTACCCAACAGCAGCAGAATACATATAGTCTTCTCAAGCACACCTGGAACATTTCTAGAATAGGTTACATGGTAAGTCACAAAATAGGCCTTACCAAATTTAAGTATATCACCTAAATTAATTGAAACTATAAATCAATAACAAAAGGAAAATAGAAAAATTAATAAATATGTGGAAGTGAAACATGCTATTGAAGAACAAGTGGGTCCAAGAAAAATTCAAAAGGGAAATCAAAAAATACCTTGAGCTTATTGAAATGGAAAACATAACTTAGTAAAACTTATGGGATGGAGTAAAAGCAGTCCTAAAAGATAAATTTATAGATATAAATGCCAACACTAATATGGAGGAAAGATCTCAAATAAACAGACTAAACTATACCTCAGTGAATTAGTAAAACAAGAACAAACCAAGTCCAATATTAGCAGAAGGAAGGAAATAATAAAGATCAGAGTAGGAAGATATCAAATAAAAAGCAGAAAAGTAATTTAAAAAGTTGACCAAATTAAAATTTTTTAAAGATAAAAAAATTGATAAACTGTAGACTAGGAAAAAGAAAAAAGTGTCAACATCAGAAATGGAGACAAATGATGCCATGGAAATGAAAATATCATAGACTATTATGAACAATTATATACTAACAATTTGACAGCCTTACCCATGAAATTGATAAATATCTGGAAATATATAACCTACCGAGAATGAATAAATAGTCTGAACAGAACAATACTAAATAAGGATATTAAGTTGGTAATCAAAAACTCCCAACAAGAAAAGCCCAGGACCAGATGGCTTCACTATAAATTCTACCAAACATTTAAAGAATTAATACCAATTCTTCTTAAACTCTTTTAAACATTGAACAACACTCCAAAACTCATTTTATGTTGTCAACATAATGTAATTACCCTAGACAGACAGAGACACCAGGAAAGAAAACTAGAGTCCAGTATCCCTTATGAAAATGGAGGCAAAAATCTTCAACCAAATGCGAGCAAACTGAATTCAACTATTAAAAGGATTATACTTAATGATCAAGTGGGATTTATTCTTAGGTTGCACGAATGGTTCAGCATATGCAAATCAATCAATGTGAGAAAACACATTAACAAAATGAAGGCTAAAAATCATATGATCAGTATGATCATAGTAGAAAATGCAATTTAAAAACTGCACATCCTTTCATAACATTATCAAGTTGGAATATGCAATTAAAAAATTCAGCATCCTTTCATAACAGTTTCAACAAGTTAGATATAGAAAAAAACTGAACACAATAAAGTACATGTATGACAAGACAATAGCTGACACCAATCTCAATGATGAAAAATTGAAAGTGCTTCATTTAAAATCCAGAACCAGGTAAGGCTGACCAGTCTCACCACTTTTATTTAACATAGGACTAGAAGTCCTAGCCGGAGATATTAGGAAAGAAAAAGAAATGAAGTCGTCCAACTTGGATATAAAAAAGTAATGTTATCTCTGCTTGCAGATGACATGATCTTCTATGTAGAATACCTAAAGACTCCACAAGAAATGCTGTCAGAAATAATATATGAAATGAGTCGTTTCAAGATACAAAATTAACATAGAAAAATGTATCACCTTTCTATATACTAACAGTAAAGTATTTGAAAAGAAGTTAGGAAAACAATCCCATTTATAATAGCATCAAATAAAATACTTAGTGCTACATTAACCAAGGAGGTGAAAGATCTAGACATTGCAAACTATAAAATATTGATGAAAGAAATTGAAGACATCACAAATAAATGGATAGATATCTTGTGTTCATGGTTTGGAATAATAATCATTATTAAAATGTCCATAGTACCCAAGGTCATCTACAGATTCAATTAAATTCCTGTTAAAATTCTAATGGCGTTTTTCACATAAAAAGAAAAAAAATTATCTGTAGCCATTTAAGACCCCAAGTAGTCAAAGCAACTATGAGCAAGAAAAACAAATCTGGAGGCCATTATATTTCATGATTTCAGATTATATTACAAAGCTATAGTAATCAAAATATTATGGTTCTGGTTAACTACAGACACATAGACTAGTGGAACAGAATAGACAGCCCAGACATAAACCCATGCATAATCAACTAATATTCAAAAAGCACTGAAGGATTTATTCAACTGAGAATATAAATCAGGGAAAGAGTGGTTTATTCAATAAAAGGGTTTGGAAAACCTGGCTCTCCACATGCATGTGATGAAAAGTCAACACTTACATCATTCACAAAAATAATAAACTCAAAATCAAATACAGATTTTTTAATTTATTTTTTCATTTTTTTTTTAGTGCTGAACCATGGCATATGGAAGTTCCCAGACTAGGGGTCAAATCGGAGCTGCAGCTGCCAGCCTATGCCACAGTCACAGCAATGCTGGATCTAAGCTGCATCTGTGACCTACACCACAGTTCACAGCAACACTGGATCCTTAACCCACTGAGTAAGGCCACGGATTGATCCTGCATCCTCATGGATACTAGTCAGATTCTTTTCAGTTGAGGCATGATGAGAACTCCTCAAAATGAATTATAGACTTAAACATAAGACCTGTAACTATAAAACCTCTAAGAAAACATAGGGGAAAATCTCGACATGGGTTTTGGTAATCAACTTTTGGATACAACACCAATAACCCAGGCAGCAAATGCAAAAATAAGTAAATGCAACTACACCTAACTAAAATCTTATTCACAGCAAAGAAGAAAATCAAGAAATTAAAAGGCAACCTAAGAATGGAGAAAATACTGCAAATCATATTCCTTATGAGGGGCTAATATCCTTCACTGCACTGGGCTTTTACACTTGGTCCACTATTCCCCTAACCTAAGTACTCCAGGACCAGGTGCCACAGTCTATCCAATCCTAGGCCTGTTTATTTGGACTTGATTTTCTTGTCCTGTGGTAACTACAATAAAGGTCCTAAATCACATCTTCCCTTTGTTGCCTCTGCCTTTTGACCAACTCTGGGTTTTCCCATGACCTGCTGTGTGTAACTTCTCTTTCTAGGGACCCACAAGTTTAAAAACTTCTTCCTTCATGACAATAATTTCCTTGTTTGTGACTTACCACACCTGAGTAAAACAAATCCTGGGTACATTTTAAAACAATCTCTTACAATTTGTGTCATTTAATGGCCAACTCTCATTTGGCAATTGCCAGAGACGAAGCCATATGTGTGAGGGATTCACTGGGCTTGCTGACTTCAGAGTTCTAGCAAATGACTTACTAAGTAAATGTACAAGGACATTTGATCTTTACAAAACATTCCATGAAGAATAGGTGTTTTGATTTTTCAAATGGCAAAATTGAGGCTCACTGACATATCTGAGGTCACACATAGGAAGGTAAGTTGCAGAGGCAAGTGTGTATGGCAGTGGCACAGCTGGAGATCCTACCAATGGCCTCCTCCTCCTTTCAGGTCTAACTCTATAATGTGCACCAACACCAGGGGGAAAAGAAAAAACAAAAACAAGAGAATTAAATTACATTTGGGTAGAGGATAAGATGTGAAAAGTTTTATTTACTTGATGACTGGTGCAGGTACTGATGCTGTCATTGCTACCACAGAGCAGGGTAATTGTGTCTACGGGGCCTTTTGTTTCTCCTGAAGCAAACTCAGGTACCAAGGGACATGTCATAGCAACTCATCTTCTTCAGAGATGCATCTTCATGCAGCATCTTCATTCATTTCTCTGTCTACATTTGCCTGAACCCCATCCTTGGACATGATGAGGCAGCTTCTGGAAAACTTGGATCTGAGCTTCTGGGGCATTTTGTCTACATATTTAATATTAACATGCAACTTGTAGCCGTTCTTTTTCTTGAAATCCTGGGTGTAACTGCAGTCCTCTTTACTTTTCTTGGGGGTCATACTTGTCATAATGGCCTTCTTGTTCTTGGAACAATACAAGGCTCAGGGTAGGAGCTCGTTGGTCACATTCACCCTGGCCAACTTCTTCTCATGATGGTGTCTAGCAATGCTTAGTTCTGACACAAAGGCAGAGGAAGGCTGCCAGTTCTCAATGCATCATGAACTTCTCATCTGGAATCATGGTGAAAGAGGCAAAGGCACCCCACTTCTGCATCAGTTGATCTAGGTGAACTGTACTCCAGGTGATGTTCTCTTCTACATTGGAGACAAGAGTAGAGACTGGCTTGGTGTTACTCGTGTGGTTTAAAGTTCATGAGCTCCTATTACTCCTCCTGGTCATCACATAGGTGTGGACTTACCTCCAAGTTTTAGAAGAATTCCAAGTGATGATAAATATTATGATATTATTTCACTGAGGAACCTCATTCTTCTATCAGCCCACTGGTAATACTTCAGCTTCTTCACATTATCCACAACTTTGTTGCCATTATCTAACAGTTATTACAGCTGTTGCAGCTACCCCAGGTGACAATCTTACCAGAGCTGTTACTGTAGCACCATTTATACTTTGATGTCTTCTATCCTTTATGAGAATCCAAATGGCAGAGTGCCACACTCTCCTTCCTCAATGATATCTGTGTTCTCCACTTGGGAGTCATAACACCATGGACTTGATGCACTGGCTACTTTTCCTCCTTCCCCACTTGGGGATACCTATTCAGCACCAGCCAAACAGTGCACACCCTAACCTTGCAGCTCAGAACAAAAGTCTCTGTCCATAGTCTGGGCCCTAAGGAGCATCAAGTCATTGCTCTGAAAAATACCTACTACCCCTCCTTACCAATTTTCTTCTCTCCCCACTTTGTCTTCTTAAAAGTAACCACCTTTAAGAGTGAGGTGTTCAAAGGGAAGTTGGGATTCTCCCTTGCTCAGGAACTGAATTTGAAACTGTGTTTGACTAGATGTCTTGTAATTCCCACTACAAATGACTGTAAGCAGATTCATTCTGGTCTAAAAGAGAAGATTATAGCTTCTTGAGTGGGATTGCTGGATCAAATGGTAATTCTATTTTGAGTTTTCTGAGGAATCTCCATACTGTTTTCCACAGTGGCTGCACCAATTTGCACTCCCACCAACAGTGTAATAGGGATCCTTTTTCTTCACACCCTCTCCAGCACTTATTGTTTGTAGACTTTTTGATGATGGCCATTCTGGCTGGTGTTAGGTGGTACCTCATAGTGGTTTTGATTTGCATTTCTCTAATGAGGAGCAATGTTGAACATCTTTTCATGTGTTGATTTGCCATCTGCATGTCTTCTTTGGAGAACTGTCTGCCTAGATCCTCTGCCCATTTTTGGATGGGGTTGTTTGTTTCTTTGCTGTTGAGCTTTAGGAGCTGTTTGTAAATTTTGGGGATAAATCCCTTGTCAGTTGAATCATTTGCAAATGTTTTCTCCCATTCTGTGGGTTGTCTTTTCATTTTGTTTAGGGTTTCCTTAGCTGTGCAGAAACTTTGAAGTTTAATGAAGTCCCATTTGTTTATTTCTGTTTTTATTGTCCTTACTCTGACACATGGATCTGAGAAGATGTTGCTGTCATTTATGTCAGAGAGTGTTTGGCCTATGTTTTCCCCTAAGAGTTTTATAGTATCTGGTCTTATATCTAGATCTTTAATCCATTACCATTTGATCCAGCAATCCCACTCCTGGGCATCTATCCAGCAGAAACCATGACCCGAAAAGACACATGTACTCCAGTGTTCATTGCAGCATTCTATGCAATAGCCAGGTCATGGAAACAACCTAAATGCCCATCAACAGAAGAGTGGATAGGGAAGATATGGTACATACACACAATGGAATGTTACTCAGCCATTAAAAGGAACGAATTACCAACATTTATAGCAACATGGATGGACTTAGAAATTATCATGCAAAGTGAAACCAGTCAGACAATTAGAAAGCAACACCCAATGCTACCGCTTACATGTGGAAACTAAAAAGACACAATGAACCTTTTTACAGAACAGACAATGACTCATAGATTTTGGTAAACCTTGGTTTTGCAAATAAGACAATCTGGGGGGTGGGGGGATGCACTGGGGGTTTGGGATACAAAATCTATAAAATTGACTTGTGATGATTTATGTACACCTATAATTGAAATAAAATCTATTAAGGAAAAAAAAAAGAGTATAGCTTCTTGTCCTAAAACTTTTCCTCAGTGTAGTTGAACACAACACAGAGAGCATTTATTATGCTAAATCACATAAGTTTCCTTTCTTTGCAGAGGACAAATATTCAGGCTTTCTCTCTTGCTGCTCTGTGGTATGTCTGGCCTATTTCCACCAGGTCACATTTACCAGAACATCATATTCCTCCTCTAGTATATCTTTGTCCTTGTCAGATAGTATCATATTTTCCCTTTCTTATAAATAAATGATATTGTGCTTCATGGGGAAGCCATGTAGGTGACCCAGGCACTGTACGGGTCATGATGTCTCTGACCAACCTGGTCTTCCATCAGAGTGCTGACACTGAATTCTTTGTCCATCTCCTCCAGCACTTTGGTCCTCTTCTCTGCTGAGTAATTGTCCATTTGAAGCTTCTAGCTATGCTCCATCCAGACTGTATTGCCATCCAGCTGTGCGTGCATGAGCGTGTGTAGGGGTGGTCATCATCCTTTGGTGCTGTCTGTTTCTTGCCCAGCTTCTGGTTCAACAGGCACTTCTCACCAACAGATGCCAGTTTCTCCAGCTGCTGCCACAAGGTCATAAGGTTGAATAAGTGGGTAACAATAAGTCCCTTCTTGGAAACTGCCTCCTGGTTGAAGCATTGATCTCTGGAAGTTTCAGCCCAAACTTTGCCCCAAACTTACTGGTTTCCAACATGCTGCATGACAGTGCATCTTCTGGGCTGGGTTTGGAACTGGCAATAGTGGTTTCATAACTCTATCATACTTTTCCTGGTTTAGCACACTTGCTATATGACCTCTGTATTGGCTGTGATCCCACACAGGTGCAACAGCCTGGGCCTGGGCCCATCTCCTCTCTGGCCTTTTGTCACAACTGTGCTTTTGTTTCTCATGTGCCTGGTGTCTGGCTGCACTGACCTCTCTACCTACACCTCTGTCTTCTTTAATGACCCCATAAAAGAACTTCCCACTCAAGCCCTGCAGATAATGCAGAATGGGAAAGATTCCAGGTTGCCACACAGATTCTGTTAGGTTGCTGGAAACCAGTAGCTGCTGCTTCCTTGGCAGCTCTGGGAGGCTGCCCAGAAGGTTCTTGGAAAGGCCAGACAAAAGCAATAGCTATGTATTTGAAGCTGTTTTGGGTAGTGGTGGCAGGTGGTGCTGCTGGAGAAGTAGTGTTATTTTTCACTGGGGGTCTCTGAAGAATGCTGCATGTGCTCCTGTAGGTACAAGGACATGACTTGGGGGAGATTCAGACATCAGATTCCCTCACTTTTTACCTGCTGGGCAAAATAAGCTTTTCACTTTTTAATTTAATCAAGTTTAATTTCAATATGTAGTTTACTTAATAATATTAAACTTAGTTTAATTAAATCCAGTTGATTCATGTATTTCATTTTATTCACTTTTTTTCACTTTTTCACTTAATTTTACTTTATTTCATTTATGTTACTTAGGTACATTATTTAATATTTAGTTTTTATTTCATCTGGAATTTTCTGTTTTGTCTTTTTAGGGCTGCACTCATGGCATATGGAGGTTCCCATGCTAGGGATCAAGTCAGAGCTACAGCTGATGGCCTACACAGTCAAGCCATGGCTGCGAGTGACCTACACCAAAGGTCAAGGTAACGCCAGATCCTTAACCCGCTGAAAGAGGCCAGGGCTCAAACCTGCATCTTCGTGGATACTAGTCAGATTTGTTTCCACTGAGACACGATGGGAACTCTCTGGAATTTAAATTTAACTTAAAAATTCTTATGTTGTGAAATATTGATGTTTTAAGTAATCTAATGTTTTCTAATTTACAAATATTTATTCCTACTGCAGATTATTTATAGCAAATCTTTGTGAATGATTTTCGATTGTTTTACTTTTTAAGAAGTTTATTCATTCAAAATGTCATATTAAATTCTCTTAGTCAAAATTTGTTGACAAATAATAAGGTGGGATGATCTTCCTTGCTTTTCCTGTTATTCATGAGAAGAATCCTTTTAAGTATAGGCTATAGAATAATGCTGGACATACCTTGGGTGAGAAAACTTTGGGACTGATGTGTCCCCTTTGCCAGGGAGAGAAAGTCGAGAGCCTCCTACTTGAACCAGAGTATTGAGTCTACTGAAATCAAAATGAGTAGTCTTCTCCTCCAGCTTGATGAAAATGTTGTTGTCCCATATCTCATTAAAGTAAAAATCCCTGTAAAAATACTGAATGACATCAAACTATGTGCCATCTACTGACTCACAAGTTGTAAATACTGTATACCTATATTACTACTTTAAAATTTCCTGCCTTTGCAGAATGATAAAGTATAGACATATGGGATGTAATGAACGTGGCTAAAGGAAATGAACAAAGATACCATAGATATGGACTAGTTAAAGTGCCAAGATTAGTCTATTTTGTTTGGAATTAAAAAAATTATCAGATTCTTTAGGTAAACAGATTGAAAATGTTAAGTATTTTCAGTTGAAACATTAGTAGACAAAATACTGAAAGATTACTGCTACATCACTTATGGGGTAGAATATAAGAGAGAATGAAAGCTAAGCCAGGAACAGAAAAGGCTAAAATTTTCTGTACATGAATTTAACCATAATCATGGGCAAAAAGTTTCCGACTAGTCAAGGGCAATCATTACTGAAGCATCCCATCTCTCCTCCAGCTAGGGACTCTTGTGCACTTTTGGTCTGTGCCCCAATCATGATGGACATCAAATGTTCATTGGAGGTATTATTACCAGTCGTGGTTATGAAGTCAGGAAACTGACAAGTTGAAAGATCGATATTATTAGGCAACTTTAAACCGGACTCTTATTTCTAGTTCTCACTGCCAGTAGAGCATTATAAACTGATTTTTATAAAACTTGAAACTACCCTATGAACCAAATAAATATTTAAATTCAAAATTTATGCTCAACAAATTAAAAGCTTGTGCTAACCCTCATTTACGTATTCATCTTAAAAGGCTAGAGCCCATTCATCATATGTGATTGGATTTATCTCAGACTTAGACTAAATCAGCCTTAAAGGATTTATCCACAGATTTAAGGACATTGCTACATTGAGAGGCCTCAGAAAATCCCACTGTATAGAAATTTGTGTGAATTTTTTTTAGATCTTAATGGAAATGAGACCCTCCTTCATCACATTTATATTTATGCTATTCTTGTCTGCTCAATTATCCATCTGTACAGATAATCCTTATGCCCTTGTCATATCCTTTCCAGCCACTTGATTTCAGCTGTGGAGGACAGTGGTCTAGGTTCAGAATTATTTCTTGTCAAGAGCACACTTACCCATTACACCTCAGATATATACAATGCACCTTCCCACTTTGTATCTCTTGGTCTGATGCCAAGTAATTTTTCTGTGTACCCGAGCAAGTATTGCCCAGAATGTATGGTTAATACCCTCAGAGGGAACTTTTGACCAGTTAGAGATGGGAACCAGTGTATCAGTGTTCTAGCTTCCAACAGTCCAATAATACTAAGATGTATCCTGTATGAATCTCTGAATATTCTGATGGGGTAGGGCACCTCATTAGTCATATTAATCACATTGCATTGACTTTACCTCATCGCTTTCTTTCTCCTTTCCCAAACTTCTCCCATGGCATTAACTTTCAAATAAGATGTTTATACTCAAGTTCTTGTCTCAGTCCACAATTTTGAATGTTACCTTTTTAGAGCAATTGGTACATAAGTGATACCAGAAAGCAGAAACACAGAAATGGATACAGAAGCTAGGTGTTTGATGGTCAGTGAATAAAAGGAAACTTATTGAGTGTGTAATAATTTCATAATAATTCCTGGCAATCTTTCAAGTATTCCAATACTTAGATTGAGTCCTTTGGTGAATTAAGATGGTGTACAGATAGAAGGGGAAACAACAGTAAAATGTATCACTTGAATGGCCTAGGGGTAATGTTAATAAGGATTGTGGAGTTTGTTGTTTTTGTTAACTGACTTAGAAGTTTTCTGAAAATGATACAAACAGATTCTTATCAGTCAACTATGAACACAGGGTGTGTTGAACCTTAATTTCTAATCTCCTTCTGTGATAGGCAACTGGGCCAAAAGCAGGCTTTTGATTCACTAGTAAGTTGCAAGTGAGACCGAATGCACAAGAGATGATTTTCCTGTGTTCAGGTCAGGGCCCAAAGATAGAAATAAAACCATGATATGTGGGGTGGGTTATTTGAGCAGAGAAACCTGAGTACCTTGGCACAGAAGGAGCTGCACATGTCTGGTTTATGAAAATATCTCATCCACAGATGCTTTGCAAGATACTACCTATCTTCAAAACATGACTTTGCTTC
>PVHT020001751.1:9601999-9632730 GCA_004024745.2 Catagonus wagneri
TGCACAAGAGATGATTTTCCTGTGTTCAGGTCAGGGCCCAAAGATAGAAATAAAACCATGATATGTGGGGTGGGTTATTTGAGCAGAGAAACCTGAGTACCTTGGCACAGAAGGAGCTGCACATGTCTGGTTTATGAAAATATCTCATCCACAGATGCTTTGCAAGATACTACCTATCTTCAAAACATGACTTTGCTTCTCCTTATTATTTCCACTGCATTAACCACGTTAAGGTCCTAACACAGCCTGAGTTAGGGGAAAGCCCTTTACTCATGCTGCAGCTCTCACCAAGTTTTGATGGCATGACTTTCCTCTGGCATCTGAGGTCCTAAGTATAACTTTTTTCCCCAACCTTGCTATTTCTTGAGTATCTCAGTATCCATTTTTTGATTCTAGAAAGGATGATCTGAGGTAGCCTCTTCACTCATTTATCCACAAAATATTTTCAGAGTATGCCTTCTACTTACAGCCTAAACTATTACGATAAAATATCTGTTCTCAGAAAACAAAACAAAACAAAACAAAATAAGTCTTCCAGACGGTCAATGAGACACTTATAATCTAGCTCTAGATTCAGTGACATTACAATTCCTCAAAACATTAATGGGTATCTGTGATGTAATGTCAGCACAGGAAAATTAACTGGGAAATTGCCATACCTACATTATGGCATTGGAACAGTTAATATGAAGATTGCAGGCTGGCTACCTTTAAATGTGTTGAAGAATTTGTTTAAGAAATGTAGGCTACAGGCTTGAAGGTGGAAAATCTCAGAAAATATCTTGAGAGACCATAAAGGAATCCATTACTTATAAAACTACTGGGAAAATATGATTGAGCATCAGATCTAATACCCAACTGTAACAGATGCAGAGATGCATTATTTTGTCAAACTTTATGCTAATATTAGGGTCCTGGCTGAAATAGGTTGAGATCTTTAGTCTTGGCCTGAGAACATCTGATTAGACAGAAGAGGCTGAGAAACATCTCTCTCAACATTTGCTTTCTGGGGAAAACGTGCCTCCCCCACCTAAAGAAATCAGCCTTCCTCAGCTTAAAGCACTAAACAGGATTTCACCAAGGGCAGCTGCCTCTGAGAGCACACCCGCATTGCTTCAGACACACAAAAATTGTATCCCCACATGATCTTGGGGAAAATTTGAAGCTCAGGAAGAGATAATTGATACATCAGAAGAGTTGCAAAATCCTTTTAAGTTGAAGGGAAACCACCTTGAGTAGATGTGTGAAAAAGGATGCCACAGAATTTTGATCAGAGAGAAGAAGATAGGCTTTGGTCAAGCCAATTTCATCGATATGGTAGCATTCATCTAAATTTTTTTATTTAATATACTGATTCAAACATCTGAGATCTCTATTTCTCTCATTAATTAGAGTCTGGAGTCATCTACTGTATGTATTTAAAGGTCTAATGGTGTGATTTGCCAAAAATAATAGAGAACAGACTCCATTCCTGTCTGCAGACAGGTAGATGGAAATGGTGTTTGCCTATTATGTACAACACATTCAGTCATACTTCAACCATATTTCCTGGGAGGGTTTAGCAATATTGAGATGTGTGTGAATATTCTCTGTTTAAACCAGAAATGACACTCTTAGGTGAAAAATAAAACAAGGCCTAAACGGACAAAAAATCAGCACAAGTCAGGCAAATCCAGACTTGCAGACTCCTTTTTATTAAACAGGCCCATGTAACAGATTGAGTTCCCTAGAACAAACATAGCTCCAAGACTGCAGACCACATGGCTCAACAAAATGACCCCTGTCAATAAAAATCCAAGCACTCCCCTGGTGGGGGGAGCTTGAGTGTTGCTTGTTCAGAGCTCCCGACCACTCTGTTGGTCAATAAACTCTGTTTGCAATCTCATTGCTCCAGCCTCTGCTTCCTTTCCTCCCTCACTGTTCTAAGACACCATTAAAAAAAAAAAAAGGAAAACAAACAAACAAACAAGCAAAAAACCTCCCTGGTTTCATCGTAATAATGGAATCCCAGGAAAATAAGCATAGTTTATCTTGGGGACTTACCCAAAGTAAAGGTGGGCATAGTTTCTCTAAGTTTGCAGAATGGAATAATATTTAGAACTTTAACTTGAATAGATCTGTGGCAATAGGTAAGGAATCACAGATTCCTTGGGGATGAAATACTTTCAATGTTATAACCATGTAAGCATAAGTGCTATAGGTCTTCTAGACAAATAAAAATTGAGCCATCATAGTAAGAATTCAAATTCTTCCCTAAACCTGCTCAAAGGCCAAGAGTTCCTTGATTGAAAGCCTGGGTCCCTTTGAAGATAAATCCATGAAAAACAGCTACAAGTATTTGCTATAAGGTTGGCTGATAGAGTATTAGAAAATTAAAATATTCTGGGATTATTAGTTATTGGCTTTGATATAACATTGAATCCTTGAAACCAAACAAATCACCATGATCCACTGTTCTAAGAAAAGGTTTATATATATTTATGGAGTCTTGACACAAGTTCATGTTGTAATGCATTCAATGAACTTGTATTTTGATTTTTTTTCCTCCCTCAATTATTTATATATTATGGGAATGGCTGTACTTAGCATTAACAGAATTCACATTTTGGTTTACCGACTTGTGGGGTGAGGGCTGTTACGGCAGACAGAGTCTAGAAGCCCAATTTGTTTTATGAAGTCAGTGATGTTCTCTTATTAAAGCAAGTTAATAAAAATATAAAATCAGATAGTTAAACTAATGTTACAGATATATAAAATGTTAACATTATATATAGGTATATACTATTAATACATAAATTTGATTATGTATAATTCAATTACATATACATATATAATTTTATGTCATATAAATATGTATTTGAGGAGTTTCCGTTGTGGCTCAGTGGTTAATGAGCGGGTTCCATCCCTGGCCTTGCTCAGTGGGTTAAGGATCCGGCGTTGCTGTGAGCTGTGGTGTAGGTTGCAGACATGGCTCGGATCCTGTGTTGCTGTGGCTGTGGCGAAGGCTGGCAGCTACAGCTCCTGTTAGACTGCTAGCCTGGGAACCTCCATATGCCGCAGGAGCGGCCCTAGATAAAGCAAAAAGAATGTATTTGATTTTATAGATAAGGCAAAAAAAGTATTTGAATTTATAGATTTCACTTTATATATACATTATGAATAAGATTTGATTATATATATACAGGATTTGATTTAAACATATATATGCATATACACAAGACTTGATTATGTAATCATTTGTGTGTGTATATGTGTACAAATAGATTGCACAAGTGTATAAAGGGGTTCTATGTGTATATGTATAATTGGATTATAAGTAAAAATATTCAAGTGAAATTCAATCCAGTTATAATAGGCTGGCTTTTCACCTACATATTGCTTGGGTCTTCTGGAAATGATGTCTACTTAATTATTCAGAATAGCTATACTCTAAGAATAAGATATTTGAGAAAACAGGTTAAAATATGAACCTTTATTTTACCCAGTGAAAACGTTGAGGACAGGGGCCTTTGATCAAAAGGCTTCATCCTAAAAGGTTTGATTCTGGATGGAATATTTGTCCCCTTTCTGGGTAGGAAATCTAGATTATGGGGGGCTCATATAAGTGCTTACTCTGAGCGTCTGCTTCCCAATCCTGTTTGGAAAACAAGTTGCCATGACTTTAGTGCACCAAGATCTTAAGGCGATGACCAACTAATAAATGTCCTATCCTAATTTTACGACATTTCCATTTTAGGGCTCAGGAAAGGCATGGATCTTGCACATAAGGAACTCTAGAAATGCTCAAACGTGTGAGAGTAGAACTGCTGAGAAATCAGTTAAAGTCTTGCTTCAGCCTCTGTGTTGCTATTACCACTGTGTCCAAAAAGTAATCTAAAACTCCTGAATTGGCCTCAGACCTGCTCAACAGGAAATACAAATGGAATATCCACACTTTTAAGGGATAAATGGTATATTCTTTCACCTAAGAAAAGGCTAATATGTCTTTTAACAAAGAAATATGAAGCTGTGTATAATTAAAATGCAGCCTTGGGAGTTCCCATTGGGGCTCAGTGGTTAACAAATCCGACTAGAAACCATGAGGTTGCAGGTTCGATCCCTGGCCTTGATCAGTGGGTTAAGGATCCAGTGTTGCCATGAGCTGTGGTGTAGGTTGCAGACGTGGCTCAGATCCTGCGTTACTGTGGCTGTGGTGAAGGCCGGCAGCCACAGCTTCTGTTAGACCTCTAGCCTGGAAACCTCCATATACCACGGGTGCAGTCCAAATAAAGCAAAAAAGGAAAAAAAACAGTAAAATGCAGCCTTGGAATTTCAAAACTCCTCTATTAAAACTCATGACATCATAGAATATTTGGCTCAGGAACATGACAGAACTGGGTTCTGGCTTAGTTCATCATCTAGCATCTGGAGGACTATAGAAATATCACTGCAAAGTGTTTTGCTTTGTTTTTTTAACTCTTACTTAGATCCCTGAACTGCCTGGAGGTGACTCATGTAATTTCAAGGACAAAGGAAGGCAGAAAGTGCCTATTCCTGGAATGATGTGTTTCCTCTGTCAACAGGTGTCTAGTTTGTCATCGGACTCCAGAAAGAGTGAGGCTGGCCTCCCACTCAGGATGGTAGTAAAGTCATTTTATAGACAGTCATCATCCATACATACAGGCACACATCTGCAGTTAAAGTACTCCTTGTTATTATTATTGCTAAATAAATGAATATTTGATGATGTTTTCATAATAATGAAAATGAAATCCCACAAGCTAGAATATCATTAAGAAAATTTTAACATGCTTTTAATGCAAGTACAGAATGCCAGTTTTATGTGCTGAGGTGAGAGAATGAATAATTATTTGTTCAAGCAGCCAAAAAAGTGGCAAGAAATAAAAATACAAATTGAGTTCTGTTAGATTGGCAGTTTGCCCACAGTTCCTTATTTGTCAAGAAGTTTGTAAAGTCTCAGAAGCTTTTGCATCGTTTTCAATTAAGGCATGAGATTTTGGCAGGCTACTTAACTCTTTCAGGCAAATACAACCATATTTTCTAGTGTAAAATTATCAAATTTTGCCTAAGAAGTAGAAAAACCTGAAACCACAGATCCTTACTTATACTCTGAATAAGAAATATAGACATGGATCTCTACTGATGAGAACCTGGTAAGATCAGTGGTGAGTCAACGGGAAGCATGTTTTCAGAAAGAAATCAAAATGAGTTACTGGCAAAAGATCAATAATCAATGGGTAAATTAGGTGAATAATAAGGATATATCTGTCACCTGAGGATATATCTGTCACCTAAGGATATATCTGTCACCTAAGGATATATCTGTCCTTTCAGATATATCTTCACAGTGGGACAAAACCCACTGGGATTCAGAGTACAAGTTAGCTGTTAGCAATCAATATGGGGGAGAGAACATTAGCAACTTGTTTATTACTGAAAACCTATAACATATAAAAAGAATTCTAACTTTGTAATTCACAGTTTAAGCCACCGTAAGTCACAACATAGAATTGAAAGGTTGGAGTTTATAGGGATCCTAGAGAGCTTTGGCCAGGTCTTAGCAGGCCACAGTGTTGCTTAATGAGCAAGAGGTTTGCATCTTTATGCCAGTTCTCATTGCCTTGTTTACAGAGGGCAGTTGTTAGCCTGTAACGCATCCTAATCTTTCTTTCTTTTTCAGCCATACCGGTGGAATGCAGAAGTTCCCAGGCCAGAGATCGAATCTGTGTCACAGTTGTGAACTGTACACAGCTGTGGCAATCATGGATCCTTAACACACTATGCCACAGAGGAACTTCCAAATGCCTCCTAATCTTGAATTTGGTATTAAAGGAAAATAAAATTTGGAGTATGCCTTGAAATATGGTGTACAATAAAGTTATATGCTAAGAAGCAGAGTGTCTGAATTGAATTTGCAGTCTGTCCAAGGGAAATGCTACTAAAATTTTTTTTAATGAGATATGAGAAACATTAATTTGTACTATTGAATATTAGAAAAAGTGATTTGTCTTCAAGTGATTTCTCAATGATAATCATCATCTGAGAAAGTGCATGCTTACTACTGCAAGGTCAAAATCATGACTTTAATTTCATAAGATCAGAATTTCTTAAGTAATTGTATTATGGGTAGAAATTATTCTATCAGCATGATTTTCATACTTTATTTAGAAAAATATTGGTATATTTCAAAGTAATAGTCAAGTTAGGGAACCAAGAGCTTCATGCAACCAAGGAGTGACTCAGATCTCTATCACCCACTCTCTTGTAGAAATAGCAAGTCTTCCAGGCTAAGAGTGGTATGTTCATCAATAGTATCTAAAATGGGTTTTGACAGCGTTCAGGGAGCACTCAGTGGCTCTATAATAAGATTACAGAATGGTTATTATAACATCTCCATGACTGGCAAAGACAAAATAACGTTCATCTATTCAGGAAAATTTTCTTCAACAGGAACAGTGGATGTCAAGACAAACTTCCAATGACTAATGGACTAAGACGTTGTGGAATCACATCATTTGCAAAGTGTAATTTACCTGGGCCATGTTTCTTTGGCAAGATTCTAGAGAAGCAGGGATCTTTATCTATAGCATGTTTTTTTTTTTAATTCATTTGATGAACAAGAATTCTGCTGTCCTTTGGTATGACATAGAGGTCCACAACTAAAGATCAGACTTAGGTAGCTGAAGGCCTAAGTTAAACATTGCTTTTCCAGATGGAGATATGACTAAGAAAAACTCCCAACTGCCTAAGGCCATCAGAGGGAAGAAGTTCCATTCAAAGGAGGGAGGGTCTGCTTTTCTTTCACTGGATGTAGGGACCTATTGAGACCAACAGTTAACACACAATCAAGGTGCTATACAAGTGGCTCACAAGCTGGGGAAATCAGCTGATTCTCTACCAAATATATCATTCTAAGGGAATGAGATCAATGTTTGATTTTAAGTATTTGGAGCAGGAGCAGATATCAGAACAGAGGAAATCAGAGTCATTGGACAACACTAGCAGACTGTGGCAAATTCATATTGACACCTCTATCTGAGAGTTGTTGCCCTTTTGTCCAGCTTAGGAGACAGTCAAGAATTTAAATAATTTCCATGGTGAAAGAACATTCCATGGACTAGACTTAGGAAAACCCATTCAGTGACTGACACACTCTCAAAAACTGCATTAATATTTTCATTTTTAGGGTGGGGAGGAAAGATCAGTACATGGATTTCTAGGCTGAACTCATTCAGAGAAGAAAAAGAAATAAAAAAAGTCAAATTGGAAAAGTAAAACTCTTACTGTTTGAAGATGACATACTGTATACAGAAAGTCTTAAAAGAGTTCCTATCATAGCTTAACTGGTTATGGACCCAGTTTTGTCTCTGTGAGGATGTGGGTTCAATCCTTGGCCTGGCTCAGTGGATTAAGGATATACTGCTGCCATGGCTATGGTGTAGCCATCAGTTGCTGCTCTGATTCAACATCTGGTCCAAGAATTTCCATATACCATAAGTGCAGCCATGAAAATGAAAAAAAAAAAAAAACTTAAAGATGCTACCAGAAAACTATGGTATCAATGAATTTGGTAATGTTGTAGGATAAAAATTAACACACAGAAATCTCTTGCATGTCTTTATACTAACAATAAAATATCAGAAAGAGAATTTAAGGAAACAATCCCATTTGCTATTGCACCAAAAAGAGTAAAATAACTAGGAATAAACCTATCTAAGGAGGCAAAGGACCTGTACTCTGAAAACTCTAAGACACTGTGAAAGTAATTGAAGATGACATAAACAGATGGAAAGATATACTATATTCTTATATTGAAAGACTCAATATTGTCAAAATGAGTATATCACGCAAGGAAAACTATGGATTCAATGTAATCACTACCAAATTACCACTGGCATTTTTCACAGTACCAGAACAAAATTTTAATTTGTATGGAAACACAAAATACTGCAATTAATCAAAGTAATCCTGAGAAAGAAATTCTGAGCTAGAGAAATCAGGATCCCTGACCTCAGAGAATACTGCAAATCTACAGTCAGAAGAACAGTATGGTACTGGCACAAAAACAGAAATATAGATCAATGGAGCTGGATAGATAGTAAGCCTGGAAAAAATCCATGTGACTATCATCAATCTATGACAAAGGAGTCAAGAATATACAATGGAGAAAAGACAGTGTCTTCAATAAGTTGTAAAACTGGACAGCTACATGTAAAAGAATGAAATTGGAACATTCTCTAAGATCATACATAAAGGCAAACTCAAAATGGTTTAAATATCTAAATATAAGACTGCATACTATAAAACTCTTAGGGAAAAAAACACACAGAACACTCTTTGACATTAATCGCAGCAGCTTCTTTTTGGATTCACCTCCTAGAGTAATGACAATAAAAAGAAATGGACCTAATTAAATTTAAAACCTTTTGCACAGCAAAGTAAACTATAAACAAAACAAAAAGACAACCCATAGACTGGGAGAATATATTTGTAATTAAAGCAACTGAACAGGGATTAATCTCCAAAATAATCAAACAGCTTATTCAGTTCAATATCAAAAACCAAACAATGTAATAAAAAAGGTAGAAGATCTAAAGAAGCATTTCTGCAAAGAAGAAAAATGGCAATAAAGCACATGAAAAGACGTTCAACATCACTAATTATTAGAAAAATGCAATTCAAAACTATAATGAAGTATCATCTTACACCAGTCACAATGCCAATCATCAAAAAGTCTAAAAGCAATTAATTCTTGAGAGGGTACAGAGAAAAAGGAACACTCTTACACTGTTGGTGCGAATGTAAATTGGTACAACCACGTGGAGAACAACATGGGGTTCCATTAAAAACTAAAAAAATAGAACTACCATATTCTCCAGCAATCCTATTCCTGGGCATATGTCTATAGAAAAGCATTATACATGAAGATGCATGCACCCCATTGTTCATTGCAGCACTATTTACAATATCCAAGACATTGAAGCAACCTAAATGCTATCAACAGGGTAATGGATAAAGATGTGATACATATATATATAATGGAATATCACTCAGGCATATAAAAATGGAATAATGTCCTTTGAGCAACATAGATGAACTTAGAGATTATCATACTAAGTGAAGCAAATCAAATGTCATATGATATCACTTATATATGGAATATAAAAAATGATACAAATGAACTTATTTACAGAACAGAAATAGATTCAACAGACTTCAAAAACAAACTTACGGTTCCCAAAGGGGGAAAGCATGTCTATGAGGTATAGAGGTAGGAGTTCTGGATTAATGTATACATACTACTATATATAAAAGAGATAATGAACAAGAATCTCTTGTGTTGTACAGGAAATTCTACTCAATTATCTGTAATCTATATGGTAAAATAATCTGAAAAAGTATGTATTTATAACATATATAAATATATAGACAGATAAGTGAATTGCTTTCCTGTACACCTGAAACTAAATATTGTAAGTCAACTATACTCCAATATAAAATAAAAATTAAAAAGAAAAATTCTGGGGTTGTGGCAAGATGGTGGAGGAGTAAGAGGTCGCGCTCACCTTCTCCAATGAACACATCAAAAACACATCTACATGTAAAACTGTTCACACAGAACATCAACTGAATGCTGGTGGAAGAACTTAAACCTCCAAAAGGGCAAGAAACTCTGACATAACTGGGGAGAACAAAGGAAAAAAAAAAGAGAGAGAAAGAGAAAAGGAATCAGGGCAGCACTAGCACTCCAGGGAGGGAGCTGTGAAGGAGAAAAGGAATCCACATCCTGGGAAACCACATAACTGACTGAAAGATCAGCTGAGCCTGAGGGACCTCAGTCACCGAGGAAAGCACAGCAGCAGGTCTTAGAACAGAAAAGCAGTGTGAGAGCCTCAGAGATCATCTGAACACCAGCACAGACACCACAGCCTGAGATGCTTGGGAGGGGACTTAGGCTCCGGAGCTCAGTCCCCGGGAGAGGGCTGGGGTTGGTGGTGTGGAGACAGCCCAAGGGGCTAAGGAACAGTGTGCCACGGGCAGGGCAGTGATTCTCTATGGGCTCAGGAGTGGAATGCCAGAGCAGAGGGAACCTGGGAGAAGGTCTGGACCTGCAGGCGAGGCAAGGCACCGTTGCTGGGGAGGACAAGAGGAGGGTCAGACCTCCACAGGAAACTCCTTCCACCATAGCATGCCTGCAGGCTCACAGAGGCTGGGGTGGCTCAAGCACAAACCACGTGCAGCCAGAGGCCTCTTGCTAGACCGCTGTGGTCCAGGCATCTTTGGCCTGTCTGTGTGCCTGCAGGCTCACAGAGGGTGGGTGGCTTAAGCACAGCCCGCCTGTGACTGGAAGCAGCTTGCTGGCCCACAGAAGACCAGGCTTCTTGGGGGTGCAGACTGCCCGCAACCCCGAGGCCACTTGCTTGCCTGCAGGGGCATCTATGGCACAGCTATCCAGAAGTCTCTTGCTCATATGTGTGAGACTGGGCACTTCTTGTGCAGTCTACCGGTGGCCAGGTACCTCTAGTGTGGGCTAAGGGCATTACGGGGCTAAGTGCGACATGGTGCCTACCAAGCAACAGAGTCTGTTACTATCACTCCCCTGGGAACACACCTACCCTGCAGCTGCCACTGCCAAACATTCTGGGCAATGACCAGACACATGTCCCTTTCCAGGAACCTGTAACTAAGAGCACCTTGTTCAGCACATCCTGTAGGCGCTAAGCAGGATGAGGTGCTCCCTGCATGGTCTACAGGAGACAGAGGCAAACCACCACAGTTATCTCTGGTTCCAGAGGTGGGAATGGTACACCACCGCTAGGGGTCCATGAAGAGGCACCACCTGCAGCCCCAGTCACCTCAAGGGCACCACAGAGGAGGGCACTGTGACTGAACACCACTTGTGGGTGCTCTCACAATGCTGAGAACACACCGGCCCTGTTGCTCGCACTGCTAAGTCCTCCGGGCAGTACCCATATGCCTGATCTCTATCACTTCCTAGGACCCTGCAACTAGGAAGAACCTGTATAGCACTTCCTATGTGGGCTAAGTAAGATGGGTTGATACATCTGTGCTCTAAAGGTGGTGGGGGCAAATCACCACAGTTATCACTGGCTCTAGAGGCGATCATGGCCTACTAACAGGAGTCCCTGAACAGGTACCACCTCTGGTTCTAATCACCTCAGAGGAGAGCAGTGCAATCAAACACTACCTGTTGTGACTCTCACTCCCCTGGGAACTCACACATCATGCTGCTGCTACTGCCAAATGCTCTGGACACCTGGTAGATCTGCCTAGAGCTCATTACCACTTCCCAGGGCCCTGCAACTAGGAGTAGCCAGTGTCAACTTCCTGCAGGTCCTGGCTGCTGTGGAGAGCCCAGTGACCAGGCACCAACTGCTGGCCCTACACACTGCTTCATTCTCTCTGAAAACACATAGAGCACCAGGGCGATAACAGCCTGCTCACACCAAAGAAAGATACACCAAATTTTCAAACTGCCACACCAAAAATAAATAGTAACCCCATCAAAAAAAACAAAGGGGTGCTGTTGTCTAGAAGTAGCCTTACAAGACTACACTATGGCTTCTCCAACTCACAGAAAAAGAAAAGCATAAGCAAGATGAAGATGCTCAGAAACCATTCCCAGTTAAAGGAAAAGGAGAAATCAGTCAATGATGCGACAGAACTCTCCAGTCTAAGAGAAATGGAGTTCAGAAGGGAGGTAGTGAAAATACTGGAGGAATTAAGGCTGAGTATCAATGAATTAAGAGAAGATGCAAACAGCAAAGCAGATTCCTTTAGAAAGGAAATAGAAAATATAAGGAGGAGCCAAGAAAAGCTAGAACACTAATATGCAGAGATGCAAACCGAGCTAAAGGCAATAAAGAGCAGTTTGAATAATGCAGAGGAATGAATTAGTGACGTGGAAAACTGAATAATGGAAATCACCCAATCAGGATAGAAGACAGAAAACCAAATGAAAAAACATGAAAGCAATATGAGAGATCTATGGGATAATATAAGATGGCCCAATCTATGCATAATAGGAATTCCAGAAGGAGAAGAAAAAGAAAAGGGGATTAAAAATATATTTGAAGAAATTATGTCTGAAAACTTTCCAAATCTGAAGGAATCTGACATCAAGATACAGGAAGCACGGAGGGCCCCAAACAAGCTGAACCCGAACAGACCCACACAAGGCAGATTATATTAAAAATGGCCAGAATTAAAGATAAAGAGAGGATCCTAAAGGCAGCAAAAGAAAAGCAAAGCGTTAATTATAAGGGATCCCCCATAAGGCTGATTTCTGTACAGAAACACTACAGGGCAAAGGGAGTGGCAAGATATACTTAAAGTGCTGAAAGGAAAAATACTGCAACCTAGAATGCACTGTCCATCAAGAATATCATTTAAAATAGAAGGGGAAATAAAGAATTTCTCTGAGAAACAAAAGCTAAAAGAGTACAGAAATACCAACCCATTCAGAAAGAAATACTGAAAGGGTTCCTATTTAAAAAAAAAGTAAAAAGAAAGAAATAGAATCGAGAAAATCACAAATGGAAAGCAATCATTCAAATAAGGCAGAATACAGAGCTAAGCATGAAGATACTAAAAAAAAAAAGACAAAAAAATCATGTAATATGGGGAGGGAGAATAAAATATTGACTTTTTTTAACTTTTTTGATAATTTTTTAATGATTTGTTTGAGTCTATATGGCTATCAGGCTACAGCAAGCAGATATAAGAAGGTGTTAACATACTTAAAAAACAGGGCAACTACCAATCAAAACAGAACATCACATCAAATACTGAAAAGGAAAGCACTCAAGCATAAAATAAATGGAAACCAACCAACCAAGAAAAACAGAAGCAACTGGAAAACAAGGTCTAAAATGGCAATATACACACATCTATCAATAATCACCCTAAATGTCAATGGAATTAATGCTCCAATCAAAAGACACAGAGTGGCAAACTCGATAAAAAGGCAAAAACCTTCAATCTGCTGCCTACAAGAGACTCACCTTAGGTAAAAGGACACATATAGATTGAAAATGAGGGGATGGGAAAAGGTATTTCATGCCAATGGACAAGACAGGAAAGCAGGAGTGGCAATACTCATATCATACAAAATACACTTTAAAACGAAGGCCATAAAGAAAGACAAAGAAGAACATTATATAATGGCAAAAGGAACCATTCAGGAAGAGGATATTAAAATCATCAATATATATTCCCCTAATGTAGGAGCACCCAAGTACCAACAACAAGTACTATTAGACATAAAAGGAGAAATAGATGGCAATATAATGACAGTAGGAGACTTAAACACTCTACTCACATCAATGTACTGATGTTCTAGATAGAAAATCAGTAAGGCAACAAAGATCCTAAATGACACAATAGAAAAGTTAGACCTAACTGACATTTTCAGGACATTATATCCAAAAAAATCAGAATATACATTCTTCTCAAGTGCACATGGAATATTCTCAAGGATAGATCACATACTGGGCCACAAGCTAACCTCAAGAAATTTAAGAGTATAGAAATTATTTCAAGTACCTTCTCTGACCACAAAGGCATGAAACTAGAAATCAACCACAGGAAAAGAAATGAGGAAAAAAACACATTACATAGAGACTAAACAACATACTACTAAAAAATGAATGGGTCAATGAGGAAATAAGGAAGGAAACTTAGAAATACCTTGAGACAAATGAGAGTGAAGACACAACCACTCCAAATATATGGGATACCACAAAAGCAGTGCTCAGAGGAAATTCATAGCAATACAAGCATTCATCAAAAAAGAAAAAAATCTCAAATTGACAACTTAAACCAGCACCTAAATGGATTAGGAAAAGCAGAACAAAAAACCCCTAAAGTCAGCAGAAGGAAGGAAATCAAAGATCAGAGAGGAAATCAATAACATAAAGATTCAAAAACAATAGAAAAAAATGAATAAACCAAGAGCTGGTTCATTGAAAAGGTAAACAAAATTGATAAACTTCTGGCTAGTCTCTCCAAGAAGAGAAAAAACCCAACTAAACAAAATAAGCAATAAAAAAAGAGAAGTCACATGGATATTACAGAAATACAAAAAACCATGAGCGAATACTATGAACAATTGTATGCCGACAAATTTGACAACCTAGAAGAAATGGACAACTTCTTAGAGACTTACACCCTGCCAAAACTGAATGAAGAAGAAATAGATCAACTGAACAGACCAATCACTAGAAATGAAAATGAGGATGTCATAAAAACACTCCCTACAAATAAAAGTCCAGGACCAGATGGCTTCACAGGTGAATTCTACCAAATATAAAAAGAGAAACTTATGCCCATCCTCCTTAAACTTTTCCAAATAGTTGAAGAAGGAACACTCCCAAAGACATTCTATGATGCCAACATCACCTTAATTCCAAAACCAGAAAAGACACCATAAAAAAAAGAAAACAAGCCATTATCTTTGATGAATATAGGTGCAAAAATTCTCAAAAAAATTTAGCCAACCGAATCTAACAACATATAAAAAAAAGCATACACCACAACCAGGTAGGATTCATCCCAGGTGCACAAGGATGGATCAACATATGCATCAATCAACATCATACACCACATTAACAAAAGAAAAGTAAAAAACCACATGATCATCTCAGTAGATGCAGAAAAAGCACTTGACAAAGTCCAACATCCATTCATGATCAAAATTCTTACCAAAGTGTGTATAGCAGGAATATTCCTTAACATAATGAAAGCCATTTATGACAAACCCACAGCAAATATAGTACTCAGTGGAGAAAAGCTGAGCACCTTCCCACTAAAATCTGGAACAAAACAAGGATGACCACTGTCACCACTGTTATTCAAAATAGTATTGGAAGTCCTAGCTACAGCAATCAATAAACAGAAGAAATAAAAGGCATCCAAATAGGAAAAGGTAAACATGATACTATATATAGAAAACCGCAAGGACTCAACCCCGAAATTACTTGAACTGATCAACGAATTCAGCACAGTAGTAGGATATAAGGTTAACCTTCAGAAATCAATCGCATTTCTGTTTACTAACAATGAAATATTAGAAAAGGAATACAAAAATATGATAAAAGTACAATAAAATTGTACTCCAAAAAATCAAGTACCTAGGAATAAACCCAGCCAAGGAGGTGAAAGACTTATAGGCAGAGAACTTCAAAATAATAATCAAGGAAATCAAAGAAGATACAAACAAATGGAAAGATATTCCATGCTCATGGGCCGGAAAAATCAATATTGTAAAAATGGCCATACTACCCAAAGCAATCTACAAATTCAATGCAATCCCTATCAAATTAGCCATGACATTCTTCACAGAACTAGAACAAACAATCCAAAAATCTATATGGAACAATAAAAGACCCAGAATCACCAAAACAATTCTCAGGAACAAAAACCAAGCAGGAGGCATAACGCTCCCAGACTTCAGGCAATATTACATGGCCACAGTTATCAAGACATTGTGGTTTGGTACCAAAACAGACATACAGACCAATGGAACAGAATAGAGAACCCAAAAATAAACCCAGACACCTACGGAAAATTAATCTTTGACAAGGGAGGCAAGAACTTAAAATGGCAAAAAGACAGTCTTTTCAGTAAGTATTACTGGGAAACCTGGACAGCTGCATGAAAATTAGTGAAACTAGAATACACTCTCACACCATGCACAAAAATAAACTCAAAATGGCTTAAAGACTTCAATATAAGACAAGACACCATTAAACTCCTGGAAGAAAATATTGGCAAAACATTCTCTGACATCAACCTTACAAATGTTTTCTCACGTGGGTCCTAATCAAGCTGACAAGCTTTTACAGGGCAAAAGAAAACAAAAAGACAACTTACAGAATGGGAGAAAATAGTGTCAAGTGATGCAACGGACAAGGGCTTAATGTTTAAAATATATAAGCAACTTACACAACTCAATAGCAAAAAGCCAGGAACCCAATGGAAAAATGGACAAAAGGCCTGAATAGACAGTTGTCCAAAGAAGAGATGCAGATGGCCAACAAGAACATGAAAAAATACTCCACATCACTGATTATTAGAGAAATTGAAATCAAAACTCCTATGATGTTCCACCTCACACCATTTAGAATGGCCATCCTTAATAAGTCCACAAACAACAAATGCTGGAGGCAGTGTGGAGAAAAGGGAACCCTCCTGCACTGTTGGTGGGAATGTAAACTGGTACAACCACTATGGAAAACAGTATGGAGGTACCTTAGAAAACTATACATAGAACTAGCATATGACTCAGCAATCCCACTCTTGAGTATATATCAGGACAAAACTTTCCTGGAAAGAGACACTTGCACACACATGTTCATTGCATCACTGTTCACAATAGTGAAGACATGGAAACAACCCAAATGTCCATAGACAGATAATTGGTTTCAGCAGATGTGATATATATATCAGATGGAATACTACTCAGCCATAAAAAAGAATAAAATAATGTCATTTGCAGCAGCATGTATGGAACTAGAGATTCTCATACTGAGTGAAGTAAGTCAGAAAGAGAAATACAAATACCATATGATATCACCTTTATCTGGAATCCAATAGACTGAACAAATGAACCCTTTCACAGAAAAAAAAATCACAGACTTGGAGAACAGATTTGTGGTTGCCAAGGGGGAGGGGGAGGGAGTGAGATGATCTGGGAGTCTGGGGTTAATAGATGTAGACTATTGCCTTTGGGATGGAAAAGCAAGGAGATCCTGCTGTATAGCACCAGGAGAAATATCTATTCACTTGTGATGGATCACCATACTGTACAGTTGAAAAATTGACAGAAAACTGTAAACCAGCTATAATGGAAAAAATAAAGATCATTATAAAAAAAAAAGAAAAACAGAAATGGAGGAATCCTGCTCCCTATCCCCCTCTCCCTCAAAAAATCCTAGATCATACCATAAATAGGAAGAAATCTTGGCAATAAACAGTATTTTAAAGAGAGAAAGAGAGACTCAACAAAACTCTCTCTACCACTTAAGGACACAAGAAAATACCCATCTATGAATAGGAAGTAAGCTCTTAGCACACACCAAATCTTCTGGTGCCTTGATCTTAGAGTTCCAAACTACAAGAAATATTTGTTATTTGATCCATCCAGTCTGTGGTATTTATTTATAGCAATATGAACAAAGACTTTTTTTTTGTCTTTTGTGTTTTTAGGGCCTTACCCACAGCATATGGAGGTTCCCAGGCTAGGGGTCGAATTGAAGTTGTAGCTGCCAGCCGACACCACAGCCACAGCAACACCAGATCCAAGCTGCATCTGCAACCTACACCACAGCTCATATTAACACCAGATCCTTAACCCACAGGCCAGGCATTGAACCCACATCCTCATCATTACTTGTTGAGTTTGCTAACCACTGAGCTACGACGGGAATTCCTAAGACATGTTTTCTACTTAAAATTTTTTTAACATTATTTTTATTTCTTTAAGGCTTGTTACCTACCTACTTTAATGATGTCCTGAGCAATTTACAGATTAAAACATGTGGCAAAAGGAAACATGTAGCAATGAAATAGAAGACAAAACCCAAAGGAAGGAGGTGGGGTTAGAAGAATTAAGCACACAAGATGAATGGGTACAATAATTTAAGACAAATTGTTTTTTTATCTTTTTTAGGGCCACTTCCATGGCATATGGAGGTTCCCAAGCTAGGGGTCCAATAGGAGTTACAGCTACTGGCCTACACCACAGCCACATCAACACCAGATCCAAGCTGCATCTGTGATATATACCACAGCTCTGGCAGATCCTTAACCCACTGAGTGAGGCCAGGGATCGAACCTGCAACCTAATGGTTCCTAGTCAGATTCTTTTCCACTGTGCCATGATGGGAACTTCAATACAAATTTTTAGAATGTACTTTAAATGGAGCCAAAAGAAGGGCCATTTAAGGGTTTTAAGGTTTGCAAACCCTCAGGACAATGAGATCAGCTTTTATGGCTCCCTCAGTCCTCTCATGACTTGATTCCAAGCCTGTCACATACATGAGAAATCATAAGTTGGAAAGACAGAAAAGCTAAGAGGAGGGCACTGCTTTTGAACCAGAGGAGACTGAGGAGGCAAGAGGGAACAAGGTAGAAGGGCTCTCCAGATCATGACAAACAGGGCAAGCCCAAAGGAGATTCATTCATTGATCTGATGCTCAGTGTTGTGGGGACATAATTACTTCCCTCCTGCTTCTCTCTTCCCATACCACCCTCACCATTGGGAAAGTAAACTATTTTGTGAAACTACCCTGCTGTGAAAGAGTACACCTGGGTATCAGAGACTACTTGAGTGATATCATTTATTCCAGAAGGCTCAGGTAAAAACAGGTCAATAAGTGCCTGGCTTTTACAGTAAAAGCCAGGCCTAAGAAGGAAGGCTTTCAAAATAAGAGTTCTTTAGAAAGGAACAGAATCAAAGTTATTCTTAGGGATACTATGCGTTCAAGTTGACGTTACATGTTTGACAGAATGAACATAGTGACATAGTCATCTTGAAACAATTTAGATATGAATTAATGGGGCCATATTTGGTAGACAGAAATAGAACAAAAACACCTAGTGGGACCAACCTGAACTTTCCTCCAGAGCAATACAAGCAGAAGATAGCAATATTAACTCCACTTAGGAGAAAGTAGACTACCTTCCAAGTAAGAGATATTTTTTAGCACTCAGAAGAGATCTGGGGCTAGGATTTCCTTATCCTGTGGGGGTGAGTCCTAGGAAAAGTGAGGACTGAGAAGAACAGAGAATCAAAGAAAGAAAAGTAGATCAAAGTGAAAGAAAGTTAAGCTGCAGCTCCACCCCATCCATTTAAGCATTTTTGCCTCAGCAATCTCTGTCCTATCATGAAAGAAAGAGGAGAGAATCTTGTGTGGAACAGAAACTCTGCTACAAATCTACAAGTCTGTCATAGGAAATGAAGTTTCAAGTGCTAGACATTAGCTAGCAAAGGTCCTGAAAGACTTAGAGGGAGAACATCGTTCCAACATTGATAAACGGTGCTTTTCAAGTTTTTGGTTTATCATTTCACTGATTCTCCTCCACCTTTTATACTTAGCTCGAGAGTTTTGTCGGCAAGTAACTGTCTAGAGTATCATAACTCCTAAACAGAGACAAACCATGTGTTTCATGCTCAAGCTTCAGGGAAGAAATGAGATATTACTGGCAAAAAATTGTTCAGTCAGCAAGAAATTATTTTCTCTAAAAGAAAAATCACAGAAAAGTCAAAACCTAAAAATTGCAAAGGTGCCTGTACCATGTTAATCAGAAAGTAGGATCCTTTTTCTTCAATAGGTGAGTCAATGTGTTCCACTGTTAACTTCCTTCAATCAGTCTGATTTTTCTTTTCATTAAACAGCTCAATGTCATTAATTCTAATAATAGCATATCTAGAATGGTGGTCGGGCCAGCTGTAGATATGCTCACTCTTTGAAATTATGACTTCGAATCTATTTGGGAGTCTTCAAAGTTATGGGCCTCCTTCCCCAGAGAAAGCGTATGCACATGTGTTAGCAGGTGTACATTTTCTATGAGTTATGAGATACTCTGCAGCTTGTCTATTGGAGATCAGGATAAAAATCTGCCTCCTGGAGACCACAGTCCGTAGCAATGCGATAAGAGGCAGATATAATCGTATGGGGAACCTCAGTGTCTGACACGTGGGGAAGAGGAGGTACCTAGCATGGCAAATGAAAGGGTGGCCAAGGCCAGAAGGAAACAGCTTAGTGCCAGCTCACATTATGTTTCCATTTCAGAGTTTGAAGGAGAAGCTAGGGGAATCACCACCACCACCACTTTTTCAAGGGCTAATCATAGACTGATTGATTTTTTGCTTTTTAGGGCCGTACCTGCAGCATATGGAAGTTTTCAGACTAGGGGTTGAAATGGAGTTTCACAGCAACGCAATATCTGAGCCGCATTTGCGACCTACACCAGAGCTCACAGCAACGCAGGATCCTTACCCGACTGAGCAAGGCCAGGGATTGAATCCGCATCCTCATGGATACTAGTCAGATTCGTTTATGCTAAGCCATGACTGGAACTCCCTAATTATAGCTTTAAAATGACCATTTTCCTCTTACTTCAGCATACCTTTGTATTACTTTGAGCTAACTACCAACTTCCAATTTTGTAAGAAAATACCAGGAGGAATAACAAAAGCCATATCTTAGTAAGGTAATGGGGTAAGCATATTTCCTAGAAAATAGCAACTGATGACTCATAGCCCCCTCCAAATTTTACATATTCATAAAGACCAGCTGATAGAAAAATCTCAAACTCCTTGAGGAATTGCCAGGGAAAGCATTTATTTCTAAATTAAGTTGCAAGTTTGAGAATGCCATTCCTTCCTTGGCTTAGACAAGTCCCTCTCAAGCCTTTTACTTTAAAGAGTGTAAAAAATCACTCACCTCTTTTTTCTCCGAGTCCAGGGCATATGTGTTAAGATCGCTTCACGCAGGTGATTCAATAGGTGTTATTTTGTAGTTATGTCCTCTGTGGCAGGTTCTTGATTCCTGAGGAGATAGTTTCTTCTGTCTCTTCCTCTTTAACAAACCCCTCTAGCCTCTGCCTTGCTTTTAAGGCAGAGGATTCTCCCTCACCCGAGGTCAACTTCATCGTTCTGGGCAGGACCCTCCTTTACCACAGCTTTTACCTCCTTCACTGGCTTCAGGTCCAAGAAAGGCCATTCTTCAGTCTTTACTCCAACACCACCTGTGCTCTCATTTAACATTGGATGCCTGGCTCCTCCCACGGTGAACCTACTCCTCACTTACCTCTTATTTTCCCCTCTTTTAAAAACCCTTGCTCTCTTTGCTACCCTCTAATAAAGTAGCTTCTTCATGACAGACTTTTATCCCAAGCACTCATCTCTATTTTTAATGTTCTTTCCTATATCTTCTTACCATTTCCCCCATAGCCTTGTCAACCATTAGCTAAATCTGTACTAGTTGCCTTCTCTTCCTCCTAGCACACAGACACCCATCCCACAATTTTCAGCATTGCTCTCTGTGATTAGTCTCCAGTTGGTTTCCTGCCTTTTTATTAAAAACGACAATGACAAAAAAAAAATCCCCACTAAATCCAGTCTACCTGTCACCTCTCTCCTTGGATGAAAACCTATTCATCTGTGGTTTTCAACGACATGGTGACCTTCCTCCCACAACAATTCTCCTGGGTTAAACCCCAGGCATATGTAGTTTTTACAGCTCCCTAGATGAATCTGATTTGCAGCCAGGGTTGAGAACTAGTACCTTTTCCTATTTTACACACAGAGTAACTGTGCTCAAGTTCTTTGCATCCAGACAGCTTTAATGAATTGCATAGGAAGATCGCTGTAGTGAGATTTGTCTGTGATAAGTTTTAGATTGATCCTTGCATCGAATATGAGCTATCACTGTTTCCCACCAGTTTCTTAAAAGTTATTGACTTCTCTCATAATGTGGCCAGGATGCACTTACCCAGGTAATTGACTCCACAGCTGAAGAAGGGGTTCCCAGTTCTCCCAGCTTGATGATTACCTTCTCCATCTTCCTTGTTCATCACTGCGATGGTTGAAAGTCTTTGCCCTAAATTTAAATAAAACATCCCTCTTTTAATGGAAGCCTGTTTCTTTCATGTTACCCTCCTGTGGCCATATAAAAGGCCAAGAAGCTTTCCTTTCATAGAACTGCCTATGGTATTGAAGACATGAATCAGATCACACCTTAGCCTTCTGTCTGCTGAATAATTCCCAGTTAATTAATAGAATTAAAGAATATCAAAATTAGAGGGAACTTTAGGGATCTTCTAGTCTGATATTTTCAATTTTTTTAAGCAGTTGGATTATATTAGTAATGCAATCTTAACCATAACGCATGAAAAACTGATACAAGCAGAGCTGCTCCATGTGAAATGTTCTAGGAGGTTCTCCAGGCAGTGGTAATTGAGGCGCATAAAGGGACTTTGGTACTTTCCAAAATAGAGGTTGAAAATCTTTTTTTGTGGTTCAGCATTTCAATTTTATGTATAAAAAAGCTGAAGTTCAGGAGCTTTATGTGAATTTTCAATTTTCTAGTAATAGTAGACATATTATTGGGGATAATACTTTTAAAATGCTTGCTAATGTTATGTAAAAACGCTTAGTGTAGCCACTGGGAGGTTTGCTTTTGGATGTGATTTTTAGCAAACTGAGTCTTCGCTTTATTGACTAATTGATTGTAACTCTGAATTTTATTCCCACTAAACAGTACCAAGTAAGAGGAGTGTCTAATATCAAGAAATGTAAATAAAGCTCAAATGCAAAATTTCTTTGAGCTTCTGTTCCCAAAACAGGCCCAAGAGGCCTTCCTTCCCTTCCATCCATCACATAACTTTGGTGAAGCAGCTTTATACTCCCAAGACTTCACCCTAGTCTTGGATTTTGAACGCTGGCTAGAAGACCACTACTACTTCTCTAAGCAAACACTGTTCTGTAAAAATTAAAAATTTAACCATCAAGATATTCCTCCAGATTCTTGATTTGACCCTTCTGGGATCAAGAGTGTAATAGGATTCCATTGGTAGGAAAATAAAAAGACTGGACATGCCAGAGTGAGATATAGGTTTGCCTGAGTCTTGGATTATTTATTTCCTTATCCTCTCTCACTCAAGTTCCTTTAAGGAAGACACATTTTTTAAGTATTCGTATTTGTTTTCTGTGTGTTTTCATTCCTACCTTTCCTACCTCCAAAATGTCCTCTAGTTCATAAAGGATAAATAAGCACAGAAGTAGCAGTAGATCTAGGTAATATGGCAGGGTGACGATTAGCCTCAGGAAAATTTACTACATGGTCAGAGCCAGACTGGAACATAGGAATATTCTGGAAAATGTATTAACTTGGAAGTTTATCAAACAAATATTCCTTGCAACTTTGAATAGCATTTATTGAGAGAAAAGGCCCAGGACTAGTGACAAAACAGGTGGAAAGGAAGATGCTCCTAGTGGATCTTGGTCTTTCTCCTCTCTATAATCTTGAGCAATTTTGCCCTAAGTAAGCACAGCCCATCCAGTGAATTAGTGGTTTAATGGATTAGTGGACCTGCCAGCCCCAACCTTTTGGTGACAGATGCATGGATATCCATGATCTGTGGTTTCTTCAGCATGCCGTGTGTGTGTGTGTGTGTGTGTGTGTGTGTTTGTGTGTGTGTGTGTGAGAGAGAGAGAGAGAATATGAAGTCTTTACCCCTGTGTCCCTCAGCCTAAGAAGTTTATCAAATTCTTCCTTCTAAGGATGAGTAAATATCTATTACTGATATTATCAGTCCCCCTTATGAATTAGCCACATCTTCCTGGTTGAACTCATCTGCTTCCTGTTAGGTATAATAAGTATCAAAGGGGCATACTGAGAAAGCCCTCTGGAGTCACAGATTTATAACTGTCTTTAACATCTGTGGAGTTGAGATTCCTCACTCTGTTCTGAAGCCTCTGGTCTCAGACAAAAACGTCATAGTTTACCTCTTATTGGAGGACTCCCTCTAACATAGTACTTTCCAGATGCCAGGTAACACCCAAGTTCTCTACAGTTATCATCCTATTTCTTCTCTTACAACAGTGCTATGACATGCATAATACTGTGACACCATTTTACAGTCAAGGAAACTCTAAGTTCTGAGAAACAGTAGAGAGTGGTGGAAATATGATTTGAATTAAACACAGATGAACTCCAGAGCCCACAAGTCTGTCCGCTTCCCTGTACTGATTCCTTATGGTGCTTCATGGGAATCCTGCTTAATCTCCCTTGAAAGTTTTCTATAAACTTTTCCGGTGATGCTTCCATATGTCTTCCTCTAAATAATAATATTCTATTCTTTTTAATCCTGATTCTCTATATGCTTTATAAAGAGTGTCAATCATCTGTAACACATTGTACACCTTCAACAGCACCCTCATTATGCACAGGAAAGAAAGGGGTTGAGGCCTTGGAACTTTCCCTCTATTCTTGCACCTCATCATTTTCCCATGTAATGTGCCTGCATATACATTTTTAAGTCCAAGTGAACAACTTTCCATTTGCAACTATTGGATTACAGGGTTTTTAAAATTTTTTAATTATTTTTTTTCCATTATGGTTGGTTTACAGTGTTCTGTCAATTTCTACTGTACAGCATAGTGACCCAGTTACACACACACACACAAACTATATATATATATATATATATATATATATATATATGTATGTATATATGTATATATATGTGTATGTATATACATTTTTCTCACATTATCCTCCATCATGTTCCATAATAAATGACTAGATGTAGTTCCCTGTGCTATACAGCAGGATTACAGGTTTTTTTAACTTTCCCCAAGGTTAATATCAAGTCTATTTGGAATCTGGATGACTCAGTTTAAGGATATTCACAGTTATGATGGACATAATCTTTAAAGACCTTTCCAGGTAAGTGACAAAGACATTGATTCATCCTGATCCTGGCAGACCACATTCTTATAGTACACCTATTCAATCTTAAGCTTAGGTAGCCCAGAGAGAGAGCAACTATTTTACCATCTAATAGTACTGCAATAAGGACTATATATTTCAAACACTAAGATGATATCACAGGAGGATGAAATTTAACAGAAACATCTATAATTTCTACATGTTCCATATGGTCTGCAAATCTTTCAAAAAAGCAAACTCAATTGTTAGTGGCATGATTTAATTATCACACTGCCCAATAACTGCCACCTATGATCTTTCAGTCTAAGGTGTTAAGCATAGTGTGATCAACTGTGCAAGTGCCTTTCCAAGTTTTAATATTAAATTGACCAGTTCTTAACTCCTGGGTTAACTTCCATAGAAATCCTTCTATTATTTCTAAGGGACCTATAGGTATACTTGCTAGTTCTCTTAGTCCCTAAAGGCACATGCTGTCAGATCCTGTTAATTTACATATATTATGTTTGGAAAGTTTCTTGGTAGTTATATATATATATATGTATATATATATATATATTTTTTTTTCATTTCGTATGACTATTTTTCCCTCCCATCAAAACTTAGGTATATTAACTAGTAATTCATCTCTAAAGTAATAAAGGATTAGGCAAGGAGAAAAACAACGGACTTTTTTTGCAGATTGTGCTAGGTAACTTTCATTTTTCACTTTGTTTCTTCATTCCACTCTATCCTCCTGGAGACTGATCTGAAGGAATTACATTAGTGTCTTTATTTTCTGACCTTTACTGGAATTCAGCCAATAGAAGATGCCAGTAGAATACTGGAGGATTAAGAGGAAAGAAAACCTGGGTTATGTGTTTCCCTGGTCCTTCTCTTTGCCCTCTAACAAACACCATGAATCTTGCCAGGTTGCCCTTCCATAGGGTTGTTTCTTGATGTTTAAGTAACCACACTCATTCCTTGCCCCTTCAGGCAAGGAGGCATGGAGATGGTAATCACTGCCTAGGTTACTAGCTCTGGCTTTCCATCATAAATTTTTGCTTTCCGTAAATTTTTCCCACGTTGTAAAAAGTCACCATATTGTTAAGTTCTCCTCAGTCCAGTTTTAGGGTGCCATCTACTTCCTACTGTGTCCTTGACTAATGCACAAATGACATGTACTTTGAAAATCCACCAATGACAGAACTTAGTGAGTTTGCTGTTTCCTGTTTGGTATGCAAATATAAGTTTCTTTCTTTCTCTCCCTTTTTTTTTTTTTTGGCCACCCCATGGCATATGGAGATCCTGGGCCAAGGATCAGATGCAAGCCACAGTTGCCATCTACACTACAGCTGTGGCAAAGCAGATCCTTAATCCACTGTGCCAATCCAGGGACTGAACCTGTGTACCCGCACTCCAGAGATGCTGCCAATCCTTTTGTGCCACACTGGGAAGTCCAAGTTTCATTTCTATTCCAAAATCAGAAACAAAAAAAAATGACAACCCTTAAAAAGGTATCATTTGCAAAAATAAAAATACAACTCATCTAGTGTAGCTCAGAATAAACCTAACAAAAAGTTTGAATACTTTATGGAGAAATGATAAATCCTTACTGAAATTAAAAAATATATATATCTGTAGATGTGGAGATATGTTTATGTTTATGGGTTGACAAGATACAGTGGGAGGGTTTTAAAAGTCCACAAATTTTGCTCTTTATACTTCTTCTTTCCAAAGACAGAAACTGATTCCTGTTCTCTAGTGTAGGCTGGACTTAGTGACTTTCTTTGGGACATATAATATGATAGAAGTAATACCATACTTCTAGGTCATAAAAGGCATCGCAACTTCCTGCTTATTCTCTTTCTCTTGATCACTCTGAGGAAAACCATCTGTCATGCCATGAAGGCATGGAAAGTATCTTACATAGGGACCTACAAAGTGAGAAACTCAGGCCTCTGGCCAACATCTACATGAGTGAGCAATCTTGGAAGCATATCCTTCAGCCTCAATCAAGTCTTTAGATGTGTGAAGTTCTGGATGACATCCTAAACTAAAAACTCAGGAGAGACCCTGAGCCACTCAGCTAATCTGCTTCCAAATAAATTCCTGACCCCCAAAATTATGAGAGAGAATACACAACTGTAATTGCAGTTTTAAGCCACTACACATTAGGGAAATTTGTCACATAACAACATATTGATAACTTACACATCCATCTTTGTAGCAATATCATTTATTCATAAATCTCTAGGTCAAATATTGTCCCAATATAAACTCCAATATGTATTTTGTATAACCTTATGAAATTACTATGAAACTCATATATAATATGCATATTCAGTGATTTTCCTGAACAAGAAAAGAAAGTTGAGGGGACTGGCCCTAACAGATAGAAATGTTTAATATTGGTGCAGGGATAGATAAGTACATCAATGGAATAGAATAGTCAACCCAGAAAAAAATACTTAATTTTAAGTAGACACTTGATATATAACAGAGTGGTACTAATGGTCAAAGGGGAGAAAATGGGTTTTCAATACATGGCATGGAGGACCATGGCATGGCATTATGGTTGTGATAGGAACCAAAAAAAAAAAAAAGCAAAAGAGAAAGACAGTGAATCTACTCTTGGTTTGAATTTCCCCAAGAGCATATCCAGAGACAAGGAATTGGGTGTGAGTACTTTATTTGAGAGATAAATCTCAGGAATCAGAGTCAGAAATTGAGAAAGTAAGCATGGAATAGAGAAAAGCAAACAAACCATATGTTTATACATTAATTTCCTCTTTGGACAAGGAGGATTCAATCCTGCTGGAAAATCCCTGAGAAACTCTGAAGAATACCTCAAAATTTAAAGGATAAAGAAGCAGAGTATTTGTTGACAACTTCCTGTCTTGAATTGGTTGAGAGTTGATTCTATAACCAGATTACAGTTGTTGATTGCTTAAAACAAACCACCCTAATAGTCAGTAGCATTAAAAAAAATAACCAAAATACTTGATTATATTCATGGATTCTGTAGGCAGGAACTTGGATAGGGCAAATCTGGAGATAGCTTGTCTCTGTTGCACAATGCTGGAAAACTTAGGAAAATTCAAATGACTGAGTGAGTCAATGTTGAGCATGTTTCCATGTGCCTACTTGCCCTCTGTATGTTTTCTTTGGAGAAATGTTTATTTAGGTCTTCCTGGAGGTGGCAAGATGGCAGAGGAGTAAGAGGTCACACTCACCCTCTTCCACAAAGACTTTAAAAAAACACATCTACATGTAAAACAACTTGTTCAAAACATGGATCAACTGAATGTTGGCATAAGAACTTAAACCTTCAAAAAGTAGAAGAAACTCTGGATATAACTGGGTAGGACAACAGAAAAAAAAGAGAGAGAAAAGGAATCAGGATGGCACCAGCACTAAAAAGAGGAAGCTGTGAAGGAGAAAAGGAACCCACACCCTGGGAAGCCACCTAACCAAATGAAAGATCAGTCAAGCTGGAGGGAACTCAAAGCTTGAAAAAAGTGCAGCAGCTGGACTGAGAACAGCAAAGCAGAGTGAGAGCCTCAGAGATCATCTGAACACTGGCACAGAAACCAGAGCCTGAGATGCTCAGGCAGGGGCTGGGAGCATCAGTTCCCAGGAGAGGGCTGGGGTTGGCCATGTGGAGACAGCCTAGGGGGCTAGGGAGCAGTGCACCTCGGTGGGGAAGCAATACTCTATGGGCTGGGGAGTGGAATGACAGGTCAGAGGGAACCTGGGAGAAGATCTTTGCCCACAGGAAAGGCAAGCTTTCATTGTTGGGGAGGAGGAGAGGAAGAGGGGCTGACTGCCATAGGAAGCTCCTTGAACCAGCGCAGAGGGCAGGGCAGATCAAGCTGAAACCTCAGCAGCCCAAGATGAGCTTGCAAAGGGCTGGGCAACTCAAGTGCAAACCACCATAGCCAGAGGCAGGGGCTGCATGTTAGATCGCTGTGGACCAAGGTCTTCTGGACACACCCCACCCATGCTGCCTGACCAGAAACACCTTGCTAGGCTGCTGTGGATCAGGCATTTCAAGGCACAGTTCACCCATGATGGGAAGCAGCTTGCTAGTCCGTGGTGGACAAGGCTTCCTGGGGCACAGACTGCCCACACCATGGAGGCTGCTTGCTTGCTCACAGTGGTCTGGCATCTCCAGTGCAGCCAACCATAAGACTTTTGCTTCTTTACCAGAGATTGGCCTCTTCTTGTGCAGGCTACTGGTGACCAGGCACCTCTAGTGTGGGCTAAGGGCATCAGGGGGCTAAGTGTGACATGGAGCCCACCAAATACCAGACACTGTTGCTATCACTTCCCTGGGAACACACCCGCCCTGCAGCTGCCACTGCCAAATGCTGAGGGCAGCACACAGACACTTCTTTGCTGTCCCCTCCCAAGTCCATACAAGTAGGTGCAGGTGGTACAGCATCTCTTGTGTGGTCTAAGTGGGACAGGGTGCTTCCTGGTGGCCTGCAGGTTGTGGGAGCAAACCATCACAGTTATCCCTGACTTCAGAGCGGACACCTCAACAAAAATCACTTGCAGGCCCAACCACCTCAGAGAGCACCATAGAGAAGGACATTATGACAGGACACCAACTGTTGCTGCTCTCGTCTTCCTGGGAGCATATCCACCACTGCCAAACATTCTAGGGAGTGCCCAGACACTTGTCCCCTCCCAGAAACATGTAACTAAGAGCACCTTGTGCAGCACATCCTGTAGGGGCTAAGCAGGATGAGGTACTACCTGCACGGTCTACAGGAGACAGAGGCAAACTACTGCAGTTATCTCTGGCTCCAGAAATGGGAATGACATGATACCACTAGGGGCTGGATGAATTGGCACCACCTGCAGCCCCAGTCACCTCAAGGGCCCTACAGAGGAGACCACTGGGACTGAACACCACTTGTGGTGCTCTTGCACTCCTGGGAACACATCAACCCCACTGCTCCCAGGGCTAAGTGCTCTAGGAAGTACCCATATGCTTGATCACTATCACTTCCCAGGACCCTGCAACTAGGAACAACCTGTACAACACCTCCTATGTGGGCTAAATAAGATGGGTTGCTTCATGCACAGACTACAGGTGGAGGGTGCAAACCAAAACAGTTGTCACTGGCTCTAGAGATGATATGGCCTGAAATCACTAGAAGTCCCTGAACAGTTACCACCTGTGGTTCCAATCACCTCAGAGGAGGGCAGTGCAATCGAACACTAGCTGTTATGGCCCTCACTCCCCCAGGAACTCACACATCATGCTGCTGCTACTGCTACTGCCAATTGCACTGGACACCTGATAGATCTACCTAGAGCTCATTACCACTTCCCAGGGCCCTACAACTAGGAGTAGCCAGTGTCAACTTCCTGCAGGTCCTGGCTGCTGTGGAGAGCCCAGTGACCAGGCACCAACTGCTGGCCCTACCCATTGTTTCATTCTCCCTGAAAACACATGGAGCACCAGGAAGATAACAGCCTGCTCACACCAAAGGAAGATACACCAAATTTTCAAACTGCCACACCAAAAATAAATAGTAACCCCACCAAAAAATACAAAGGGGTGCTGTTGTCTAGAAGTAGCCTTACAAGACTACACTATGGCTTCCCGAACTCTCAGAAAAAGAAAAGCATAAGCAAGATGAAAATGCTCAGAAACCATTCCCAGTTAAACGAAAAGGGGAAATCACCTGCAGTCAAGGATGCGACAGAACTCTCCAGTCTGACAGAAATGGAGTTCAGAAGGGAGGTAGTGAAACAACTGGAGGAATTAAGACAAGACACAAACAGCAAAGCAGATTCCCTTAGAAAGGAAACAGAAAATATAAGGAGGAGCCAAGAAAAGCTAGAAAACTAATATGCAGAGATGCAAACCGAGCTAAAGGCAATAAAGAGCAGATTGAATAATGAAGAGGAATTAATTAGTGACATGGAAGATAGAATAATGGAAGTCACCCAATCAGGACAGCAGATTGAAAACCAAATGAAAAAAAACATGAAAGCAATATGAAAGACCTATGGGATAATATAAAGTGGCCCAGTCTATGCATAATAGGAAATACAGAAGGAGAAGAAAAAGAAAAGGGGATTGAAAACATATTTGAAGACATTATTTCTGAAAACTTTCCAAATCTGAAGGAATCTGACATCAAGATACAGGAAGCGCGGAGGGCCCCAAACAAGGTGAAACCAAACAGGCCCACACCAAGACGTATTATATTAAACGTGGCAAGAATTAAAGCTAAAGAGAGGATCCTAAAG
>PVHT020001751.1:9633730-9662032 GCA_004024745.2 Catagonus wagneri
AAAAAAAAGTAAAAAGTAAGAAATAGAATGGAGGAAACCACAAATGGAAAGCAATCATTCAAATAAGGCAGAATACAGATCTAAACATGAAGCTACAAAAAAAAAAAAAAGAACAAAATCATATATTATGGGGAGGGAGAATAAGAAAATATAGACTTCTTTTTTAACTTTTTCAATAAATTTTTTAATGATATGTTTGAGCCTATATGGCTATCAGGCTACAGCAAGCAGATATAAGAAGGTGTTAACATACTTAAAAAACAGGACAACCACCAATCAAAATAGAACATCACATCAAATACTGAAAAGGAAAGCACTCAAGCATAAAATAAATGGAAACCAACCAACAAAGAAAAGAGAAACATAGAAGTAACTGGAAAACAAGGTCTAAAATGGCAATACATACACATCTATCAACAATCACCGTAAATGTCAATGGAATGAATGCTCCAATCAAAAGACACAGAGTGGTAGACTGGATAAAAAAGCAAAACCTACAATCTGCTGCCTACAAGAGACTCACCTTAGTGCAAAGGACACATATAGATTGAAAGTGACAGGGTGGGAAAATATATTTCATGCTAATGGACAAGAAAGGAAAACAGGAGTGGCAATACTCATATCAGATGAAACAGACTTTAAGATGAAGGTCTTAAAAGAAAGACAAAGAAGGACACTATTTAATGGTTAAAAGATCCATTCAAGAAAAGGATATTAAAATCATCAATATATATGCCCCTAATATAGGAGCACCGAAGTACCTACAACAAGTACTATCAGACATAAAAGGAGAAATAGATAGCAATACAATAATTGTAGGAGACTTTAACACTCCACTCACATCAACAGACAGATCCTCTAGGCAGAAAATCAGTAAGGCAACAGAGATCCTAAATGACACAATATAAAAGTTAGACCTAACTGACATCTTCAGGACATTACATCCAAAAATATCAGAATATACTTTCTTCTGAAGTGCACATGGAACATTCTCAAGGACAGATCACATACTGGGGCAAAAAGCTAAACTCAACAAATTTAAAAGTATAGAAATTATTTCAAGTATATTCTCTGACCACAAAGGCATGAAACTAGAAATCATCCACAGGAAAGGAAATAAGAAAAAACACACTACATGGAAACTAAACAACATGCTACTAAAAAAATAAATGGGTCCATGAGGAAATAAGAATGGAAATTTAAAAATACCTTGAGACAAATGATAATGGCACAATCACTGCAAATCTAAGGGATGCTGCAAAAGCAGTGGTCAGAGGGAAATTCATAGCAATACAGGCCTTCCTCAAAAAAGAAAAGAAATCTCAAATCAACAACTTAACCCAGCACCTAAATGAATTAGAAAAAGAGGAACAAAAAACCCTAAAGTCAGCAGAAGGAAGGAAATCATAAAGGTCAGAGAGGAAATCAAGAAAATAGAGATTCAAAAAACAATAGAAAAAAATCAATAAAACCTAGAGCTGGTTCTTTTAAAAGGTAAACAAAATTGATAAACCTCTGGCTAGACTCACCAAGAAGAGGAGAGAAGAAACCCAAATAAACAACATAAGAAATGAAAAAGGAGAAGTCACGATGGATATTACAGAAATACAAAAAAAAAGAGTGAATACTATGAACAACTGTACACCAACAAATTTGACAATCTAGAGAAATGGACAACTTTTAGAGACTTACATCCTGCAGAAACTGAATTGAGAAGAAATAGATCAACTGAATAGACCAATCACTAGAAATGAAATTGAGGACGTCATAAAAACACTCCCTACAAATAAAAGTCCAGGACCAGATTGCTTCACAGGTGAATTCTACCAAACATACAAAGAGGAACTCATGCCCATCCTCCTTAAACTTTTCCAAATGGTTGAAGAAGGAGGAACACTCCCAAAGACATTCTATGATGCCAACATCACCTTAATTCCAAAACCAGACAAAGACACCATGAAAAAAGAAAACTACAGGCCAATATCTTTGATGAATATAGGTGCAAAAATTCTCAACAAGTTTTAGCCAACGAAATCCAACAAACTATAAAAAAGATCATACATCACGACCAGGTGGGTTTCATCCCAGGTGCACAAAGCTGTTTCGACATATGCAAATCAATCAACATCATACACCACATTAACAAAAGAAAAGTCAAAAACCACATGATCATCTCAATAGATGCAGAAAAAGCATTTGACAAAGTCCAACATCCATTCATGATCAAAACTCTTACCAACGTCGGTACAGAGGAAACATACCTTAACATAAGAAAATCCACATATGACAAACCCACAGCAAAGATAATACTCAATGGAGAAAAGCTGAGTGCCTTACCACTAAAATCTGGAATAAGACAAGGGCTTACTCTCACCACTGTTATTCAACATAGTATTGGAAGTCCTAGCTACAGCAATCAGACAAACAAAAGAAATAAAAGGCATCCAAATAGAAAGAGAAGAGGTAAAACTGTCACTGTATGCAGATGACATGATACTATATATAGAAAATCCCAAGGACTCAACCCCCAAAATTATTTGAACTGATCAACAAATTCAGCAGTATAGCAGGATATAAGGTTAACCTTCAGAAATCTATCACATTTCTGTATACTAACAATGAAGTATTAGAAAAAGAATACCAAAATATTTAGGTCTTCCTCCCATTTTACAAATTGGTACAAACCCTATGGAACACAGGACAGAGATTCCATAAAAAACTAAAAACAGAGTTACCACATGATCCAGAAATCCCACTCCTGTGCATATATTTGGACAAAACTTTCATTCAAAAAGATAAATGCACCCTACGTTCATTGCAGCTCTATTCACAATAGTCGAGACATGTAAACCACCTAAATATCCATCAACAGATGAATAGATTAATATGTGCTACATATATGCAATGGAATACTACTCAGTAAAAAAAGAATTAATGCCATTTGCAGCAAGATGGATGCAAATAGAGATGATCATACTAAGTAAAGTAAGTCAGCAAGAGAAAGATGAATGCCATAAGATATCACTTATATGTGGAATCTAATATATGGTACAAATGAACCTATCTAGAAAAACAGAAACAGACTGATGGACATAGAGAACAGACTTGTAGTTGCCAAGGAGAAGTGGGGGAAGGAGTGGGATGGACAGGGAGTTTGGGGTTAGCAGATGCAAACTATTATAGTTAGAATGGATAAGCAATAGGGTCCAACAGTATGGCACAGAGAACTATATGCAATCTCTTGGATAGAGAATGATGGAATATTAAAAAAGAATATGTGTGTGTGTATCTGTGTAACTGTCAATTTTCTGTACAGCAGTAATTTGCACAGTATTGTAAATCAACTATACTGTGATAAAAACAAACTTACAGAGTATTACTCTCAAACTGGTACATTAACTGAGTATTAAAATATCCACTGCAAAATGTATCAGGCCTGCAGTTTCCAGGTAACGTGGATAGTGGATCTTAGGTAAGTGTACTTACTGTTCTTGCTCCTTTGATATATAATGAGTCCTTTTCCTGAAACAATCTTGTATAAGTTTTCTTATGAATAAGTTAGAAATATGTGAGCCCTCAGGTAATTATGCTGACAGAGGTCCTATAAGCAGGGAGTACAAACTCACCAGAATATGTACAGGTTCCAATTAGTATAAATTACTGCACTCTCCAGATTGGAAAGGGTCATATGTAATCAACTCTCCAATTAAGTTGTTCTCCTCAAAAGATGACATCATTTCGGGAGTTCAGCATACATCTTACTGCTTACAAAATTGGATATTCAATAGTGATAAATCTGTGTTTCCCTTGGTGAGAAGGAGTCCATACTGATGAATCTATGCAAAGCCTTTATTCTTACCACCCTTAACTATTCCATTCATGGTCCCCTTGTACAAACACGCATGGGTGGGCCAAAGGCAGAAGTTACTGACCTGTACTAGATGAGTCCTCATTTTACCTGAGTTTTTAGTGCCTCCTTTGCTTTGATACCATTAACCTAAAAAATCCTCACACTCTGTGGTTACTCACTTGGTCCTTTCACACCCTTCTTCCTCAGAATGCCTTGTCTTTGATTTTCTAATCTTGTTCTTTCTAAACTCTGACCACCTAGCTAAGCCAATTATTTTCTGTCTAAGAGACTATGTAGACTTCCTGTCCTTGTAGAACTTTCTGCCCAAAGGACTTCAGCTCTTACAACTTACACCTTTACATCAAGTGAAAACTGAGTCCAATACTTTAAGTTTCTGCTCATAAGGATTTCCCTTCACAGCTGTTTTGTAGAGCCACACTCTGAATGGAACTGCAGTGTAGAAGTTGTCCAGTTCTAACTAGGACTGATAAAATGACCCATGTATATGTGAAAATGATCTAGGATTTTTATTTGTCTGTAAGCTGGCCATAAGGAAAATCCCAATGAGACCATAAGTGTAAGCTGAAGGAAGGCATAAGTGTAAGCTGCCACTCAAACCTGGCAGCCCTCCTTTTCACGTGACATGATTTGGAAGATCATTCCCATGTATGGTATATATTCTCTTAAAATCTGAAGAGTCCTATATAATGTGTGCCTCTTTCTGTTCATGCCAGAAGGTACAAATTTCGATAATTTGTCTTTTATATTGAAAAGAATGTCCCGATATGTGCAAGATCTTTGGAAACCTGTGTTAGCTCTGTTCCTCCTAGAAGTAAACACTAAGATTGGATTAGGTATGTAAGATTTATCGAGGGGGTGCCAATAGAAGGTAAAGGGGAATAAGCTGGCGTGGGCACTGCAGGCCTTCAGACCATGATGCAAGTCTGACATTTGAAATAAGAGAGGAGAAATTAAGGAGGACTGGGAAGGAAAACTATTAGACTGAATTTCTAAGAAAAAAATTTGGCCAGGCTTAGAGAAGCCATGAGTCAAAGTCCCTCATCAGAGCAGTCAGCCCACATCCCGTTGGAATGGGTCAGCATTATAATTCCACAGTGCTTAATTATCAACACGGATTGGCACAAATTCAGTGGCGGTTCACAGCAGTGGCAGCAGTTATGTTCCCTGCAGCCAGTTCTCTTAAAAGAGATCTGAATGGTACATTCACAACTGCCACAAGATCTCTAAAATCTTCAACAATCTCCCTGAGTCTCCTGGGAATTACCTCCCAAGAGGCATACACATGACTTACCAGACCATCTAGAATACATGCCACTTTCATGATGACTAGGTCAAATTTTAGTATGAAGTCATCAATATAATGGACCAGTGTAATGATCTATAAGGTACTGAGATTATCTAAGTATCTTTGTCCTGTATTATGGCAGATAGGAGGAGGGTTAGCAAAACCGTGTGCCAAGATGCTGAAAACATATTGCCATCTATCCCAGGTGAGTGCAGATTGTTTGATTCTCATTCCTGATGAAGATTGAAATGAACACAATAAAGAAATCAATGGCTGCTACAAATAAGAGGCTGTATTCATCTGCTCTAGCAGATATAATCTTCAGCATAGCATCTATGATCAGGGCTACCATTTATCAGGTTTACTGCAATCTATCACCATCTGCCATATTCATCTGTTTTTTTTTTTTTTTTTTTTTGCAGGGACATATTAATGAATTAAACAGAGATAGGTTAGAGACTATCTCTTAACCTTTAAATCTTCAATTTTCTGAAGTTCAGCTGGGTGGTGATATCACAATTTAGTATCTTGGCCAGGGGAGTGCAATTTCAATTATTTCAATTTGGCCTTTTCTATTATAAAGGCCCTTACTACACACGTGGAAAGTGAAGATGAGAGTTTTGCTAGCTGTTCAGTGTATTTATACCATTCAGGGACTAAAGAAATGAACAAGAGTACTCTACAGACCCAATGGACCCTCTGTGAGATACTCATATATACTTGATCTAGGACTGCATTTATCACATGGTTTCCATTCTGCTCCATTCTAATAGGGGATAAAAGTGGCATTTTTGTACCCTTGGCAGTCCTGTCATCTCAGCCCAAGTATTCAATAACATGTAAAACTCTCAGTAGTCCTCTTTCCCCAGTGTATAGTTACCTGAGTTAAGGGAAATAGGTCTTTTTGAGGGAGGGTTGGAGGGAATATTTTGTATATTCTCGCAATGGGGATGTAGGGTCCTCCCTTAAAAATTATGATCTCAATTGACTCTGAGAACTGGCTCAAGTCTGGAAACTGGATGAGGGTTTATGATTTTGCACAGAATGACTGACAGCAGACGTCTGCTTTCTATCTAGAAAACTCTTCAATCCTGTAAGAAATAGTTGCATTGCTTACACACACACACACACACACACACACACACACACACACACACACACATCTATATTTTTATATTCCTCCTACAAATATCATAGTCTCTTAGCCACAACAAAGAACCCAGGGAATCAAGGCAATGCTTGACAATCTATTCATGCTGACCATTAAGTAATTATCTCCACTGTTCTTCTGATTATTTTGTGTCACCATTTTGGACTCTACTCTTAAGGAATTCTATCATCCCTGTTGACACAAGGGAGAACAGTTCAATAATGATTTCTATCATCCACTCTGGCCTTCAGAGGATTTTATTTTAATTGAAGTATAGTTAAATTATAATATTATATTAGGTTCAGGCATATAGCATAAATATTCAGTATCTTTTCAGATTATACTCCATTGTAAGTTTTTATGTGATAATGGCTATAATTTCCTGTGCCATGTAATATGGCCTTGTTGCTTATCTATTTTATACATAGTAGTTTGTATCTGTTAGTTCCATACACCTACGTTTTCCCTCTCCCCTTTGGTAACCACAGGTTTGTTTTCTGTATCTATGAATCTGTTTGTGTTCTGCATATATATTCATTTGTATTATTTTTTTTAGATTCCAAATATGTGACATCATACTACATTTATCTTTGGAATATCTCACTAAGCATAATATTCTCTAGGTCCATTAACACTGCTACAAATGGCAGAATTCTATTCTTTTTATGGCTGAGTAATATTTTGTTGTATCTATATCACATCTTTATTTTAAAGGGCCCCACATGTGGCATATGGAGGTTCCTAGGCTTGGGGTCAAATAGGAGCTGCAGCTGCCAGTCTATACTACAGCTCATGACAACACCAGATCCTTAACCCACTGAGTGAGGCCAGGGATCAAACCCGCATCCTCATGGACATTAGTTGGGTTTGTTAGCACTGAACCACAATGGGAACTCCCTCTATATCACACATTTTTAACTCAGGCATCTGGTTAATGAGCACTTGGGTTACTTCCATATCTTGGCTAACATATATAATGCTGCTATGAGCATTAAGGTGCATGTATCTTTTTGCACTAGTGTTTTCATGTTTAAAACATATGCATCCAGGATTAGAAATGCTGGATCACATGGTATTTCTAATTTTAGTTTTTTGAGGATGCTCCACACTGTTTTGCATAGTGAATGAACAAATTTAAAGTCCCATAAATAGCATACAAGTGTTTTTTTTTCTCCAAATCCTAGCAGACTTCCGAATGATAGCCAGTTTGACAGGTGTAAGGTGATATATTGTTATTTTTACTTGCATTTCTCATAATTAGTGATATCGAACTTTTTTTTCCATCTGCCTGTTATATGGCTTCTATATGACTTCTTTGGAAAAATGTCTATTCAGGTCCTATACCCATTTTTAATTAGGATTTTTTTATTTAGTTGAATTAGCTGGTTATATATTTTGAATATTAACTCCTGTTGGTCACATCATTTGCTCACATTTCATCAGTTGTCTTTTCATTTTGTTGACAGTTGCCTTTGCCATGCAAAAGCTTTTAAGTTGAATTTGGTCCCATTTGTTTATTTTTGCTTTTATTTCTTTTGCCTTAGAAGACTGATCCAAAAAATATTCCTAATATTTATGTTAAAGTGTGTTCAGTCTATGTTCTAAAAATATTATGGCTTCAGAGCCAACGTTTAGGTCTTTAAAACATTTTGAGTTTATACTTGCATATGGTGTGAGGAAATGTTATAATCTCACTGTATTACATGTGGCTGTCCAGTTTATCCAGAATCACTTGTTAAGAAACTGTCTTTTCTCAGGGAAACATCAGGGAAGTTGATACCTGCAGCTTTGTTCTTTTTTTAATTAAGATTGCTTTGACAATTTGGGGTCTCCATTGTAGTTCCATATGAATTTTAGGATTATTCTAGTTCTGGGGAAAATGTTCTTAGTATCTTGATAGAGATTGCATTAAATCTACACTTCTTTGGGTAGCATGGACATTTTAATAATATTAATTCTTTGGATCCAAGCCACTAAGTAGCTTTCAATTTATTTGGATCATCTTCAATTTCCTTCATCAGTGTTTTTCAGTTTTCAGAGTCTAGGTCTTTCATTGCCTTGATTAAGTTTATAACTAGATATTTTATTCTTATTGACGTGATTTTAAACAGTTTTTTTAAAAAACCTCTGACATTATTAGTAGATAGAAACTCAGCAGACTTCTCTATATTAGTGTTGTATACTGCAATCTTGATGAATTCATTTATTAGCTCTAATATTTTGTGTTTGGAGGCTTTATAGCTTTCTATATAAAGTATCATGTCATCTGCACACAGTGACAGGTTTACCTCTTATCTTCCAATTTAAGTACATTTTATTTATTCTTGTCTGACTGCTGTGGTTAGAATTTCTAATACTATTTCAATGTTTTGTAATAGTTTAAGAATGGTAAGTATAAGCTGTTGTTTATATGTTTGGTAGAGATGCCCTTTGAAGCTGTCTTGTCCTAGGCTTATGTTAGCAGAGAGTATTTATATTGCAAACTTCATTTCATTTCTTGTGATTGGTCTGTACAGATTGTCTTTTTTTCTATCAATTCAGTCTTGGCAGCTGTATGTTTCTGAAAATTTGTCCATTCCTCCCAGGTTGTCTAATTTGTTGACATATAGTATTCTCTATGATTATTTAACCTCTGTGATATCAGTTGTTATTTTTCCTTTTTCCTTTTTTATTTTGTTCATTTGGCTCCTCTCTCCTTTTTAGTGGACACATAGTCAACTGATGATTGTTTGGTTTTATATGATGAATCCATTTTAGAAGGCATACCTCTCTGAGTTCCTAACTCCTTCTATATACTGATAAGGCAATTCTAGCACCTATAATTCATTTACTATATGCCAGAGAGTTTCAAACATTTTGGTCTCATGACCCATTACACCTTAACAATATATAACTCTAAATGGCTTTTTTTTTTATGGATTATAGCTACAAATATTTACCATAGTGGAAATTAAACTCAGAAATATTTAATTGTATCCCTACTAATTTATTTTAAAATAACAATAATAAGCTCATTATAAGTTAGTAGGTAATACATTTTTATGAAAGTCATATTTTTGAAAAGTAGTGAGAATAGTGGTATGACTTTACATCTTTTTGATATTTTACTCAATAGAAGATAGCTCAATTTTAGGCTTTTGTATTCAATTTGTAGTAATATGCTGTCTTGGTTAAAGTATGTATGGAAAGCCCAGCTTTACAAAATAGTTTGAAAAGGGAGGAGTATTTTTATTGTTTGCTTTTTGTTTATTAGATTGATGTGAATGTTCTTTAATATTACAAGAAAAGTTGACAAATTGTAGTTTCTTAAACCACAGTTGTGATGTGAATTTTGAAACAATTTCCATACTTTTCATCCTCTGAACATTAAAATCCATTGGCTTACTATGAGCTTTTAAATAAATCATTCAGTCATGCATGATCTTAAAACATACATTAACTCAGTGAGCTAATATTTTGTAAATGGGTCAAATGGATCTCCTAAATGTTTATTCATTATACAACATTAAGAAATCCCAGCGTGAAGGACAAGATGGCAAGTAGAAGTACTTAAACTCATATTCTCAAGACAACACCAAAATCACAACTAACTGCACAACAATCATTGACCAAAAAAAAAAAAAAAAAAGGACTGGAACCAACTGAAAAAGATATTTTACTTCCAGAGACAAAGAAGTCACAACAAGACAACAGAAGGGGAACTTTGGGAGTTCCCGTTGTGGCTCAGTGGTAATGAAACCAACTAGTATTCATGGGGATGCAGGTTTGATCCCTGGCCACACTCAGTGGGTTAAGTATATGGCATTGCCATGAACTGTGGTGTAGGCTGTAGACATGGCTTGGAGCGTGTGTTGCTACAGCTGTGGTGTAGGCCAGTAGCTACAGCTCTGGTTCAACTCCTAGCCCGGGAACCTCTATATGCCATAGGTGCAGCCCTTAAAAGAAAAAAAAATAAATAAAGGGGGCACATTCAAAATACCATCAAATCCCATCCCTACCAGGTTGTGACTACAAACTGAAAAGTAATTCTATCTCAAAGGTTCTGCAACATGGGTAAGAGTATCAGATTCCCCAGCCTGAGGTCCTGAATTGGGACTGAGAGCCTCCAGAGCGTTTACTGTTGAAGGCCTGCAGGACTTATGTGGAAGAGCTCCAGAGGACTTGGTAAAAAGAAACTCTACTCTTGGAAGGTGCACACAATGTTTAACATGCACCAGTACTCAGGGCAAAGCAGTAACTCCATAGGAGCCTGGGACAGACTTACCTGTGGGCCTTAGAAGGTCTCTTGGGGAAGCTGTGGCCCACTGTGGGCGTAGAACACTCATGATGCCCAAGTACTATTCATCAGCAAGAGTTTCCTGGAGGTTGCCATTTTAGCACTGATACCTAGCTCCACCAAACAGCCAGCAGGCTCCAGTGCTGGGACACCTCAGACCAAACAATCAACAAGGTAGGAACAAAGACCCACTCATCCAGACAGGCTGCCTAATGTCTTCCTGAGCCCATAGCTCCCTCTAAGCACACCTTTTGAAACTGCCCTGCCTACCAGAGGGCAGGCACATTTCACTCTCCCTAGGGACTCTGCATAAGACACTGGATTAACCTCACCCACCAGGGGCAGACACCAAAAACAAGAGGAACTATAATCCTGCAGCCATGAGAAAGGAGACCACAAACACAGAAAGTTAGACAAAATGAGATAGCAGGGAAACATCTTTCAGAAGAAATAAGAAAAAATCCAGAAGAACAACTAACTAATTGAAGTAGGGATAGGCAATATATCTAAAATAGAATTGAGAGTAATGACAGCAAAGTTAATCCAAGATCTTGGAAAAGAATGGAGACATAGACATAGAAGTTTCAAGAAATGTTTAGCAAAAAGCTAGATTAAAAGAAAAAGCAAACAGATGAAGAGTATAATAACTGAAATGAAAAATACACTGCAAAGAATAAATAACAGACTAAATGAGTCAGAAGAATGAATAAGTGAGCTGAAAGATAGGTGGAAATCACTGATGAACAGAATAAAGAAAAAGAAGGAAAATGAATGATGACATTTTAAGAGACTTCTGAGATAATGTTAAGTACACCAACATTCATATTATAGTGGTGTAGGAGAAGAAAGAAATAAAGGGCCTGAGAAAGGACTTGAAGAGAAAATAGACAAAAAACTTCCCTAACATGTAAAAGAAAACAATTAGCCAAGTCCAGGAAGCACAGAGTCCCATAAAAGATAAACTCAAGGAGGAACACACATATTTAACACATATTAGTTAAACTGAAAAAAATTAAAGAGAAAATACTAAATCAACAAGGGAAAGCAACAAATAATGTAGAAGTTTTTCGCTATAAAGTTATCAGTTGATTTTATAGCAGAAATTTGGTACTTCAGGTAGTGGCATGGTATATTTAAAGTGATGAAGGGAAAAACCTATAACAAAGAATACCCAGGAAGGCTCTCATTCAGATTTGATGGCAAAAGCGAAAGCTCTAGAGACAAGTAAAATCTAAGATAATTCAGCACCACCAAATAAACTTTACAACAAATGTTAAAGGAACTATTCTAGAGGAAAATATAAAGCAACAATTGTTACCAAGAAAATTACAAATGGGAAGGCTCAAAAGTAAAGGCACACATTCAGGAAATGCAGCAAACCATTCAGACACAAATATAATATCAAAACCAGCAACTGTGAGATGAGGAAAATACAAATTCAGAATACAGAAATACATTTGAAATTAAAATAATCTTGAAGATTATATACACAAAAACATACACACACATGCAGAGAGAGAGAGAGTGAGAGAGAGACAGAGCATGTGATATCAAAACCTCATGGCAACGTGGCAAAACAAAATTATATAATAGATACACATAAGAAAAAGCAATTCAAGTCCCAGAGATTGGATTAAGATAGTGGAATAGAAGGACTGGAGCTCAACTTCTCTGCCAAAAAACAACAAAAGTACAACCAAATGCCAAGCAACTCTCAACCAAAAGGACTGGAAACTTTCAAAAAGATATTCTATTCCAGAAGACAAAGAGGAGACCACATCAAGAGGAAGGAGGTGCAATTACACGATATAAGCAACACCATACCTCCTGGGTGGGAAGTCACATAGACTGGAAAGTAACTGTATCACAGAGACTCAGCTATAGGACTGAGAGTTCTGAGCCCCATGTCAAATCCCTATGCCTGGGGATCTGACACAGGGAGAAGGAGCCCCCAGAGCATCTGGCATTGAAGGCCAGTGGGGCTTGTGTTCAGGAGCTCCACAGGAATGGGGGAAACAGAGACCCCATTCTTGAAAGGCACACACAGACTTTCACGTGCACTGGGTCCCAGGGCAAAGCAAAGTCTCCCTAGGAATCCAGGTGGAACCTGCCTGCAAATCTTGTAGGATCTCCTAGGAAAACGGGTGGCTGTGGCTTGTTGTGGGGGAAGGGCATTGGAGCCAAAGCTCTTGGGAACATTCATCAGCCTGCATTTCTCTGGAGATAGCCATTTTTTGGATAATCTGGTCCCTCCCATCGGCGATGAGAAGCCCCAGGCCAAACAATAATCCAGGAGGGATCACAGCCCCACCCATCAGTAAACAGGCTGCCTAAAGACCCTTCAGGCACACAGCCACCACGAATCTCATGCAGAGACAAAGCCCCATCCACCAGAGCAATAGGAATCAGCCCCTCCTACTAGTGGGCAGTCATCACTCCCTCCCATCAGGAAGCCTACAGCAAGCACCTGTACCAGCTTCAGCCACAAGGGAAGCAGACACCAGAAGTAAGAGAGGCTACAACTCTATTGTCTGCTAAAAGGTCACCACACCAAAAACCTATGAAAATGACAAGAGAGAGAACTAACTATAACTCAGATAAGGGAGAAAGAAAAAAACACAGAAAACCAGCTAGTGATGAGCAGATTATCAGCCTCCCAGAAAGAGACTTTAGACTGTTGATCCTGAAGATGATGCAAGGCATTGGAAATAAAATGGAGGCAAAGACTGATAATTTACAGGAAACACCAAGCAAAGAAATACAAGATAGAAAAATAAAGAAAGAAGAGATGCAAAATACAATAATTGAAATAAAAGGTTCATTAGAAGCAGTCAACAGTAGAATACAGGAGGCAGAAGAACCAATCAGCAAGGCAGAGGACAGATTAGTGGAAATCACTAATGTCAAACAGAAAAGAGATATAAGATTGAAAGGAAATGAGGAGAGTCTCAGAGAACTCTGGGACAATGTTAAACACACGAACATCCATATTATAGAGGTGCCAGAGGGAGAAAAGAGAGAGAAGAGGACAGAAAAAATATTTGAAGAGATAATAGCCAAAAACTTCCCTAACATGGGAAAGGAACCACTCACTTAAATCCAGGAAGCATGTGTACCATATAAAATAAATCCAAGGAAGAACACCCCAAGACACATATTAATCAAAATGATCAAAATTAAAAACAAGAGAAAATATTGAAAGCAGCAAGGGAAAAGAAACCAGTGACATACAAGGGAACCCCAATAAGGTTATCAGCAGATTTTTCATCTGAAACTCTACAGACCAGAAGGGAGTGGCATGATATACTAAACGTGGTGAAAGGAAAAAAACTTCCATCCAAGATTACTTTATCCAGCAAGGCTCTCATTCTGATTTGTAGGAGAAAGAAAAACCTTTACAGATAAGCAAAAGCTAAGAGGTTTCTGCAACATGAAACCAGCTTTACAACAAATACTAAAGGAACTTCTCTAGGCAGAAAAGAAAAGCCAAAACCAGAAACAAAAACACCACAAATGACAAGGCTCACTGGTAAAGGCATATATACAGTAAAGATACGAAATCATCCATGCACAATTGTGATACCAAAATCAGAAATTGTGAGAAGAGAGCACAAATGCAGGACACTGTAAATGCACATGCAATTAGAAACCAACAACTAAAAACAATCTCGTTTATATATAGACTCCTATATCAGAACTTCAGGGTGACTGCAGACCAAAAATCTACAATTGATACACAAACAAATAAAAATCAACTCAAATACAATATTAAAGATAGTCATCTTGGGAGAGGAGACAACAAGAGAAGAAGGGAAGAAAAAAGAGCAACAAAAATCCAAAACAGTTAATAAAATGGCAATAAGAACATACATATCAAAAATTACCTTAAATGTTAATGGACTGAGTACCCCAACCAAAAGACCTAGACTAGCTGAATGGATACAAAAACAAGATATGCTGTCTTCAAGAGACCCACTTCACTTGTAGGGACACATACAAATTGAAAGTCAGAGGATGGAAGTAAATATTCCATGCAAACAGGAATTGAAACAAAGCCAGAGTAGCAAACTCATATCAGACAAAATAGACTTTAAAATGAAGAACACTGTAAGAGACAAGGAAGGGTACTACATAATGATCAAAGGAAAAATCCATGGAGAAGATAAAACAATTTTAAATATCTATGCACCCAACATAGGATTACCACAAAATATAAGGCAACTGCTAACAACCTTAAAAGGAGAAATCAACAGTAACACCATCATAATGGGGACTTTAACACCCCACTTACAGCAACGGACAGGTCATCCAGACAGAAAATCAATAAGGAAACACAGGCCCTGAATGAAGCACTAGACCAGATGGATTTAATAGATACTTACAGGACATTCCATTCAAAAGGAACAGAATACACATTCTTCTCAAGTGCACATGGAACATTTATTAAGATTGATCACATCCTGGGCTACAAATCAAGCCGAGGTAACTTTAAGAAAATTGAAATCGTGACCACAATGCTATATGACTGGAAGTCTACATAAGAAAAAAATGGCAAAAAATACAAACACATGGAGACTAAACAACCAATGGATCACTGAAGAAATCAAAGAGGATATTAAAAATACCTAGAAGCAAATGACAACAAAGGACAGTCCAAAACCTCTGGGATGAAGCAAAAGCAGTTCTAAGAGGAAAGTTTATAGCAATATAAGCCTATCTCGGGAAACAAGAAAAAGCTCAAAAAAGCAACTTAACTTTACATCTAAAGCAGCTAGAGAGGGAAGAACAACAAGACCTAAAGTTAGTAGAAGAAAAGAAATCATAAAGATAGAGCAGAAATCAATGAAATAGAAATGAAGAAAACCATAGTAAAGATCAAAGAAACTAAAAGCTGGTTCTTTGAAAAGATCATCAAAACTGATAAACTCTTTGCCAGATTTATCAAGAAAAAAGAGGACACAAATCAATAAAATTAGAAATGAAAAAGGAGAAGTGACAACGAACATCACAGAAATACAAAGGAACATAAGAGACTACTATATGCAACTATATGGCAATAAAATGGAAAACCTAGAATAGGCAAATTCTTAGAAAAGTACAATCTTCCCAGACTAAACCAAGATGAAATAGAAAAGATGAATAGACCAATCACAAGTTCTGAAATTGAAACTGCAATTAAAAACTTCAAACAAACAAAAGTCCAGGACCAGATGGCTTCAGGGTGAACTCTATCAAACATTTAGAGAGGAGCTAACATTTATTCCTCTGAAACTCTTCCAAAAAATTGCAGAGAAAGGGACACTCCCAAACTCATTCTATGAGGCCACCATCACCCTGTTACCAAAACCAGACAAAGATACCCAAAAAAAAGAAAATTACAGGCCAATTTCACTGATGAACATAGATGAAAAATCCTCAAAAAAAAAATACTAGCCAACTGAATCCAACAATACATTTAAAGGATTGTACATCATGATCAAGTGGTATTTATCCCAGTGATGCAAGGATTCTTCAATATCTGCAAATCAATCAGTGTTATACACCACGTTAACAATCTGAAGAAAAACCACATGATCATCTCAACAAATGCAGAAAAAGCTTTTGACAAAATCCAACACCTAATTCTGATAAAAAAAAAAAACCTTCAGAAAGTGGGCATAAGGGGAACATACCTCAATATAATAAAGGCCATTATGACCAGCTGAGAGCTAACGTCATTCTCGATGGTGAAAAGCTGAAAGAATTTCCACTGAGATCAGGAACAAGACAAAGATGTCCACTACTATTCAACATGTGCAAGTCCTAGCCAGAGCAATCAGAGAAGTAAAAGAAATAAAAGGAATCCTAATTGGAAAGGAAGAAGTAAAACTATCACTATTTGCAGATGACATGATACTATGCCTAGAGAATCCTAAAGACTACCAGAAAACTGTCAGAGCTTATCAATGAATTTGACTAAGTCACAGGATACAAAATTAATACACAGAAATCAATGGCATTTCTATATACTAACAATGAAGGATCAGAAAGAGAAATTAGAGAAGCAATCCCATTTACCATCGCATCAAAAAAATCAAATGCTTAGGAATAAAGCTACCTAAAGAGACAAAAGACCTGTACTCTGAAAACTATAAGACACTGATGAAAAAATCAAGGATGACACGAATAGATGGAAAGGCATACCATGCTCTCTGATTGGAAGAGTCAATATTATCAAAATGACTGTACTACCCAAGGCAACCTGCAGATTCAATGAGATCCCTATCAAGTTACCAAGGACCTTTTTCACAGAACTAGAACAAAATATTTTAAAGTTTGTTTGGAAGCACAAAAAAATCAGAAGAGTCAAAGACATCCTGAAAAAGAAAAATGGAACTGGAGGAATCAGGCTCCCTGACTTCAGACTATACTGCAAAGCTACAGTCACCAAAACCATATGGTACTGGCACAAAGACAGAAATATAGATCAGTAAAACAGGATAGAAAGGCCAGAATTAAACCCACCCATCTATAGTCAACTAATCTACGGCAAAGGAGGCTAGAATATACAATGGAGAAAAGACAGCCTGTTCAATAAGTGGTGCTGGGAAAACTGGACAGCTACATGGAAAAGAAAGAAATTAGAACACTTACTAATCACCATGCACAAAAATAAATCAAAATGGATGAAAGACCTTGATATAAGACCAGATACTATAAAACTCTTAGAGGAAAACATAGGCCAAACACACTCCAACGTAAATGAAAGCAACATCTTCTCAGATCCACCTGTTAAAGAAATGACAATAAAAAGAAAAATAAACAAATGTGACTTAATTAAACTTAAACTTTCCTTTCTCCACAACAAAGGAAAACTTAAACAAAATGAAAAGACAACCCACAGAATGGGAGAAAATATTTGCAAATGAATCGACTGACAAGGGGTTAATCTCCAAAATTTACAAACACCTCCTACAGCTCAATACCAAAAATAAAACAACCCCATCAAAAAATGGGCAGAAGATCTAAACAGACAGCTCTCCAAAGAAGACATACAGATGGCCAAAAAACACATGAAAAGATGTTCAACATCACTCATTATTAGAGAAATGCAAATCGAAACCACTAGTTACCACTTTACACCAGCCAGAATGGCCATCATCAATAAATCTACAAACAAGTACTGGAGAGGGTGTGGAGAAAAAGGATCCCTATTACACTGCTGGTGGAAATGTAAATTGGTGAAACCACTGCGGAAAACAGTATGAAGATGCCTTAGAAAACTAAAAATAGAATTAACATTTGATCCAGCAATCCCACTTCTGGGCATCTATCCAGAAAAAACCATGACTGGAAAAGACACATGTACTCCAGTGTTCATTGCAACACTCTATACAATAGCCAAGTCATGGAAACAACCTAAATGCCCATCGACAGAGGAGTGGATAGGGAAATGTGGTACACATACACAATGGAATATTACTTAGCCATTAAAAGAAATGAAATAACAGCATTTAGAGCAACATGGATGGACCTAGAATTTATCATGCGAAGTGAAACCGATGACAATGAGACATCAACATCAAATGCAACCACTTACATGTGGAATCTAAATAAAGGACACAGAAAACTTTGCAGAACAAATACTGACTCACATACTTTGGAAAACTTATGGTTTCCAAATGAGACAAGTTTGGGGTTGGGAGATGCACTGAGCGTTTGGGATGCAAATGCTATAAAATTTGGTTGTGATGTTTTTTGTACACCTATAATTGTAGTAAAATTCATTAAGTAATTAAAAAAAGAAAGAAATTCATATACAACACTAAAGAATGTCATCAAATCATAAAAGAACAAAAGAGGAAATGTAAAAAAGACCAACAAAAACAAATTCAAAAGAATTAACACAATGGCAAAAAGAATATGACTCTCAATAATAACACTATATGTAAATAGATTAAATGCCCTAGTCAAAAGAGATAGACTGGGTAAAGGGATACAAAAACCAGACACATATATATGCTGTCCTCCAGAGACCCACCTAAGATCTAGGGATACCTATAGACTATGAAGTGATGGAAAAAATTTTTCCATGCACGTGTGAATCAAAAGAAAGAAGGAGTAGCAATACTCAGGCAAAATAGACTTTAAATTCAGAGACAAGAGACAAAGAAGGAGACTACATAGAAATCAAGGGATTGACGTTCCCATTCTGGCTCATGAGTAATGTACCAACTATTAACCATGAGAATGTGGGTTCGATACCTGGCCTTACTCAGTGGGTTAAGTATTTGGCATTGCCATGAGCTGTGGTAGAAGTCACAAACATGACTTGGGTCCTACATTGTTGTGGCTGTGAAGTAAGCCAGCAGTTGCAGCTCCGATTTGATCCCTAGCCTGGGAACATTCATATGCCACACGTGTGACCCTAAAAAACAAAGAAAATCAAGGGATAAACCCAGGAAGAAAATATAAAAATTATAAATATATATGAACTCAACAAAGGAGTAGCACAATATATAATGAAAATCCTAACAGCCATAGAAGGAGACATCAACAGTAACACAGTAATAGTGGGGTATTTTAACACCCCACTTACTTCAATGGACATATCATCTAGACAGAAAAGGAATAACAAAACACAGGCCTTAAGTTACACATTACACTAGATCAATTTAATTGATATTTATAGAACATTCCATCTGAAAGCAGTGGAATATGCATTCTTGTCAAGTGCATATGGAAGATTCTCTAAGATCATATATTGGGCTCTAAATCAAGCCTTAGTAAATTTAAGAAAACTGAAATCATATCAAGCATTTTTCTGACCACAATGCTATGAGATTAGAAAAAGTAAAATTAAAAAAAACTGTAAAAAAAAAAAAACATGTGGAGGTTAGATAATATGCAACTAGTCAGGTAATGGATCACTGAAGAAATCCAAGAACACTTAAGGAGAAATACTAACACAAACGTGATGATCCAAAACCTATGGGATACAGCAAACACAGTTATAAGAGGGAAGATTATAGCAATACAATCTTACCTCGGGGGGGAAAAAAACCTCAAATAACCTACCCTTACACCTAAAGCAACTAGAGAAAAAATAACAAACAAAACCCAATGTTAGTAGAAGATACCATAATATTCATAGCAGAAGTAAATGAAACAGAGATGAAGAAAACAATAGGAAAAAAATCAATGAAACTGAAAAGTGGTTTTCTAAAAAGATGAACAAAATTGATAAAACTTTAGCCGGATCACATCAATAAAATTTGAAAAAGGAGAAGTTACAACAGATGCTGTAGACATATAAATGACCATAATTGACTATAAGCAACTATATGCCAATAAAATGAATAACCTGGAATAAATGGACAAATTCTTAGAAAGGTACAATCTTCTGAGACTGAATCAGGAAAAAATAGAAAATATGAAAGACCAATCACAAGTTCTGAAATTGAAAGTGATGAAAAATCTTCCAACAAATAAAAGTCCAGGACCAGATAATTTCATGATTGAATTCTATGAAATATTTAGAGTTAATAAGGAACACTTCCAAGCTCATTCTATGATGCCAACATCACCCTGATACCAAAACCAGAAAAAGATACAATAAAAAAGAAAATAGCCAGCCAATATCACAGATAAATACAGAAACAAAAATCCTGAACAAAATACTAGCAAGCCAAAATACCAATACTTTAAATGGTTCATACACCATGAACAAGTGGGAATTATCCCATGGATGCAACAATTATTCAATATCTGCAGATCAGTCAGTGTGCTACACCACATTAACAAATTGAAGAAAAAAAGCCATATGACCATCTCAATAAATAAGGTAAAATCTTTTAATAAAATTCAACACCTGTTATGATAAAAACTCTCCAGAAAGTGGGCAAGAGAGGGAACTTACCTCAACATAATAAAGGGAATACATGACAAACCAACAGCTATTCTCAACCATGAAAATCTGAAAACATTTCCTCTAAGATCCAGAAAGTGACAAAAGCATCCACCCTTGCCACTTTATTCAACATAGTTTTAGAAGTCCCAGCCATGACAATCAAAAAAGAAATGAAAGAATCCAAATTGGAAAAGAAGTAAAACCATCATTGTTTGAAGATAACATGATACAATACATAGAAAATCTTAAAGATGCTACCAGAAAACTCCTAGAGCTCATCAATTAATTCAATAAAGTTATAGGATGCAATATTAATACACAGAAATATCTTGCATTTATATGCACTAACAACAAAAGATCAAAAAGAGAAATTAGGGAAACAATCTCATTTACCATTTAACCAAAGAGAATACAATACCTAGGAATAAATCTACCTAAGAAGGCAAAAGACCTCTACTCTGAAAACTGATGAAAGTAATCAAAGATGACACAAGTAGATGGGAAGACATAATGTTCTTGGATTGGAGAAATCAATATTGTCAAGATGACCATATTACCAAAGGCAATCTGCAGATTCAATGCAATCTCCATCAAATTACCGATGGCATTTGTCACAGAATTAGAATTAAAAAAAATTAAACTGTATAGAAATAAAGGTAGTAAATCATCATAGCCATCCCAAGAAAGAAAAATGGAGCTGGAGGGATCAGGCTAGCTAGCTTCAGACTATACCACAAAGCTACAGTCACCAAAAGAGTATGGTAGTGTCACAAAAACAAAATATAGATCATTGGAACAGGATAGATGGAAAGCCCAGAAAGAAATACATTCAATTATGATCAATTAATCTCTGATAAAGTAGTCAAGCAGATACAATGGAGAAAATACAGTCCTTTCAATAAGTGATGTTTGAAAAGCTGGAGAGCTGTATGTTAAAAAAAAAAGGTATAACATTCTCTAATGCTATACACAAAAATAAAGTTACAGTGGATTAAAGACCTAAATGAAAACTGGAGAGCAAAAAATTCTTGGAGGGATTGACAAGGGATTAATCTCCAAAATACACAAAGAGCTCATGAAGCTGAATATCAAGGAAACAAACAAACCAATCAAAAAATGGACAGAAGATCTACATAGACATTTTTCAAAGAAGAGATTTAGCTGACCACAAGCACATTAAAAGATGTTCAGCATTGCTGATTATTAGAGAAATGCAAATCAAAACTACGGTGAGGTATTTCACATGGGTCAGAATGGCCATCACAGAAAAGTAAATACTGGATGGAGTTCCTGTTGTGGCTCAGTGATAATGAACTAGACTAGTATCCATGAGGAAGTGAGTTTGATCCCTAGCCCTGCTCAGTGAGTTAAGGATCTGCTGCTGCTACAAGCTGTGGTGTAGGTTGCAGACACAGTTCAGATCCAGTGTTGCTGTGGCTGGGATGTAGGCCAGCAGCTGCAGCTCTCATTTGACCCATAGCCTGGGAACTTTCATATGTCATGGGTGCGGCCCTAAAAAACATAGAAAACAACAAAGAAAAAACAAGAATAAATATAGGATAAGGTGTGGAAAAAGGAGAACCCCACACTCACATTGTTGGTGGGAAAATAGATCGGTGCAACCACTATGAAGACGACTATTGAGGTTCCTCAGAAAGCTAAAATAGAACTACCATATGATGCAGCAATCCCACTCCTGGGCATATATCTGCAGAATATTATAGTTTGAAAAAATACATACACCCCAGTGTTCACTGTAGCACTATTTACAACAGCCCAGACATAGAAGCAATCTTAAATGGATAAAGAAGATGCAGGAAATATATATAATGGAATTATATTCAGTCATAAAAATAACAAAATAATGCCATTTACAGCAACATGGATGGGCCTAGATATCATCACACTATGTGAGGTAAGTCAGAGAAAAACAAATACTATATGACATCACTTATATGAGGAATCTATAACATGATACAAATGAACTTAAAAAACAGAAAGTAACACAGACTTTGAAAAGATACTTATGGTTATCAAAGAAAAAGGGTATGGGAAGGAATAAATTAGTAGTTTGGGATTAATATTTATACTCTATATAAATTAGGTAACAAATAGGGACCTACTGTAGAGGACAGGGAATTCAATATTTTATAATTACCTATATGGGAAAAGGATTTGAAAAATAATCGCTATATATATGTGTATTACCGAATCATTTTGATATATACCTGAAACTAACATAACATTATAAATCAACTGTACTGTAATGTAAAATAAAAATTAAAGAAAAGAAAATCATTTTTTAATAAAATAACATCTCAAAAAGTCTTGAAGTATTGGGAAATGGTCAAGCTCAAGATATAATATGCAAATTTCCCACGATTATGTTTTCCTTTAAAATTTGAATTTCATCTTTGACCACAAACATTGTCAGTTATTTTCATTGAAATTTTTTATTTTTGATAAAGTTACTGTCAAATAACCATGTCTGAATAACCATCTTTTCCCTGTCAGTTTTTATTTCAAGGAAAAATGCTGTTCCCTGAAAGAGGCTTGTTCAGCTTTCAAGTAAATAATTGCAGAAGTGCTCTTCCTTAATATAATTATCATATTTTGGTATGCAACAAAAGGTTTATGCATACTTACTATTTTGTCCATGGAGTATTAAAAACATATTCCAGTACCAAGATTTTTAAAATTAATAATTATTTTTACTGATTCATCAAAAGCATCAACTGGAAAAAACTGACTTTTAAAATTGGCAGTGAGGTATGTAAGCACAGTTTGGTTCCACTTCCTTGTTTTCTTACACACCAGCAATTTGATATACTATTGCTTTGGTACCAACAGTGGTAATGTCAACAAAACAGAATATTAAAAAATAACCTTAGTATTACTATGAAAATAATTTAACCTTGTAAGCTCTGTGAAAGGTTTCTAGGATCCCTATGGAGTTGTAGACTACCCTCTAAGAGCTGCTTATGTGGAGGCATCATTTCCAAGTTGTAAGATATCATTCCAGCAGTGTATCAGGATTGGGTCCAACAGTCTAAATACAATCAATCAGGTGAGACATTGATTTCTTGGTATTATATTGAATTTTATATAATTGTTTTGTATTCAGGAGTACAAACTCATCTCATAAATTGTTGCCTTTTCACAGCTTCTGAGCTATTCACATCTGATCTACTCTCACAAAGAGCTAATGACCTTATTCTCCTGGCCCAGAGGGTTTAGTGCAATCTAAAAGCTTGGGGTTTTTTCAAGTATTCTCACCCCCGACTTTATGGTCCCAAGTCCTTTATATTAGGACACTGTTTTTAGCATAGGAGATTGTCATGGCTATTAAATCAACTTCTTAACTCTTACCATCTGTGCAATCTAATATTAATCCTGATTTTCAGTACATTCTATGCTCTGACTTCAAAAGTTGAGGGTCTCTTTAAATATTCAACAGAGACCATTTCACAATACTCCCAAAGTTAATATTTGAGTGACATGAACTCCTTTTTTTTAATGCTCCCAAGATAGTTTACAAACCCCAGCCAACTTCAGTATCTTGATCAGTATTACCCCCACCTATTTCAAATGTTAGAACTATTTATAAGCTAGTCTTTTCTGTTTTAACCTGTGTTTCTTCCCAAGAAATCATAGGTAAGAGTCTTAGTAAATATAACGCTGCAGCATACCAGTGATCATTACAACCCTCCCTGCTATCAGTAATGGAGACCCTATGCCATATGACTAGCAAATGGGCTAGTTTTAGATTTTATCCTAAGGGTCTGATTTGTAGGACAGCATAGGTTATAGACAAAAGCAAACCTGAACCAAGAATTTGGAGGAAATATTTATTAGGGAGTGATTTCAGGAAATAAGTCAGTGAGTGGGGCAATGCAACAGGGAGGGGGAAAACGCCATTTGGGTATGTTAGTAACTGGTTATCACTGTTGGTAACTAGAGTTCAAGCCTATTGTGAATTCCCTGAGAGACTGCATGAAGCATACTTCATAATTTTCCCATTTAGGGATGGGCAAATTACTTTTCTATTTATTCTGTTCCCTCATTTGCTGGGTATCATTTTGGGGGCATTGAACCTCTCGCTCTCTTTCAGCCATCCCTATGTGTGGACCAAGCCTGCTTCAGCTGTCAGAGCAGCTGGTACTTAAAGAAATCTGGCCCCATGAAGCACTTCCTGGTAGGCAGATGCCTGAGATAGGAAGCCAAGGGTAGGATTCTTCTTCACTGAAGCTTTAGGTGAGCTCTGATTTGGGTTAAGGAATAAGGGTGGGCTCTGATTACATCTGTCACCGATCCCTACCTCACATCCACACACACACAAAAAAACAGATTCAGGACAATTAAAGGCTTAAATGTGAAAAGAAAACTATAAAACTTTTAGAAGAAAATCTTGTACTTGTTAGACCTTTAGTAGAGAAAGATTTCTTTTAAAAGTACAAAAAACACAAACTATAAAAAATCAACAATTTCTCTTTGCTAAAAAAGACCATTTAGAGAATGAATAAAAATGCTCCAAACTTGTAGATATTTGCAATATTTTTAAATGACAAATAATTACTGTATAATCTATATGAACAGTGTAAGTCAAAAAGAAAAAGAAACCCTAGTAGACAAAAGGAGCAGAAAAAATCAATGAGCAGGAACTTCATAGATGATGGATTAAAAATCCATAAAAATTTGACAATATTCAATCTCATTACTGACTAGAGGAAAGACAAGTAAAACTGCAAAATTATCAGAAATGTAACTGTTAGAATATATCAGGTATTGGCAGAAATGCAGAACTCTGCTTTACTTTTGAAGTGAGTGTAAATTGTACAATTTCTGTGAAATGTGGATTGGCATTTTATAACAGAGTTGAACATATGTATTTCCTTGCTCTACCAATATCGCTTATAGGTATGTACCTAAAGGAAGTTTTTCAACAGGAGGTGCATTAGAAAAATAGACTACTAAAAAATATAACACAAACCAGAAACATGCTAACTGTTGCCAAGAAAACTTTGAGTCCTGGTTCTCTTTCTTAATCAGTGGGTGATGACAGTTACAAGAGCTCACTAAATCTCAATCCCTTCATCAGTAAAATGAAGACAATAGTAACTCCTAACTCATAGCCTTGTTATTAAAATTAAATAATACATGTAATATATTTACACATGCTTGTTCTTATTACTTGCCCATTAAATGTTAATGAAATGAGTAATTCTTATTTTTATTACAGAATCCCAGAAAGGACTATATTAAAAAAGTAGGTTATTTCACTGTTTAATCCCCAAGAGATTGTTAAATACCACTGTAATTTTATTCCTTTCTAGTTATCTGTCTGTAATAAAAGGACCTACCCCATGGAGTATTTGAAAGAATTAAGTGATCTAAAATAGATAATGTACTTAGAAAGGCTTCTGTACCTGATGGTGGTGGCATACCTATTTTACAAAGTTATTTTCTTTGGTTTTAAACTCTATCAAATTTGAGGCTTAGCCTAATTTGCTTCTTATTCTTTTTCTTGGCCTTTCTCCTCACATATATACTTTTGAGTATTTTTATCTTAAAGCACTTGGATTTTATTTGGTTCTTAGACTTATTTTCCAATATTTTTTATTTCGATCAATCTGGATCTGGTTTATATTTTCTTGATATAATCTTTCATTTTTATAATATTAAATATTGTCATATATTAGTCATTTCCTTTATAAATCTTGAATATAATCATATTTTGGTCACTTCCTCCCAAGTTTCTATATTGATCAGGATCTTTCCCAAAACACTACTGTCTTGAGTCATCTAAATGATTTGTAAATCTAGAGAAGCTTCCTATGTGACTCACAGGTCAGAATCCTGGGCCTGATATAAAAAAATGAGTTAGTACAAAATAATATAACATAAAAACAATATAAATAAATGAAAAATTAAATTGTTATGACAAAAGATTGCAATATTCAGAACTCAATTTGATTATGAAAAATACTTCATCAAACTATGGTCAAATATATCAGCTAAAATTCACATATATTAACACAAGGTGGCAGAAACTCTCAAGTTAGCTATGAGCACAACAATAAAATACTTTGACTTCAATTCCCTGCAGGTCATTTTACTCTACATGGAGTTGAAGTGTTCTCTAACCTAGCCAAAGTGTAGGCCAAGGACCAATAGCAATAGTATTATTTGGGAGTTTGATTAAATTCACAGTCTCAAATACCATTCCAGAACTACTGTGTCAGGATCATCATTTTAACAGGATCTTCAGGCTATTTCTATGCATAATATTTTTTTTTATTGAAGTATAGTTGACTTACAATACCACATTAGTTTCAGGTTTACAACAGAGATTCGCTATTTTAATAGAAAAACTCCACTTAAAGTTATTATAAAATATTGGCTGTTATTCCCTATGCTTTACAATATATTCCTGTAGTTTATTTATTTCATACTTATTAGTTTGTATCTGTTAATCCTCTACTTCTGTCTTGCCCCTCCCCATTCCTTCTCCCCATTAGTAACCACTAGTTGTTTTTCTATATCTCTGAGTCTGCTCTTTTTTTGTTATATTTGCTAGTTTTACTTTTTAGGTTCCACATACAAGTGACTGCATACAGTATTTCTCTTTCTATGACTTATTTCACTAAGCATAATGCCCTCTAGGTCCATCCAACACTAATTTGAAAAGATACGTGTACCCAAATATTCATAGCAACATTATTTATAATAGCCAAGATACAGATGCATAAATGGAGTTTAAGAAGTCCAGAGGTAGAGTCAGATCTGTTTGTGCAAGGCACCTTCCTCCTCTTTAAATGTGACTAGATAAGCGGTCCTCTGAACCATAATATATGAAGGCCGAAGAGGATCTGGGATGATAGCTACAATTAAGTGAAATGTTAAAAACATGCAATTATATTGGATAGCATGTGTGTCTGAGTCTCTTTTCTCAGCAATTTAATTCCTTTTGGCATTTCACTCCACATGTTAGTCATGTATGAGTATGTGATTTATTTACACCTGCCTCAATTCACTATTTGGTAAAACATTACTTTTACTATAATATTGTTGAACCAATAGAAGAAAAGCTATTTTAATTTACTCAGTCACTGAATGAGCATTTAATGAGCACCTTTCTGTTCTGTGCTACAGGCTGGCAACACAAAAGTGAATAAAATATGGGACCTGTTCTTAGTGAACTCACCATCCAATGGGGAATTTTTCATAAACACTCACTTTTAATCAAGTGGGAAAATGCTTTGATAGACTACTTACAGGATGATATAGAGGCATCAATGAGGGGAAGCTCATGTAGATAGGAGGAAGGTGGGAAAAGGTAATGACTGAGTTTTCTTAAATGATGAATACAAAAATTGGGGAAGGGAGAAGAAAAGAATATTCTTTGGAGATGAGATGGCAGAAGCAGGTATTCAGAAAGAACGAAAGTAATTTTATCAAGGACTTTTCATTAGTCAGGTGCTACTGAGGCATAATGTGCAAGACAGAGTAGAGGAGAGTGGAGTTGAGAAACAGCCAAGGCATTTCAAGCCCATGTTAATAATCTTGTAGTTTATCTTGTAGGCAGCATCAAAAGGTTTTCAAATAGGGAAGAACCTCATCATACTATCATCATTGTTAGAACACTCTGGCTGCAGAGTGCAAGACGGAAGAAGATAAAACCCAAGGCAGAGAGACCAATTAAGAGGCTATTGCCTGACAAACTTTAAACTATTTTGTTCTAGTTCTTTGAAAAATGTCATTGGTACTTTGATAGGGATTGCATTGAATGTGTAGATTGCCTTGGGTAGTATAGTCATTTTGATAATATTGA